>VZSF01002488.1:272292-366497 GCA_013398295.1 Chionis minor
TTTTTTTTTTTTTTTTTCTTTTAAGTAGTTGGAAACCTCTGTTGAAATTGCATTGCTCCCTTCTGCCCTCAGCTGCTGGTAATTACAGTGTGATAGCATCAGTGTCAAATGACACAGACAAGCAGTCACTGGGAAACAATTCCAGGAACAGTGATTGGGGAGAACCGATCTGTGAGTAGTGGCAACTTGTTCCCAGGGGTTGCCCCACAGGAGTCAGGCAATGAGAAAAAATGGAGAGTCTTGCAGGTTGAGCTAGTTAGGAGCTAAAACTGATGGAGGCCAGTATTTTCCTTTGGGCAACTTGCCTTATTCTAGCAGAATGGGCAAAATGCTGTTTCTGTCTACCCAAGGGCGTCATTCAATGGCAGAACATACCTTTGCCAGCAGCTGCAAGGCTATTTCCACTTGTCCCAAAATCCTGTTAGCTTTCCTGAGGGGTATACTCCCATTCTTGCTCAAGGTCTCTCCTGCTTCAGCCTGGGTTTCTCCTTTTTTTAGTCCTCACTGTTTAATGAAGACATATTTAAAATAAATAAATAATTTTTCTGAGCAGAATTTAAGCTGATGGAAATAGCTATGGATAGGGCATATATATTGGTGTTTGCTGAGGATTTACATACCCTCCAGAATGAGGATGGCTCAACATGACTAATTAAGAAGCCAAGTATCACACAGCTGGTTCAGATGGCATCAGACAAGCATCAGTAGTCAAATCCCCTAATTTTTTGTGGCTCAACATGAACTGGAACAACATGGGATTTGTCAAAATCAGTGTCCTACTGCTGGTAAAACAAGGATGGGATAATTCTTTTGATCAGATAATAAATCATTCTCCCACTACCATTTTCAGAACAAAACCCAATTTTTTTTTTTAGAAGTTTTTCTATGACCACTTCACCATATTCCCAGCTTTGCCACAGCACCACCCTGGAGAACTGCATCCTGATTTACAAGTACTCCTTCAGACCAGGCTAGCAGTCTAAAAAAAGCTTATTTATGAATATGTCCACATCTTCATCCCTAGTTATAGCCAGGTTGCAATGAAAACGATCACACAAATAATAAGAGAGAAAGAATAATTAACTGCTTTAGATCAAGTCATTGCCAGAGAGAGAAATGGGAGGAGTAAAGAACCAGAAAGCAAACAGAAGGAAGTACAGAAAATGGTCTGTTTGGGCAGAAAAGTAAGGAACAAAAAATATATGAAAAAAACAAGGGAAATTACAAGGAAAGGAGCTACTTGAGCTCACTAAAGACTCAGGTTTATTATTGTTATAAAATCCCAATAATGATGGTACAAAGAAAAACCAGAGTATAATGCAAATTCACGATGACAGAACATGTTAAATTTTAATAAGATGCATTAAATAAAACTTTTAACTGGCGATACTATAATTACCTTGAATACGCAACAGTTCTACAACAAGACTGTGCTGACTGTGGTCATCATGCAAAGGAAAAATAAACTACTCTGTATGTCTCCATAAATATTAAAAAAACCACAGGCAAGGATGCAACCAAATGTTCCAGCCTTCAAAGATGTGCATGATAGGCTGAAATTTATAGACGTGATTCTTTTCTTAAGATCAAGTTTTGTTCTGGATTCTTAGCTGAGGTTTGGTTTTAAGATGGGATTGTGTTTGCCTCTCTGAAATTGCGAAAGCGTGATGAGTAATAGCAAAAGGTCGGCACAGGTTGTGTTCTTCAGATGCTCCAGTCTAAAAGCATGCTAAGGAAAAGATGGATAATAGAAACAGTGGATGTGGGAAGAGCTGTCTGTGTTTTCTGATATGACTGTCTTTCATTCTTGTAGAAGGCTTCACAATTTGAACTTGGGTGATATTTCCAGGTATGGTGGAGAAGCGAAAAATTACATCTCCCCTTTATGGGATGGTTCTCTTTCGCTATGAAACAATTCTGAAGTGTTGGGGACTTATTAGGATAAATCAACAGTTCTGAAACTACTAGATGAGGCAACAAAGCAAAGGTTAGATTCACAGTGATGCAGATATGGCTCTGGTTTACCCAGATGCATCTTAGAGTGCTTTTTTGATATAATCTGTGACAGAGAAAAAGAGATCTGATGATGAGTTCTAAAGGTTTCAACTGAATTAATTTGGGGTAGTGGGACTGTAGGCAAGGAGCAAAACCAAGAATAGGTCACAGATACAAACTGAAATTTGTGCTGAAATTTGTCCATGACTCATTTGATACGACCATGCATCTTGTCTTCCAGATGTGTCACATCATATAAACACAGTTTTAGAAGCACTGAAGACAAGCTTTCCTTAGAGATATGGCTTTGTATGCCTTCATTGAAATGGCCAGGCAACTCAGACCCTGGCTTAGTAATTGATCTGCAGATGTCTCCTTGTTCCTTTGACTCCAAAGGGACTGAAACAAATATTCACAGAGTTTTCCTAGACCTAAGAATGTCCCAAATGATAAACTAAACCATTCCACTGGGAGAAGTAGCTTCACCAGGAAACAGGTGGATCCATCCAGGTCTATATTTCATTTTTTTAATGTTGAATATCACCCAGGAGACAGAGTTTTTTGTCTGTTTAACTACAGTTTTCCATACAGCATTGCTAAGGGTAGCGAAGCACAGTTACAAAGACTAAGAGCATCATATGAGACTAATTCAGAGAGAAGCAAAATGCTTGTTTAGTCAAAAGTGCCACATCCTCTGGAGAAACAAAGTGAAGACTAGCCCCAAAACTGATTTGTCTGAGATCTTGGGAGCTGTAGTGGCTGGAAAGGACATAAAGAAAACCACTGCTCATTTATTCAGTCCTCCTGAGACTCAGTTATACCATGGGGCAGGGAAGGAGCCACAGTGAATCTCAAATGAGAAGGCAAGAGGCTGATATCAGTATATTCACAGTCATTCTCCTTCATGATCTTCCACACTTCAGGGACAGGGGTTTGATCCTGCCAGACACTCACCCATGTGCTGACTCTGAAGTGCTGACTCTGAAGTTCATGTTTGCTTTGGTGAGTGCTGATTTCATGGGATCTCTATGAGATAACACTTTGGGGGAGTGACAGTTATGGGAGGTCTCAGTTTTTCCCTCTGTGTGTTTCCACTTTAGAGAGTGTTGTGGTTTGAGAAACCCACAACAATTTTTTGTCTTTTACACAATTATTTTCTCACCTGATGACCCCTCCCCACCCAGGAAGGGGAATCAGGAAAAACAAGGAAACACAGGGGTTTAAATATAAACAGAATTAACAGAATAAGTCTAGATAATTAACAGTAATAACACTAAAGAACCAATATTGATCCCAATACCAAAGTAAAATATGCAAGGATTATACTCAGCCCATTCTACCTGTAGTTTTCTAAAACTGCAGTTCTCCCAAGCATTAGAAGAGAAATTAGTCCTGTGTTGCTGAAACCAGGACACAGGGCTACATTATTGGATGGGAAAAAAAGCAGAAATCTCAAAGAAAATCTCACACAGTTACTGGTTTCTCTGGTGGTTTTGGTATCTGAATTTTGAAGAATTTGCTTCTTAGTCTTTGCAGTGCAATTTTAGAAAAGAGGATGCCAATTTTATTTTTTTTCTTCACACAAATTTTGAAAATCATCCTTATTTCTAGTGGTATCAGAATCACCTTTATTCTCAATCTTAATTTAAGAAACAACATAATGTATAATTTAAACAGCAGTGATGACATTCTGGGTTTTGCCAACTTTGCTGGCAGCTGAGCTGGCTGTTTTTTGTAATCTGGCCTTTTTTATTAGGTACAGATGAAGTCATACAATGTCTTCATGGATGAGTCCTTCTGATTGAGGGTCACTGTAGATGGGATCCATCTCATCATTTTTTGGTAGTCATCCAAAAAACCAGACATGTAAATATAAGTTAGTCACCAAAGGTTTGTGCTGTAGCCAATGGAAAAACAGGCACTTCCAGACAGCAATATCTTAGACTAATTTTAGTTACTTATTTTGGTTTGAGGTGAAATAGACCCTTTAGTTGAAGATGTCTGGACATCAATCACCCTAAGAAGAGCAGTAGCAATAATGTTGATACTTGGAAGCTCCTGCAAAAGTATTTTCTTATGCACAGAAAACTTCATATTTGCTCTGTACTTAGTCTGTGCACAGCAAGAAAGAGAAATCACCTGGGGTTATTGAGAAGCAGTTGCTTGGATGTATAGTACGTCCAGATTATAATCTATTGGTGAAGACTGTGTGTGAGTCTCTTGCATGACATAAACACTGTTCATTAATCTAGGGAGGGGATTTTGTGAGAACTTTACATGTAAGGAAATTTAGGAAAACTGGTGACGTTTTCAGAAGTGCTCATAGCATTGTAGAACCATAGAATAGTTTGAGACTTTTAAAAGACATCTACTCCAACGCCCCTGCCATGGTTAGGGATATCTCCAAGTAGATCAGGTTGCCCAGAACCCACTCAAATCTGACCCGGAATGTTTGCAGCGATGGGGCACCTACCACCTCTTCTGGGCAACCTAGGCCAGGGTTTCACTACCATCAATGTAAAAAATTTCTTTCTTATATCCAGTCTGAATCTTCCCTTTTTTATTTTCAAATTATTACCCCTTGTCCTATTGCCACAGGCCCTGCTAAAAAGTTTGTCCCCGTCTTTCCTGTAGGCCCCCTTTAAATACGGAAAGGCCACAATAAGGTCTCCCCGGAACCTTCTCTTCTCCAGGCTGAACAATCCCGGCTCTCCCAGCCTGTCCTCACAGCAGAGGGGCTCCAGCCCTCACATCATCTCTGTGGCCTCCTCTTTACCTGCTCTAAGAGGTCCATGTCTCTCCTGTGATGAGGCTCCAGAGCTGGAGGCAGCACTACAGGGGGAGTCCCCCCCGAGTGGTGTAGAGGGGCAGAATCCCCTCCCTCGCCCTGCTGGCCACGCTGCTGGGGATGCAGCCCAGGATGCAGGTGGCTTTTTGGGCTGCCAGCGCACATTGCTGGCTCCTGGCCAGCTTCTCACCCCCTAGTACTCCTAAGTCCGTCTCTGCAGAGCTGCTCTCAATCCCTTCGTGTTGATTCCTACTGAAAGGGTTTCCTGTTAGTTTCATAAGGACAGGACAAAGTTTACAGTAATGCCTGGATTTAGTTGCGCACACAGGTGTCTGGTGCTGCACTTAGCTGCTAGATGCTATTTCAGACAGACGAATGACACAGATGCAGATTGTTTTCATAGTTTGTCTAAAATGAAGTAAAAGTGACCCACTCCTACCTTCATGGTGTGCTTTGAGTAGGTATCTAAATTTACATGTCTATCACGTAGATGTCTATAAGTGAGACAGCGTACTGATTTCTTTAAAGAAATTATTTTTAAATTTAATTAATTTGTTTCATTTGATGTGCTCTAGAGCACCTTGGTTGGCCCTCATATACCTCTTTAGAAAGACATAGTCTGCTTTAGAACCTTTCTTATATCTGCCAGCCCAAGGCAGATGCTGTGGATATCTTAGGTCATCGCAGTTGGCAGTAGATGCCACTGGTTATATCAGTGAATAGCATTCCTACATGTGTTTAGTTTTTGGATCACACTGGCATTACTGACTGATCTCCACTGATTTATAACGAGAGCTTAGATACCTACTGACATGTAGATACCTCCGTTGATGTAGCTGCGGGCCCAGAGCTGAATCTTACCATGAATACATTTGAAAAAAACATTCTGCTGCACGCTTACTAATCATCTACTTATGGTTTAGTCCTGACTATATTTCAAATCGAGCACGCTGTGTAGGTGGACATGTGTTCCCAGCTGAAGCTCAAAATATAACTACAAGTCATGACATCACATGTAGGAAACAGCTAACAGATGTCATAAATGTAACCAAACAATCTATGATACTAACATTAGACTTCCCAGAAAACTTTAAGAATTCATATATTTTAGTCAAAACTGGCCTTGGATGCTCTAGTCTGACCTTATGCATAACACAGGTTAGGGAAAAAAAAACATAAAAATCATCTACTCCACTCCAAATATGAGTCCAGTAAGTTGTTTGCTTAAATAATTTTTTTCAAGAAAAGGATACCATCTTGAGATGAAAGCACCAGGAAACTGATGCTTCAGCTCTTCTCTTGAAAGAATATTACTGTAGCTAAAGACCTTAATGAAAACAAAGGAAAAAATAAATGGACCAAACAAGAAAACGTCATAGAATCACGGAATACAGAATTTAAGTTGGAAGTCACCTCTGGAAGTCATCTAGCTCAAAGCAGGTCCAGTTACAGTTCGGGGTGTTTTGGGTTGTTTGTTGTTGTTGGTTTTGCTTTTAAATTTAAATTGCATGGCTGCAACATTGTTCTTTTGATGGGGGAAGGGTCTTGGAACTAAAGAATTTTTTAGCACTCAGTATTTTCTTTCTATGAAAGCCACTCAATGTTTTTATGAGGTCTTGTTGACAGGAAAGATACCTATATAAGGCTGTTGGATAACTAGTAGAGTTACAAAGCCTGAAAATACAAATGGAAATAATACATTTTGGCCAATGTCATGAGCTGAAATATTACTTGAATTTGGAACAAATAAAATATTGCATCATAAATGCCTTAGTCATGCATATGACTATACGTCTTTATAAGTCTTTAATCTCTGGAAATGGGGAAAAAAAGGAAAAATGTTATTTGAAATCAAGTCGTAATAAAATATATTCTTAATAGTGAATTTTATATGTATATACAATATCATTGACATTTATACTGTTAATATGAGGAAAATGTCAGCTGTATATTGTGGATTATGCATGTGTGTACCTCAGAGGCTTGGTCTCAAATCTTGGTTTATAGAAGTGGTATTTACGTATGTAGCTTTTGAAACATTCTTCTTTGGTAAAACTCTTGAATTTATGACACAAGTACAGCATCTGGAGTCCCATAGGAGATCCATATTCATCTAGTAAGGCATAAATTATGGTTTAAGATCAGAGGTTTGAATAGAAGGCAACTCTGCACATGCTGAACCAAGGAATGAAGATTTTGGAGGCTTGGATCAGTTTGCTAAGCATAGATGTTTAATGACATTTCAGGCTTCCTAGGCTATTCAAGGCATACACACAAGGTTGGAGACAATACACAGGATATGTAGGAGAACCATGCTCTTCCAAACAAGTGGAGACCAGCAGGGGCATCCTGTGACTTCTCAAATATCACAAGACACCTATGTTTAGGAAACCAAGCTGAGTCCTCTGTGATTTGCTCATGGTAAGACAGGAAATTGATGTCAAAATAAAGCTTGGAGTCTGATTTCCTGAGCCTGCACCTGTTCATCCTAGCCATAAAAGTATCTTTTTCTTTAAAAGAGCAAATAAATTTTGAAGGGTATGATTACATTGAGACAAAAATTGAGACACTGTAAAGTCCTTTACTTGCAAAATAAAAAATAGAGAAGGAATAGAAAAGGTTTTGTCAGACACAAAGATACATAGTCAGGGCAGTCTTTAAGGATCAGGATTTTAAAATGCTGGTAGGTCACCCTCAACTTTAGGTAGGTCACTCTCAACTGAGACCTGCTCAACTTTAGACATATTTCTGAAAAGTCAGGTAGAAGTACCTGCACAACCCATATCTAAAACTAGATGAAGGCCAGTTTGAGGCACAAGCGTCCTGTGAGGATTATAAGAGTGTGCAAGGCAGACAAGGAACATGCTGGTCTGGTCTTCAGACCATTCCTGGACACCGAGGCAGGCGCAGTTGAACTGACCCTAGATCTCTAATGCCTACAGCTGCAGCTTAGACATCTACAACACATGTATATGTCTAGATTTAAATATTTAGAGGCATCTTCAACCTCAAGCTGATTTTTTCTCTTGCAGAGAGTTGTGTTTTTCTCCTACTTTAAAGTTTGAAATCCAGGGAAGTTGAGGAAAAATTATTGATAAATGCTGTGTGCTTTATATAATTTCCTTTTTCTTCTCCGAATATCTTGTACTGTTAGCATGGAAATCCAGGGACAAGGTCCTCTTGACTTCACAGGCAATAGGAGTTGGGCTGTCTGGCTCCAACTCAATGAAACTTGCAAACCGATCCAGTTTTTATTTCTGTTTTTAATAAAAAATGAAAGGCTCTCTGGAATATTCATAGACATCAATTCATCCCATTATGTGAAACATTCTTAAAATAAACTTTAATTTATTGCATCTCTATTTCAATATAACAGCTTTACACATCAGGAAGATGACTTTATGCTAGAGAATTTTTAAATAAGAGAAGAAAGAAAACTCATGAAAATACATTAGTGAAATACACATGAAATAGGGTTTATTTTATGCTTCCAGAATGTACAGATTCCTATTTGGTCGTCACAATCTTGCCAAATACTGATAGAAGCTATTAACTTATTGGATTTTTTAATGTTGAAAATCACACCAAGATTTCACTTCTTTGGAACTAGGATTTGGTTTTGGGAAAAAGTTAAGTTTAAAGAGTTTTGACAATTTTTTTTTTCTCTTGGAAAAAAATGGATGATTTTTGAAACAATTCAATTTCCATTGATTAAAATCTAGAGTTTTGAATTAAAATAAATTACCAAAATTTATTATCAAAATTAGAGGTAGTCATTGTCAAAATGATCATCATTGAAATAAAACTTATCCAGATTGTTGGGAAAAAAAATATTTGATCTACCTAAATGACTTTTCTCCCCTACATTTTTGGTTTTGAACAATGTCATTATTCCAGATTTTTCAGATCAATGACAGATAGAAAAAGCAATCCCACATTTGTAGACTTTGAAGAGGTTGTTAAAGCATTTCCACTCAAACCTAAGTGCTCTGCTTAAGCTGTGAAAATTAAAGGCGGTCTGAGTCTGAGAAAATAGCTTCTTTATAAAAAATTTCTTCTCCTTTATATCTCTCATATCTGTTATTTAAAATCTTAAAGCATTTTGGGTAATTTTGATCCATGTCTATTAGAACAAGGGGTTCATTACTGAAGCCCCGCCGCTGCTAATAAATATGAACAGTTTATGACAATGAAGAAACAGTTATTAGTCCTGGCTTAAGCTCTGCATTTGGATGTACAAACAAAAAATAAGTTGCTCAGCACAGCTGATGGATTGTGACTCATTAAACTGTGCTACCCCATCCCTCCACACCTAAGACAGTGGCAGCAGTGGGCTTTAGTGGTGATGTTACATTTGATATCCACGAAATGGCCTTTTAATGAGTGAAAGAAACAATAGACACCGGGGAAGGACAAGGAAGGATTTCACTTCAGTATTAAATGGATGATCCTTCCTATTGGAAGACAAGGCTGTGGGCTGCATGGAGAGATGAGTTTACAGGTTGTGGATTTTGATCAGGGTCTGGATTTTCATGTTTTGCAGTTACACAACAGGCTTCAAATAACGAGAACATAGGAGTTGGATTCCAGCTCTTGTTGCTTGGGTAGGAGGAAGAATACAATATGTAGAGCTACAGAGCTTTGCTGGTGTCTTTTTTCTTGAAGTGGAGGGCAGACATAGGTAGTTTACCATTGGTAATTTAGATTAGGCCATCTTGGCTTTGGATGGAAGGGAGTTTAGACTCATGCACGTGAGACAGACTATGCCACCTTCTTGGAGGATTAGAAACCTGTTTCTTGACTGTTTTATTTGTCAATATCATTGTAATCTTTGAGTCTGAGCTTCAGGTGGACTAGGGGCAGGCATTGTAAAGGTAAAGCTTATAGCTAAGAGGACTCAAAACTGTTTTTACCTCATGGTAGTGTCATAGCTATGCAGTTTTCCCATACAAGACCTGAGGTTTTAGCACAAGCCACAGAGGTTGGTTCTTTTTCACCTTTACAGGTTCTTCATTTCTGCTGAGCAATTCAATTGGGTCTACTAAGCTTCTGGGGTAACCATTTCAAATGCTTGAAATCTACTCCGCAGCAGCCGTAAACTTTTTCCAAGGAAATTCAAGTCCAGTCTCCCTCTTGATTCCAGTCTCTTGCAGCTGGAGTGTTTTATTTTTTCTTTATCCCTAGTGGAGAAGCAAATTAAATGCTTTTTTGTTTCCTTCTTTCTCTATGAACTTCCCTCTTCAGGCTAGATTATGCCTGAGGGAGAGAGGATGAGGACAGAAGGTACCACTCCCTGAGGAGTCCTGGGAGATGTTGCAATTCAGGAACATCTTCCTGACATTCAATTCCCTCCTTGCTTCCTCTTATTTTGAGGAGTATGGGGATTTCTTAGTAATTTGACACTTATCCACGCTAGCTGGAGTTCTCAACACCCTGCATACTAGTTTTTCTGCATTGACTAGTGAACTGCTTGGTAACTCCAAGGCTACGGTCTGTCCATGTTGTGTGCATAGCAAGGAAACGACCATCATTCTTTCTGTGTGAAAACTCATATTTCAGGAAGCAAGGACAAGATCCTAGGTAAGAAAAAAGTTAGATATTTTTCAGCAGTAAGTAAATATACATCTCTGTCTTGTGATGGGTCTCTCCATCTTGAGTAGGGCTGTTCACACCATGAGCCCTGGCTTTCTCTTATTTCTCCCACGGACACATAGCTTCTAAGTCACAGTCTGGCTCAATTGTATCACCTGAAATGTGAATGTAATGGGTGCTTTTTTCCTCCCATTCTTAGGACTGCCCTTGCAGTAATCTGCCTGGGCACACAGAATTTTTAAATTGGTATCTAGATTGAGTGAAAAGGGTATGGCAGAAGTTCCTGAAGGACTGATCTCAAACCTGGCTCATGAGCAGCAGGTAGACTGTGAAGCCAAGGAACTGTTCATCAGCAGAGCAACTTCAAGCTATAATACATACTTTATTTCTACAAGAAATTTAGAATATTAATGGCATTACAATGCTTCAGAAAAATTGGATGACAGAGCAGTAAAGCACACTAATTGCTCCCCAGTGAATGTAATTTAAAATCCCATATTCAGTCCCTGGCCCACAAACCTTTGCAGATATCTTCCTCATGGAAATCCTCTACATCTGCTTTGTCTCTGGGCTGACTCAGGCAGAAATTAATTGACAAAACCAGACTAGAAATAGGCATAAATTGGTATGGTATTTTAATCTCAGAAGACCTACAAAGATTACTGCTGCCTGAGGATCCAGTTTGAAACATCCATTTAATCTCCCATCTTTTAAACTGTAATTAGCAAGTGTGAAATTGAATCAGAAAGTCACACACCCCAAAAATGCATTTGGCTTTGTCTGAAGTACTTGTGAGTTACGAATTGGCTTGTTCCCTCCCTCCCCATGTTTGCAGAAGAAACTCAATACCCGTCATGGCAAGATATTTTGGGCTGCTTGTGTTTTTCCATGTCAAATCCCCTTCAGCCAAGCAAATATAATAATAATAATACCAGTGTCACGCATCATGAATTCACACTTCACAGACCAATAGGTGAGGACTAAGCACTGCAGTGTCGAAGCAAAGGAGTGGCGATACAGCCTGTAGTTCAAGATCCTTTCAAGACATTGTCTTTTCTCAGCTGTAGCTGAACGTTTTCATATTGCTTTAACAGAATTTGTGTCACTTTCTGACAGGGCAGCACCATTAACAAAAAAAAAAAAAAAAAAAAAAAAAAAACAAAAAAAGGCCCCAAAACCCCAACAACAAAACCCCCTCACTGCTTAAAAATGGGCAAAATGTTTGTTTTGCCTCTACTGGCCACCCAGTGTAAACCTAATAAATCAAGCGATTAAATTGTACTTAAAATAATTCCTTAAAATAGATTTGCGTGAACACATTGAAAGCTAGGGACCATGTTAATCATAGTAATCTATGACACTTCATGCTTGTGTAGTGTGAGGATGCCAAAATGCTTTCCGAGCATTAATTAATTGAGTTTCACATTACGCTGTGTGAGCATGGGGATTATCCTTGCTGTATAGCTGGAGGAAGATGGCTGAATGATTTGCTCAAGGCAACCTCACCCAGCAGTAAATGCCAAGACAGGGAGCTGAATCAAGATAAGCCCAGTACAGGAATCTGGAGGCCTTTTTCTGAAGGTAAGAAGGCTCTTGGGTATTTGTCAGTGTGTGAGCCCAGTTTCAGAGGTCACTTGGGTCAGGAATAGTTCCTTTGATACCACTGTAGTTGCTGCATGGTGATATCTTTATGTATGATCCAGATATACTTATGCAGCAATACTTCGAAGGCAGCTGCGTGCCAATCAACAGCCTAGGAAAGAAGACCTGTTGGCATGAGACAAACTAAAACAAGTCATTTGAAGAGTGGCAGTGCAAGGTGGCCAACACTAAGCTCCTATCTATATGTCTCCAGCATGCTTCCCAGAAATGTGATTGAAGGTACCTCCTATGTATTCAACAATTAAGTTCTCTGTTAGGAAGTCACCAAGCAGAGGAATGGTGTTTGCAGAGAGTTTAAATTTTTCAGAAATTTTACAAAAAATTCAGGTTTATGGCTGAGAGGTGGCAATGATATCCACATATATACAATAAAAGATTCCCAAATAATTTGTAAATATTAAAGAAAAGTTGTATGCATGGTTAAGGGAACCATGTGTGTTTGTTAAGCGGATGTTCAGCTGATCTTTTTCTTTCCTGTATTTCCTTTTTCCAATCAGAGCTCCTGTGTTTCAGTGTTGTATCTGTGCACAGTTGCCTGAGATAGTGGGTGACTGAGGTCAATGTGTACCTTCCACCCCAACCCTCTCTATATATGAACTATATCCCTGTCACCTCCTAGACCCATATCCAGAAACAATGGCAACCATCCTTCTTGGTCTTTTTCCTAACAACACAATCACACTCCTTATTGTGTGCTGTACAATCATGACACCAGCAAGTCGAGGGAAGGGATGCTGCCCCTCTACTCCACTCTCATGAAAATCCCCTGCAGTGCTGTGTCCACCTCTGGAGTCCTCAGCACAGGAAAGACATGGACCTGTTGAAGCAAGTCCAGAGGAGGCCATGAAGATGATCAGAGGGTTGGAGCACCTCTGCTGTGAGGACAGGCTGAGAGAGTTGGGGTTGTTCAGCCTGGAGAAGAGAAGCCTCCAGGGAGACCTTATTGTGGCCTTTTAGTACTTAAAGAGTGCCTACAGGAAAGATGGGGAAGGACTCTTTATCAGGGAGTGCAGCGATAGTACAAGGAGTAATGGTTTGAGGGAAGATTTAAATTAGATAGAAAGAAGAAAATTTTATGATGAGGGTGGTGAAATCCTGGTTGCCCAGGTAGATGCTCCATCCCTGAAAACACTCAGGGTCAGGTTGGACAGGGCTCTGAGCAACCTGATCTAGTTGAAGATGTCCATGTTCATGACAAGGGCTTGGACTAGATGGACTAGAAAAAGTCCCTTCCAACCCAAACTATTCTATGATTCTATGATCTTTTCCTTCCCTCTGACCTCACTCCTTACCATCTCACCATTTGCTTATCCCACACACAGACCTTTTGACAGTGAGAGGACAGAAGTGTTTTTTTTCTTTTTCTCCACCAAAGAGGCCAACTCCAGGAACATGTCTGCTAATTGCTGGCATTTACCTCCCTCCTCCCTTTCTGGACTTCTAACCCTGACCATGATGCCAGGCAGCAAAGGTTTCTGTGGGCAGCCTGTATAAATCTGTACACATGTAATCTGTTTTTTAGGAAGTCCCTTCCTCTCCTGCCAGCATGGAGTCATCTGTAATGAACAGTCATGTAGCCATGCCAGGAAGAAATATCCAAGCCATGGAGGGGGAGAGGCTTTCAGTCCAGTGAACCCAGTGACCGACTCTGGGAAAATCATCAAGGGAGCAAAATGTAAAAGGAGGACCCATCAATACCCACAATGTGAACGCTGCCAGCCAGGAAGGTTTAGGTGGTTCAATGTATTTCCAAGTCTAGTTATCACACAAGTGTTCATAACCTATTGATGTGTCTGACCTGTCTGGCAGGAAATCTTTCCTCACATTTCCCCAGTCCTTGTCATACAGATTTATCTTATCATTGGATTCACCCTCTTGCTGTTGGTGTTAACTCCTCCAAAGAGTTACCGACACATCTCCTCTCTAGCAAGAGAAAAACAACATTTTAAATCCATACACAAAAAGATCCCCCGTCACCTCTTTTTTGTGTCTTCTGAACCCTTTCCCTTGAATACATTTACCCCATTGTTATGCAGACCTAAGTCTGTTGATTTCATCTGTGATTTCATTCTGTTGATTTGGGCTGTGGCACAAAAGTAAAACAGTAGTGGATGATCCCTGTAAATGCTGCATTTTATTAACTGAATTTAGCATGGCATTGACACACTATTCACAGAGAGTGCTACCTTCCCCTTCATATCTCTGCCTTCACAGTCCTGCTACATCCTTTATTTAGGGTTGAGATCATTGCATTGACAAGGAGTCAGACCAGGGAACTAAGCCAAGTGAAAGCTAACTCTGTACAGAAAGTAAGTAATTTTCAGCTAGATGGATGCCCTGCTTCCCCATGGCATAACTACACAAGAGGTAAAGTGAGCAGCAGTTGCATTGCTGGAATGAGCACCCAGGATCTTGGAAGGAGTGGTGGGACCAAGTTATTTCAAAGCAGGTTGGATTTCAGTTGAC
Organism: Chionis minor; assembly: GCA_013398295.1. Classification (NCBI taxonomy): domain Eukaryota; kingdom Metazoa; phylum Chordata; class Aves; order Charadriiformes; family Chionidae; genus Chionis; species Chionis minor. The sequence continues at coordinate 286,796 of VZSF01002488.1, forward strand.
ATAAAGAAATAAAAACCATAGAATCATGGAATCACTCACTGTGAGTGTGGTGAGGCACTGGAACAGGTTGCCCAGAGAAGCTGTGGATGCCCCATCCCTGGAAGTGTTCAAGGCTAGGTTGGATAGGGATTTGAACAACCAGGTCCACTGAGAGGTGTCCCTGTCCATGGCAAGGGGGTTGGAATTACATGATCTTTAAGGTCTCTTCCAATCCAAGCCATTCTATGATTGTGTGATTCTATGATTTAAGTTGGAAAGGACCTTTAAGATCATTGAGTCTAACCATTCAGTTTCACAGTGAGCAGATGCCAAATGCCAAGTGGTCAGAGTGATACCCTGCTCGCTCTTGTGTGTCCTCTACACTCTGATCTGTACCTCATACGTATACAAGAGCCCTTCCTGCTCCTCAGTACTGCATGCCACACGCAGTCACCAGATTTTAGACTCCTTTTCCTACACTTCTAGGTGCTCAGCGCAAGAAGAGAGCTGTCTCTAGGACTGCAAGGCTGGTCACCACAGAATATCCATGTAGTACGGTAGGCATGTGCGATGCGTTGGGGTGGTTATAGACTCAGCAGAGGGAGTTTTCTTTAGCAACAGGACATGGACAGCAAGAATGTTTGAAAGACGCCCTAGAAGCAACTCAAAAAGTTTCATGCCAGAGACAAAACCTCTGGCAGGAAAAATAGTTCAAGCCCCATGCAAGTGCCTGAGTTAGTCAGTGGCAAAGATTTGGCATCAAGCGGGGCATAATCAAGCCAACAGACATAAACAGCTTTGAATCATGACCTGTGTATATCGTACATGCCACTGTGGGATTATTACTTACTGTTGAATTGCTAGTGCTTAATCCAAAGGACAGTGAAACCCTCCTGACAGCCAGATTTGCACTGCTCTCCTTGGAAGAAAATATGAGGAGCGATTGAGACTAAGAGAAGTTAGAGTTCCCCTTCTGAAACTCTTCCTGCCCACCTGGCAGATTCCTTTACCTGCTTCCTATTTTCTGTCCCCAGTACCTCTCTGGCTGACAAACAGGGAGAGAGGCATCTGGCCAGGAGCCCAGGGCACAAGGATAGGCTGGGACATTTCCTGAGGGGAACTGGAGGCTTGCCTCTGGCAGGGAGCAAAGCCACAATGAAGCCTCAGAAGTGATGGAAAAAGGGACTTTCTTTGGGATTCAGAGGGGATGGAGTTCATGGAGGAAGTGACAGGCAGTGGTGGGAAAGCAAGACAGAAGAAAAAGGACCTCCAACAGATCTCTGAAAGACACAGTGGGGAGGACTTGTTTGCAAATCTTTTCATTTAATGTCTCACGCCGATCTGAATTTCACTGTTTAATGAGTTACATTGATGACATGTATTAGAAACCAAGATGCTGAGATTGTATCTTTTGTCTTTTGATATATTCTATTCAAAAAAGGCATGGTCTGATCTGTGTCCAGACTCTGACTAACCTGGGGGTCCACCCCAGCACTCGCAACCTGAGGCACAAGGCACTCGCCAGGAAGTGAGAAATTTGCTCTCTGCCTCCCTCCACCCCCCCTTCCTCTAGTTTTGCAAAAGGACTTGAATGTCATTTTTCTACAGTCTGTGGGAAGGGGATGATATGAAACCTTCCAGCCTTCAAGCGCGTCACCCTAAAGCTCCTCTACTGGAGAAAAGACAGGGAGAGAAGAAGAAATTGCACAAGATCTAACAGTCATGCTCTCTGTTGCTAATTTTAATTTTTTTTTTTTTTTTTGAGAAATAAGAATGCTAAAGGCAGCCTCTAATGCCATCTCTTGGATCTCAGTCCAAAGTATACAATTTGCACCTTGCACGCAAAAGGCATCTGAGCAGCTCAGTCTAGCCAGTAGCTCAATGCCTGGAGAGGTGCACATGTTCTTCTGGAAAGGGTAAGGATAGTCGGGGAGAACCATCCACTTCTCCAGGAGTTCATCAATGCTTTTGAAGGTCAAACTGAATGGGTCCTGAGAACCCAGTCTAAAGATAAATATAATTATGGAATATCAATTAGATGGCTACATCAACTATCAGCATTCAGGCAGAAACTCTTTTTGTGCATCTAGCCCTAAGATCATCGAACCCACGGCTTTCGCAAAGCCTTTGTCTACTGGTTCATCATCTTTCAACATCCAGTTGCTTCCAGTTACGTTTTTGGACCACCAAAAGAGCTCTCATACTCTATTAGTCTCTTCAACAAAGGACCTGAAGAATATCAGGGCCCAGCTTTTTTAGTAGCAGGAACTAACACACTGCATGCTAAACTGCGTGTGTGTCCAGGAGTCCTCTGCAACTATACATGACCAGAAGAAAACTGTGCTTATCAAGTACAACGCTCCCCGTTTACACCACAGACATCACTCCTGGCAGATGTTCACAACTTGCATTCCCAGCAGCCTTATATCCTCTCTGGACTGGTCAGACCTCCTTTCTACAGGTGACAACTCAAAAGAGCACTGGTGTTTGGCTAAACTGGTGGGAATCCTCTGTGTGGTCTCTGTAGAGCCCCTTCCTCATGTAGAGGTGTTCAGTTGTACTTCAGGCCTAGGTCAGCCACACAAATTGGGGCAGGTCTCTCTTCTCCTCAGCCACTAAACAAATCCATAAAATGGCCTGTTGACTCTGGTTTTCTGAGTGCTCTGAGTCAGGAAAAGGACCACCAACAATTTGCAGCAAATGATGTGGAGTGTACATTTGAGAAAAGGACTATTTTGCAGCAGCACGTAAGCTCTTAATGTCCTTGGGAAAAGCCAACATAAAGCATTTTTATTGCAATAATAAAACCTGAAACTTGCATGTGGTGGAAGGAGGAAGCAGAAAAAGGAGTCTGTGGCAAGTGTTCCTATGACACTGCTACACAGCCTACGGAGCAGAGAAATATCAGAGATGAGAGACCTGTGTCCCAAAAGTGGCTGTTTGGGAATAACCTTCTAGGAATTCTTGGGAATCTAGGAGATTCATCAAAATCCATGTCATATTTTTCATGGAAAATGCTGTCTTCTCAAAAATCTTTTTCTTTATCCTTAATCAGGGGATAAAAGCAAAAATTTGAGGGGAAAAAAATCTTATGAGGCAAAAAGTTCAACAGTATGTTTTGGAAAAATATTATGTCATCTTGAAATGTCTTGTTTATTCTGTCTGATTAATCTTTTTATATTAATTTACATTGGTTCATGTTGCCTCGGGTGTCATGCACAAATGCCTCGCTACTACAAATGGATGTCGTAACACGGCCATCTAGTTTTTAGAATAGTCAAATAATTTTGTTTTACATCTAGGGTAATTAAGGACAGCTGCTTCTTAGTACTAATGCAAACATCCCTTTTTCTTTTTTTCCCTAGGTAAACTTCCTCTGTTCATCTTATCCTGAAATAGTTTGGCAATTCACTTTTTTTCCTAGTTATGTTCCCTGAAAAACCTAAAAAGAGACCAAATACCATTCTTTAACTTTACTTCGGGCTATGGGGATGGGAACATTGTGTAAGGAAGAGTGGCTGCTTATGCTACAGTATTGGCAAGATTATTCATGAAGTGAAATTGCTGTAACAAAAGAAAAGGATACAAGGATGCAGAAGGGGAAAATATGAATCTTACACAAGAGATTAAGTGTATTACGGGAGTTCTGGCTAAGATGCAACGTGTGTTAGTGCAGCCAATGTTAGGTGCTAAAGTAGCTACAGTCCCTCACCTGGACTTGAACTAGTTCAGTGAGAAGTGTTCTGGGATTCTATGCAAAGCCTTGAAAAGTACCATAAAAATATATTGCATGTCGGGTGAGCGATAGTGTGTGTACTATAAGGGAATATGATTAGGAACTCTCCATGGACTCAAAGGTTAGCTCGTGTAATGGGAGCAGAGGGAGGTGACCGAGCATACCAGATTCACCCAGAATTCCTACATCCTTTTCCAGAACTTTTTGGGTTTCAAACACCAGACCCACACATTTGCCAGCTCACACAAAGGCAGGTCTTCTTCAGTGTTACCACCTTCTTCCATTCCTTTTTATGACCCGTCACTCCATTTTTCAGACACATTTATTGCAACCGAGCTGGACTGCAATGCTTTCACTTGGTGGTGGAGTCCTTAATGCGGGGGCAACCTGTAGACTTTTATTTCCATCACATGTTGACAGAAACTCTGTCACAGCCTGACCGGCTGCAAGGGTTGCAAAGAAAAAGTGTGAGCCTGGAGGTTGTTTTTTGTTTTGGTTTTTTTTTTTTCTGGTTCATCTTCTTTTTTCCACGATTGAACTTCATAACCTGGCAAGAGCTCACACAGACATACACATTCATGCAATTCTTCCCATCTTGATGGGGACTTTTGGGATGGCAGGACTCACGAGCTATTTCAGCTGAGGATAATGTAGCTTGCTCTTAAGGCCCCCTTGTTAAAAATAAGCTGCCTTCCATGTGGTTCTCCTACACAGGGAAACCAAATCCTTTCTTTGGTCAGCTGGAAATCTGCTCAGCCACCTGAGATTCATTGTGGATGAGAGTGTTTACAATGCTTGGTGTAAGTATCTCCACTCAAATGTCAGCCAGGGGCCCTGTTAAGTCGACAGGAGCTTTTCCCATTGACTCCAGTGTCCTCTGAATGAGCCTGAAGGTGGTGGATGTTTCAATACTTCATTGTATGGAAGCCTGATTTTGTAGTTAAGGCGCTGGTGAGGATACAGGAGAACTGCACTGGGTCCCTAACCTGTACAATTAAGGCAGAGACAAGGCAAGGCAAACATCTGATTTTCATCATTTTGACAGTCCATTGGCAATTCCAAAAAAAATACTAGATTAAAAACAAACAAACAAAAAAAGAATTTATTAGTTATTTTGATGACTCCGAAAGTAAAAATATACATTTTGCTTAATTCAAAGTGATTAATTATTTTTACATTACAGAATTTTATTCTGCTTTCTCAAGTGAGAAAAACTTCTGTGGACACAGTGTCTGTGTGTCCTCCCATCTTAAAATTCAATCTCAGACAATTTAAGAGAAGGTAAAAAAAGTGCTGAGAACTATAGCAGATTGGCATTTTACCATTCAAAACTCATTTATGAATGAAAAAAAGCCCATATTTTGGGACACTGAAACACATTATATGATTCTTTCCAGTTCACTGAGCTTTGAAAGATCCAGATGTTTAGTGCCAGGGTTTCTCTTAAATGACACATTTCTATTTCTTGAAATGTAACATGCTTTCTCCTGATGGCATTTCCAGTATTTTAAAAAATGCTTACACATCATTTTGTACAACCCAGGATGGTTTTCCTGGTGGTGGAAGTAAAGAAAGAACCTTTCCTACGGCTTTACGTCTGCTTGATATGGGTCTTTGGTGTAAGCTTTGGCTGAAGTTTTTTCTTTCGTGACATTTTCAGTGACTCTCATCTGTATTCTTTTGTGCTTAATGTTTAAAACCATTTCTTACTGAATATTCATGCTGTGCCTAAGACAACGGGCTCCTGACCTCTCTTCAGCCCTATGGATGTTATCCTAACATACACAAGAGCAGTCACAGCTTATGGTGCCCTTGCTTTTGCTCCCTCTATTTTATTATAATTTTTTTTAACCTGTCTATAAAGCAAGGTCTCTGCAAACCTAAACTTAGAAAGAAAAATATACATGCTCTGGCAAAATTGAACAAATGTAATTGTGATGGGAGGACCCTGGCGGCTCAGGCCATAAAACATTTCAGAGTTCAGGAGTTTATTCCTACAAATGAACACACACTTTTCTAAGCAATAAAAGAGAACAAAACTAACAAACAGGCAAAACTTTCACTCTGGCATCTGCGGTGGTAACAGACCCCTTGAATCAGCTTCTCATTGCTTGCATCTGAAACTTCCTTGGTTCAAGGCAGAGAACAACCTGCCCATAGCTCCTGGGCTTGGGTGGACCCAGAAATCTTCTGTGGACCCTCCAGGTCTAGTTCTTCATCTCCATCCCCTGGTGCAATTTAGGGAATGACACTCTGGAGGACCCAGGGATTTAATTGCACCAGATCCAGGCTACATCAACACAGAGGCAACACACTTTGTGATTCCCACACAAAAGACTGTACATGAAATTAAGTGTCTCTAAAGCATTACGTTTTCTCAAATGTAGTCTTTGGGGAAGGGCTGGACTTACCAAATGAACACAGTACAGCTGGAGCAATTATCTCATTTTAATTCAGTAAAGTAGTTTTTATGGATTTCATACAGACTCAAAGACATCCTCTGCTGAAAAAAAAAACCCAACAAAAAACCAAACCCAAACTTCAGGAGAATTCCCATTAAAATGTGCTTAGAATAAAACATTTCACATTTCATGTAAGCTTAAGTAACACTGTATTTGGTGTTTTAAAAGTTTACATGAGAAAAAATTAAATTTCAATGAAGTAGATGTTTTTCTTCAACTCAGCGCCTCTCTGTAAAGTGTGATTTTTACTTAATATTTTAATGAGAGTTCAAAATAAACCATTTTTTTTAAATAATGCAAAAAGTATATTGTTTCAATTTTTCCTAAAGAAAAAAAATCTTTTCCTCTTCAGAAAACAATTATTATTGTGAAAATTATTTTGTATATTATTTTGTGTTTTTTCTATCCAGGGGCTGTCTTGAGACTTATGCTAAAATCTCAACTCCCATACTCAATGCCGTAACATTTTAAGGAGCCTATTTGTGTAAGATAACAGCAGAAATGGCACGTAGTACTTGTCATACTCATGCTCAAAATGAGCATTAAGAGGTTTGAAAAAGCAGAGTCATTGTTTTCAGTGTAAGTTGTACACTGTTCGTAGCATTTAGTCTGACCTCCAGCTGCTGCTCCAGGAGTGCATGAGTCTCCTCCCATAGGTCCTCTGTCCCAGCTACCATTTCCACATCTATCTCCTGAACACCCCTGAATATCTCAAATGTCACTAGGTACCGCATCTGAGGTATCTGAAGGCCTCTCTGTACCACTACTATTATAGGAACACAGTTCCCAAGTGTAGCCTGTTAAACAATCATAAATATTTGCTGTACTTAAGAATTGGTGTATAATTTTCCCATAAAACCTAACAACATTCTCAACTGTTTCCTCACTCATCTTCTCTCCTGATCTCAATCCTGGTTTCCCATACTCCATAACACAACAGAAAACAAGTATGTGTGGGTTTTTTCAGCTAGAAAAATGCACTGTGTGCACACATGCTCATCCCATGCAAGCATATACAGCAGCAGAATCCTGCCAAAAACCAAAACAAACAAAAAAACAAAACAAAACATACAAGAAAATCACATTCTAGAATGCCCTAGTCTGACCGCAACTTCAATTTGGGAAAGAATTACTTTTATACCCCCAAGTACCTGGATACCACATCTAGCAGACTTTGAAACTGCAGCACGTCTAGGATTACTACTGATGAAAATGTATTTTAATACACACGGGGAACACACATTTGAGTGCTTGGTAGAAGCCAGGGACTGACCCAATTTTGTGAAAGTACATGTGTTTCTGTACGTGTGTTTGCGAGCAGATATCCAACCTTTCCACTTGAGTAGGTCTTTTGTGACCAAAACAGCATTCCAGTAGCAAACACCAAGTGCCCTCACTGGAACCACATCCTCACCTCCCTCAACGATGGCCAGAGGCATGCTGTTCGCCAGCCAGAAGTGGTTTCTGCTGATGCACCTTATGAAACAATCAGCTGTTCCCTCTCGGTGACAGTCAGGACAGGAGAAACCACCAACACCTGTCTTGGCAGGGATCCGAATGAAATTCTTTCCCCTGCAGCCAGAGGAAGGAGGAAGAGTGAACTGAAAGGTCTACTTACTTTGGAGGCGAGCAGATTCCCAGCGCAAAGTATTTAACCTGGAGTGCTGAGCCTAAGTTAGGAGTGATTGAAAGCTGGTGTCATTGGTTAGGTTCTGCGAGCCTTTTCCCAACCACCTGAAGGATGCAATCCTAAGTCCCACTGGAAAAAAATAGTATCAGGACTACAGTAGTTTAAGTTGTTCAGTCCAGATGTTGAATTGAAAAAACCGCAACAAAAAAATCAACAAGAAAAGATCACCCTGAAATATTTATTTATGTTTTTGTCCCAGAAATGAAAAAAACAGAGCATTTTTATACCAGCACTGGAATATTTTGTTTGGGTTTTTCTGAAGAACTGCTTCCATGCTTCATGGCAACCAGGTACCAGGTATCTTCTGCAGAAACAGCACAAAGGGGCAGAGCTTCCCTTTACTAAGCAATTTCAGTGCTCACTCCAGCCATCAGAGACCAGGATTAGTCACTGTTTCTGCCAAATTAGTTTAGACTCCACCTGACCTAAATGATAACAGAGTACCATCGCTCTTGTGACAGAACAATGCCAAAGCACCATGTCCAGTAAGCTTCACCTCTTTCTCACTACTGGATTGTGACTCCACTTTCAGGCTCACAGCCCAACCAGGGTCATGACACAGCTTTGAAAACCATGGCCCAAGCCCGTTCAGAGAGATGGTGCACTTAATCTTCTTGGAACCATTTGGGTTTGTGTAAGATGCTTGAATATCCTTTGAAGCAGGCAGAGAGGGACTGGTTCTCACCGAGGTTAGGCTTTCCTAAGGATTACTCAAATCAAGTCAAAGCAAGGGTTAGGCTGAAGAAGTTCTGCCTTTCAAAGCAGTGTCTTAATAATAGCATGCTAGAGGGTTTTTTTTAAAAGTTATATCACAAGCTTTCTTTTCCACTGAGTCTCTACCCCTTAAATATGAATGTGAAGAAATAAAAAAAAAGGAAGAGAGATATAAAGCATGGGAGTGACTGATTTTTTTCCCAGAACACACTTGCCCTGCAAAGAAATGGCTGACTGGTAGTTTTCTGCTTCAGCATATCTTCAAATAATTTGTACAACGTGCCAGAGGGACACAGCAATTGGGTTATGGAGAAATAAGTCTATGAGACCAAGGATCCAGCTGGACATCCCTGTCTTTGCATCAAGGCTGTGCTGACAAATGATGTTTCTACAAACCAAATAATCGATGCAACACATGTAAATCATACCTTCATCAGCTCAAAGGATTCAAGGATAGCTGCACCACAGTCTGCAGAAATTAGTTGACATGTTTATCCATAAGGAGTAGCTAAATTAGTAAACTGTCTTCCTTGATTCTCTGTAAGTCATTAACATGGGTTGCATGAAGGAAATTAACCTTTCAGGCATTTTTCTCAATAGTTTAGAGTTCTCATAAATTGTTTCACATACAGTCCCTACACTGGAAAGACTTTCTTACCAGAGCTTTTCTTTCTTTGCTAAAAAGCAATTTTCTACTCCTTTTCTCAGCATATTTTAGGCAGGCTCGTAATACTACTGGCAAGTTTCCAAGTGTTTAATTTGGAACATGATACCTTTCATTAAAAAAAGAAAAAGAGAAAAGGGAAAAAAAAAAGTCTAGCTGAAAGATCAGAAGAGTTTACGCTGGAGCTGCAGTGAGCTGCTCAAGGGAGAGTTGAACCCCGGTGAACAAGCCCCTGAGGGCTGGCTGGGAAAAGCGGTTTAATTCATTCTTGTTTGCCTTTTAGTTTTGGGATAAAATTGCAAGGCTGAAGTGGAGAAGCCACTGAACAGCTGTTTGCTGGAGGACATCAGCAACTGAAGCCACCTCAGGACCTATGGATAATGATGCTGTCTCTGCTCCCCATGGGCCACCATATGGGATGGGGCATGAAGGCTAAGAGACATCAGTCAAAAAAGAGTAGAGAGACTTCAGACCACATATGACTCTTTCCTTTGGGCGTCTGTTGGCCCTTGACAGTAACCTCCATCCTCTGAAGAGTTGTCATTGTAGCATAACCAGCAGCTAAGCAAATGAATTCTTTTGTATGAGGCAAAAATGGATGCATAAAGAAGTTTGTGCAATTTGATCTATTTTTTATGATAGTGCAAGGAACTTTTTTTATTTTAAATGTTCTCCCTCTATTTCTTGTCTCCTCATACAGAAAAGCTTTAGGTCTGCATTTCTCTCTACAGATTTCCTTCTTTCTCCCCAAACTTCCGAGTTCTGTTTCACTGGAAATTCTAGTTACAAATATTCCTACTCCTCTTGGGTGCATAACACTAACTGTGCACTCAGAATTTGTACACAGAGACAGAACATTCTTCTCTTAACAACTAATATGCGGGGAGTGAATAACAGGACAACAACTTGGAGGTTCTTGCTCTTCCTTTCATAGTTGGCGAATTGAAAGCAATGGTGTCAGACCAACCTACAAGCTTCCTCATGGGCTTTCTTGGAAGTCCTGGGTGAACTCTTAGTTGCGCTACTCCGTCTTTTACGTGTTATCAATCCTCCACTTTGATAACTGTTTTTTTATTTATTTATACTTTTGGCCAGCCAAACAGCTTGTTGGGGAGAAGGTTGATCCCAAAACTGGGTCCTGAATGAAGCAGAAAGCAGAGGAGAGCTGACAAACAGGAACTGCTTGCATGAATATTAGATTACAATGAGGAGTTCTTGGTAACTACAGACATACTAATACAAATCAGACAATACCAAAAATGTTTTTTTCATTTGCACACCTCCTTCTATTCAGGGAGATTGAAACATTTTGCAATGTGTTAATTGCACCTTAAAACAGTTTACTGATCCTGCAAGCATTATCAAAACCCTTTTGCTTACTTAAAGACTCATACAGAAAAAATAAATTGCATACCAAAAGTGCAGTCTAGCTAAAGGAAGCCAGAGTCTCACCTTCCTGCCATCACTGATGGACTTAAGTACTATAAGCCCTAGACTTTTCAGTACTTGGAGTTCAGTACTAGGTGCAATGGCATTAAATAAAAAATAACAATAAAATATAATAGTCTGAGGTTCCTCTTCCTGAAAGCAGAATGCCTTGTGGTCAGTGGAGATCTAGTTAGTGAACCGTGGTGGCAATTAATTGTGTTATAAACACAATTGTGTCTAAAATATATTTGAATTACATCCTAACAGTGCCACTTTCTCTGTGTCAAAAAAGAGGGTCAGAGGAAATTTTTTCCATTAAAAAAGTCTGAGATGTAAACACCTGAGGTTAGGTGAGATAAAATCCATCCCCAGTGACTTCTCTGAGCCTTCAGGCAGCCCTCACTCCAGTAATGTCTTGACCATGTTTTGCCAAATTAAGAAATAGAACTGAGTAACTCCTGGGATTTAATTTTTATTTTAGGCCCAGGAACAGTGATTTATTCTCCTTAGAGGGCCTTGTTCATTAACTTCTGAGGAGATTTCCTATATGCCTGAACCCTTCCTGGTAATATGGTCATGTGAAATTCCTGGCAATCACCACCGTTACGGCACATTTTGCTCTGCCACAGGGGACCAAAACATCCTGTTTAGCTGTTGAGCTGTTACTGCGACACCTCTGAAGGAACTTTGGACCAGGGTGAAGTGATTTCAATACAGCCTAAGAAATGTATCCCTCTGTTTATGCTGCTCTATTCTATGGGTGGGCAAGATTCAACTCCTAGCAATATTTTGTCCCCAAGTATGTTCCTGTTTCATCAGGTCCCAGCAGTGGTCCATAATGCATCAACCTCTCTTCACTCAGCAGAAATCTTTGATCACTCATCCCCTGGATCACTCATCCCCAACTGTGAGACAGTTTCTGCTCTTACAGGCACACAGTGTTATTTTGGGGTTTTTTAGGAGCTCAACCTCTTTCAGTATGTGAAGACAAAGAGACTGAGATCAGTCTCACCTCATTTTAGACACCTACAATATAGATCCTACCAGCTGACCTAGTGATCACAAGCTCTCATGAGAGGTAATGAGAGAATTGACCATCTTTGGGCTTATTTAATAGGAGATATCTACTTTAGAAGACCGAATGAGAGCCTGAGTTTCATTTGATTAGGGGAATGATTCAACTATCTATACATTACCCTTTGCCCTGCCCTTGAGCAACCTTCCTTCTAGTTGTCATTCTAGGAGCCTGAAGGTCTCCTCTCTCCTATTCATCAACTCCTTTTGCATGTCTTGGTCACTCTAGAGCATCTCAAATAGGCATACAGATTCCTCTGTGTGAGCAGCTGCTTTTTATACCATTTTTCTACTCAGATACAGATGTTTTCAATTATTCAAATGAACATGAGCCTGATTGAATAAGGAAAAATGTTCCAAGAAGTTGTTCATGTTTTACAGTAATGGAATGGGAAGAAACAGGTTTAGGTGTTGGCATCAGCGCAGGATTCCTATCTAATGGTTTTTTGGACTATCATGATGATCGTATGAAAAGTGACCAGAAAACAAGTTGCTGTGCCTCACCTAATATTCTAATATTAGAACTGCTCCTCTTTATAACTGGAAACCCTAATTTTACTTTATCAATGTGTTCTTGAAGGAGACAGTCTGTGCTCTCTGTTGTTGAAAAAATATTCAAACTAGTCATATTTCTAAGACATTGTGTCCTTCCCTTTCCTCCAAAGTAAGAACACTCTGTTTCCTCTTTCAGCTTGCCTCAAAATGCTCCTTCATGTTTGTGAAGCTGTTCACAAGAAGAACACAAGAAGAAATCATTTTCAGGCAATGCATTTTCAGGTATTGATAATTGTAACTGTGCCCTCTAATGTAATTCTGAGACTGCAAGAGTGTTGGATATATTAGAAGAAAAGTGACATTGCTTCTCTACTTATGAATGAAACTGAAGGTAGAATTTAGTTCACTAATTAATAAACCTGTTATTTGGAATTTAATTTTCTGTGTCTAAATGACAGCTGGAGGATCTAAGGTCAGTGGAGATCTAGTCAATAAAATAAGATACCTGTACTTGGTCAGCTGAACGACTCCTCAGATTTCACAAACTGTGCCTAGGACTTGATTCAGATGTTTTATAATAAACATTTAATGCCACTATAGTTACGGCTTCATCATGATATGAATATCCTGATCCAGAAGGGAACGGGTTTCCCCTATGCTCTATTTCACGTTTCAGATGAAATGGCTTTAGATGTCTATGTTCAGGCAACCAAATCAGGTCCTAGATCTCCTAAATCTCTCAGATAAAAAAATGGATATAGGCACTAAATATAGGTGTCTGTGAGATGAAACCTATCCTGAGAATTGAATGCAACATGTCTGAGATTAGTACTTAAACTTTGTGTGCTTTAGGACTGACCCCAGGTCATTCTCATTTGTGTACTCTATCTCTTGCCCTCCACAAAGGTATATTTCTTCAGGCTTTTGAAGCCAGAGTCTCTGCTTGACTTGAATTTCTTAGTTAAGCTGTTTTTTTAATACCTTTTGCAGCACATTTTTCATTTTATCTTTCTTGTTAGACAATAAAATCTACTGTAATGAAACTTAAAAAACTCACCATTGCCTTTGATTCATTCACCTGTCAAAACGTTATGAAGGTCAAGTCCTAGCAAACTCAAGTTTGGTAGCCACAGCTTGTATGGGGTACTGGGCCTGAAGTGGATCTGCAGCTGAACTGACCTGCATTCCTTTGAACTTCAGCCTCTGGCTGACCTTCCCCTTGCCTGAGGGGTCTTGGGCTCTTGAGCATCACCAGATTCAGTTGTTGGGATCGAGCACTTTTGCTGGTCATATCAAATTATCACTCAGTTACTAGGTCTTTCAGTATCTTCTTCTCCTCCCTCAAAAGAAAAAAAAAAATCTTTGGACCCTAAGGCAATTAAGTCTCTCAATGTATGTATTTGTTTCCCTGTCCCCATCCCAAAATATGAACATTAATTTTCCCAACATGCCAGAAACACTTATGGACCTTCTGTGTACCACCATTTTTTTAAGATCTGTATAAAGCACCCATTGTAAAAATATCTGTGTCACTATACACAGATGAACAATAATTAGAATAATTGTAACTTTGTCATATGGAGTTCTAAGCCATTATTACATACACAAGAACCAGAGGGAAAAATACCCAGGCCAAAATAAACAGATAAATAAAAATGCAGAGTTAATGAGGCAGGGAAAGCTGACACTGTGAAGGAGAGAAAAAGCTCTCTGGGAAGATTTCCACCATGTACCTGAAAGGGTCACATACTACCATAGGATCTTACAATCAAATCTTTTCTAAATTTATCTTACTTCATAGTGCAGGTCAAGGAAGCTGTCATCAGTCATCATTTATAAAGGAAAGAATTGGTTTGGACTGATCTTATGGGCTATATTCAAGCTACAGGCATATGGTTCAGTTGTAGTGACGATACTGTTGTTTAAAGTCAAAAAAGCAATGCACAGTTTAAAACACATACTATTCAGGGCTGGCAAACGCTATTCCTTCTTGAAAGGTAATGGGGACAATTAGCCATGGAGCTGATGAAGAGGTTGGAGTCTCTCCTTTCACCAGAAATACCTTCCCCCACACCCCTTCCATTAGTTGTATGAATTTTGGACTAGGGCTGCAGTCCATGGAACCCTTCTACTTCTACTGTGCTGAAGCTCCCCCATGGTGGGTCTGACTAGAACTGTTTATGGTGGTACATTACTCTCCTAACAGGGTCAAAAATATCTCATATGCTTTTTTGTTACCTTCCAGTGGGATGCAGGCAATAAGGATGTTGTGAGGGAGGGGGTAATATAAAGAAATAGGAGGCACTTATGCCTGAAAAAATCATACACAAAGACATTTGAAATACTCAATTCTACTTATGTTTAAACCATGTGGTCTAAACATTTATAGAATCTGACTCTTGTTGTTTAAAATAAATACTCATGAACTCCTCAATTTACTCACAATGAGAAAACCATTTGTCCATGCCTGAGAAGAAAGAAGTTAAGGTGAAACAAATACATATATTTGTTGTTGTTAGGAACACCTAGGTGCTTCCCTAGGTGCTACCACCAATCCTTAGTAAAAGGAAATAAAACTGTGGGAATTTTTACAGAGTGGGAATGTAGGCAAAGCTAACCAGCAGCAGTTCCATGCAGCCTCTGGTTTGGAAGATGCCTGGCAGCAGCAAACAAAAGCTGGTGGGAGGTAGAAGAGATGAGAAGATAATTTCCTCAGGTACTTCATCCCATCTTCTTTAAGTTAAAGAGAGGTCAAGTGCTGAGAGGCTAGTCACTTGAGTTGTTACAAACTGGAACCATCTCCACTGAAGAACATGAATTTTGTGTACTTTTTACACTGCAGCACTATTTAGACTCAAGCAAAAGATGTGCAAAGTGCTGTTATCTAAACATACATATTCAAGAGTAAACAACATGTGATAGAATCATAGAATTGTCTAGGTTGGAAGGGACCTTTAAGATCAAGTCCAACCATCAACCTAACACTGCCAAAACCATGTCCCTCAGCATCACATCTACACATCTTTTAAAAACCTCCAGGGATGGCAATTCCACCACTTCCCTGGGCAGCCTGTTGCAATGTTCAATAACCCTTTCAGTGAAGAAATTCTTCCTAATGTCCAATCTAAACTTCCCCTGGTGCAACTTGAGGCCATTTCCTCTTGTCTTATCGCCTGTTACTTGGAAGAAAAGACTGACTCCCACCTCTCTACAACCTCCTTTAAGGTAGCTGTAGAGAGCGGGGAGGTCTCCCCTCAGCCTCCTTTTCTCCAGGCTGAACAACCCAGTTCCCTCAGCCGCTCCTCAGAAAACTTGTGCTCCAGACCCATCACCAGCTTCATTGCTCTTCTCTGGACACGCTCCAGCCCCTCAATGTCTTTCTTGGAGTGAGGGGCCCAAAACTGAACACAGTATTTGAGGTGATCTCACATAGCATCCTCTATTTCAAAGTTATTTGTACAATTTTGCTATGATATAAATGTGGCCAGAACAATGCAAGTTATTGCTGAATTGTGAGAAAGCACAGAGAAATACACCATAGGGCAGCCAAACTCATATTCATGTTTAGTTTGCTCAGTAACTTGGCCATGTATCCTTTGCCTAAGACACATCAAATTCACACACACTTAATGGGACAATCAGGCCCACGAGGTTCACTTCAGAGACGTAACATTTTTCAAAGGGGGAGGGGAAACATACATATAATTACTTCAATTAAAGTAATACAGATTCAGTAAGCAAAATGCTGACAATTACTTAACCACAGAATCTGGAGAAGTTAGCAAAAAACACACTAACAATTACTTAATCATACCATCTGGAGCAGCTACCTATTAAGATATCAACAATTATTTAACCACATCATCCTGAGAATCAGGTAAATTTGAGATCTTTTGAGTATATACACGCAATTTATAGAGACCTGGTTAAAAAAAAAAAAAAAAGGACAGCAACAGTTATTTAATCACAGTGTCTGAAACATCAACACAACTGGCAATTTGGCTTCAGGATTTGGAGGAGCAAGCAAGAAATACCATCCCCCAGATCTCCTTGGATCATGTATACCCTTTAATGCAGAACCAAACCTGAGCAAAGGATTCTGTTCCCCACAGAGTTACTGGCAGAATCCTGGCTGCAACGAGGTGGTTTTGATTGAAACATATGTAAGAGAACCAAATAACCATGGGTTTTAAGCTTTTTCATCTATTATAAGATCCCAGGTAAGTCTCTGAAAATCACTTTTTCTGTTTTCATCTCTATACATTGGGTATAAAAGTACAGAAGGACACTGCAGTTGCTTTAACGATGTGTTGCTAGCCTTGGACTTCAAAGACACAAGACCAATACCCTGCTCTATGAGGTTGCTTCTCAGCCATCATGGCCAAATGACACAAACTGTCTATGCCTTGATTCTGCTGAAGAATGATGAGCCGACTGTCCTGCCTTGCAGCTCAAGATCACAAAGAGCATGAGAGATGTGAAGCGCATTGCAACAGAAATCTGAGAGATATCCAAGATAGTTTGATTGGAAGATGGCAGTTGACCAAGATAAAATGGCTCCCAAAACAGAATTAAAATTGCATCAGCAATACTTTGGGATGAATAATATAAAAAACTGCCAAAAAATGTAAAAGATTTCCACTAGGAACTTATCTTTGTTTCGGTGGAAGGAGGTCTTCAGTTTATATGGCTTCTGTACCACAGCCAGGCTTAAATCTCCAGCAAAAGGGTGCAGATACGAGCAGATGAGCATCCTGAGCCAGATGTGCTGACTTGCACTTATTAAATATGAAGAGGTTTTTATATCATGTGGTTAAAAAAATTACAGAGGACTCACAGTGTGGATTAAATATCCCAGTTCCCTTTGAGAGTTGCTGGGAAAAGAAGGCAAATGGTTTAAAGCAAGAGACATTTAACTCCTAAATGCTTAATTCACTAAAACACATTTCAGGTTGCACCTATACTTGGAGGTTGTTTAAATCTGCAGAAGTTTCCATGTGGAATGATCCATAAGGCATTTACATTTCTAGTATGGGATGTGTGTACTACTACCTATGTCCTGGCAACACCTGTTAGTTCAGTGACCTTCTCAGCCAAAAACTCCTGTGAAATTTGCAGTAGTGGCATCCCTTATCTCAGCCACAGATTCTGATCCATCACATGTCTTTATAATGGGCTGATTGCTGCAAAAACAGCTGCCAGGGAAAGGCTGCTGATGTAGTTCCTTGCACACCTTACACCCCTGCCCTTCGTTAGCACTGTGCTCAGGTCAATGGGCAATGTGAGCATGGAGATTCCTCCTTCCTCTGCCTGTGGGGATATGAAACCCACATCTACCATCTCAGTGTCATATTTTCTACACAAAAGATGGCCCCCCTACACCTTAGTGTTAATAGTAATTTTACTATGAACTATTTTAACTATTTTACTATGAACTATTTTAAAATGAACAAGGTTAAGTTCAGTATTTTTAACAAGAAATGGTGACCATCTTCCCAACCTCAGTGACCTTCAGTTACAGAAACCTCCTGTGAAGTAATGCTCCAAGCCCATGGATTTCCCACTTTTTTTGAAGAATGCTTTTGTTCTGTTTGGTACAGGGAAGGACAACTGACTCTTTGAAAGGAAGGAAGGGCCCCACATACATGTCATGAGCTAGGAGACAGACAGTTCATCGCTGAAATATTTACTCTACTTATGTGTGTAAATAAGTACTTGACTCCTCGAATGACAGCATGTAAGTGCTCTGTACTGTCTGCTCTCTGCTGTTTTTATAACTCTTCTGATAATCTCAGTTCAAAGCTACTTGGAGTCCTACTGACCTTCCCTGGCCAGCATTAATACAAGTAATAATAGTGTCATGCTAATAGGAAATAGCAGTCTTGGAACCACCCATGGTGGAAACTCAGCGGGATTTTTACTGAAGCAAAGAGGAGTCATACAAAAAGAGACACTGTCTCTTTTGCACGCAAAGAGATCCTTCCCCTCTGGCTCCACCACCATCACTTTGGCAATTCACCAGCAAAGGAGCAGGATGAGCTCTGCAGACAGGATGGCTAACCCAAAATGAGCCTAGGATTTGCTTCATTACTGTTTGACTCTCTCCTGTGCACCCTTCATTTTCTCCCCTTCCTTCCTTTCAAACATATTGCTGTCATCTTTGGCCTACAGCACACAAAACCAGAATCCTTCAACAATGAGTGCCGTGCTCTGTTCCCTCTCCTCTTTCTCTGCCACTTAGCACAGTGCTTCTCTGTCAGACACTATTGCTCCCAGATTAAAACAATATATGACAAAACGATACCCGCTGACTATTGACACTGGCAATTATATAAGAATTAAATGGGCTGTGTGTTTTGGACGAGCTTCAAAGGCTTGTGGGATTCCCACACATGCTCAGAAAGCTGTGGGGTCCTTTTTGGTTCTCAGACATATGGCTACTTCCAAGCCTGCTATTTCCTATTAACATGAAACTATTATTACCCACTTACTAAATGCTTCCTGTCGCTATCCAGCCAGGAAAGAGAGCGTCCAAGATAACAGCATCAGAAACCCCAAGAAAGGGGGCTGGCAGATGGGTCTGTTTCCTAAGGAGCCACGTCCAGCAAGATTTATCTGACTTTCCGTTCCCCTGCCGGTGGGTGTGGTTGCAAGGGTGATATAATTTCTGTCAGCACTGACTGTTGAGCTAAGCATCTGTCATAACAAGTGTGTGAACTTCTTGCACCGGCCCAAGGTATTGTGCATGCCATGGGAAAAGTTCCTGCTTGCGAAATGGCAAGTCTTAAACCTGCCGCAACCCTCCGACTCCTTCTTGGCTCTCGCTTAGTGAATTATTCTGCAATGCTAACCCTGAATGCACTGAGACCACTGCATTGGTGTTGGAGTAGAAAAAGGCTTCTAAAAATCGTCTTTCCGATAACTTTTGGAGATGCAAAGGGCTATATAGGTATTTTTATATGACGTCCCTCACTTCAGCAGTTTAGTATCTCAGAGGCATTTTAAGGAATGGCGTGGAAGGTGAGAAAAATTTTATTCCATTTTTTAAAGTTAAACTGAAACCTGGATTTTCTGCTGCATGCAGATTCTTAGGTCTCATGAAACTGGTGTGTGAGGCTGGTTAAGGATGAAGATAGACGCTGACAGCACTTCAAATTTCTCTGGTTTTTTACTGAAACTAATAAGTCTTAGACATTTTAATGTCTCTCCAAACAAGGTAGAGCATTTATATGCATGTTTTTAGAAAATCTGGTCCTTCAGGATTTGCCTAAGAACACGGTGAAACCATCTAGCAAAAGCAGGTCTTGAAGACCTCTATCTTTTTTCTATATGGGAGTCTAATGCTTTGAAATAGATGGAAGCATTCTTCCTTCCTAAAAAAAAAAAGAAAAAAAAAGAAAAAGAAAAGATTTTTTTTATTCATAAAGGGCTTTTGGGTTTAGGGAGAGCCGGGCCAGAGCTGAGCGACAGGGGTGCCGATGTCGGCCTGGAGGAGGACCCGCTGTGGTTTTGATTCAGGCCCCTCATTATGGTTTCAGTGGTCTACGCCGAGTCTTTCTGCCCAAGGGCTGCTTGTGGCCAGGCTCCTCGGAGCACATCGTCCCAACCCCTCCTGAACCTCACAGCGTGGGCTGGATCACCCCGCACACTTCCCCTCGGGGAAGCAGGCAACTCTCAGCCAAAAAGCATGGCTTTGCCCTCAGTGACTCCAAGCACATCCCTTCCCAGAGGTCGAGAGCGTCCCTCAAACGGCAGGCGGAGACCATAAGGCAAACATAGCAGCTTGGCTGCCACCGGCCCTTCTGATATTCTGTGCTTCTATTCTCGGTCTCATCTTCCCCCTCGTGGGCTGTGGGTATTAACCTGGATGTTGTCCATGGAGCTCCAAAGCATTGTGTTTACTGAACCTCTCTCAGGTCACAGTGCCTTGGTGGTACAAAAACGAAAATAAAATACAGCCTGCTGATGTGGGGAGCAAGAGAGAAGATAGAAATGTCATCACAGCAGGGTCTGTACAGAGGGTTAAAGCAGTGGTTGAAATGATCTGTTTAATATCTCTGCCTCCATGCAGACGTGCAGCCTGTTCCTGAGGTTAACCAGCCAATGCACGACGTAACCCTGTTATTACTGCTTCTATTATAAGAAGGCCTGGGGTCTAGATGAAACTGGGCTTTCCTTAAAGCACAAGGAGGGTCTGTGTGTAGCAGGAGATGGTCTTTGCACTCTCACCTCAACCCCAGCATCCCAAAAAAACTGGCAGAGACAAGGAGGAGCTGAACCAAGTAGAACCAAAGTCAGTCGAGAAGTGACTAGCACTTCCAGACCTTGTACCCACAGCAATATCTTGTACATTAGGGTACAAATTCTCCTTGAAAGAGCTTTTGGGAATCAGACCACTGTATACCCTGTCTTGACCTGCTGCTCTCTGGGACCTCCACCAGCACTGCCGTTACTCCACATATCTCGCCCTCTGAGCAGATTTTAATTAAAAGGAACTGATTTGTCTGGGAAGAACCTTCTTGCCATTTATTTGGCAGGTATCTCTCACTTGAATAGCACTGTGTGACCCATACCAAAGCCTCATTCTTCCTGAGTGGGCTTGAATCTTAAAGGGATACATTTCCAAAGGGGATTTTAGCTACCTGACAGCTGAAATCCAACAGATGTTGCTTTGAAATTGCACCCAGTTGTATATATACCATGCTGCTCTTGCAAACAGTATATTATCTCCACATGCAGAACAGATAATGCAAAATAACACAAAATTGCCATTAAAGTGTTATTATAATAAAAAAATCAAGCTTCTTTAGGAAAAAAAATGTTAGATGTTTTCTATAGGACTCCTATGAAAAATCCAGCTGAAGAAAGTCACACTTAAAAAAAGTGAAATGTTCATTGCTTTAACCTCGCAATAACTTGAGGGGAAATCATCAAGTAGCAATCACATCCAGGCCAAAAAAGAATCGGCTTTTACACAGCAACATCTAAGCAGTAAATATGACTGTAATCAGTTCTTTTAGTCAAGAACTTCATTGTCCCAGAACTCAGTAGCAATTTACTAGCAAGAAGTCGCTACCCTCTGCTCCTGTGCCTGTTGACAGAGCAAAAATTTCCAAGTAGTGAAAGCACTTTTAAACTTTTTGATAAGATCACAGAATCATTAAATTAGCAGGGATTGCTGGAGATCACCTAGTCCAATTTCAGTATTCAAAGCAGTGTCACCCACGGCAGGTTGCCCAGAACAGAGTCCATTTGGATTTTGAATATCTGCAAGGGTGGAGACTCCACAACCCCTCTGGGTAACCTGTGTTCAACAACTATCACAATTAAAAAAAAATAAAATAAAATAAAAAAAATTCTTGTGTTACAATAGAATTTTGTGTATTTAAACATTTTAAAGAGTTTTGGTCTCTTGTGTATGTGGTAAGTCATGTGTAGGTTAGTTTTTTCCTTGACAGGTGGTACCTGCATTTGAGTTCGTGCTTGCTGGTGAGACAGCAGTGAGGAATCAGGATGGACATCTGATTCATACCTAAAGTATCTCTGTATGTAGGAGAAGACTGGGTTTGGAAGGAGGACTTCTGTGGCTGAAAGGTCATTTTTTTCCCCCAACCTATAGCAACTAATCTAATAAAAGATATTACATCTTGCCACAGTTAGCCTCGTCTAAAATTCCTCCATATCAAATGAAAAGAAGTAATCACAGTGGAGTATAATTAGTTCCGACACACTGGAGCCGGGTGAGATGAATTCACCTTCAGGATAACCTCTGTCCCTCTTATAATCATAAAAGGAGTGAATGGACATCTAGTTAATGAAGTCTAAAGAGAAATTAATCTCTCTTTTCAGAGGATGTCCAGATGCGGTCAGGTGAATGGCTCTCCAGAATCCTCTGACTAGATCACCACTGTCTTACCATGGGAGCTTGGTCATTCATGTCACATGGAGAGTTCTGTCTGAAGACACCTTTAATGACATCTGAGGTGCTGTGGGAGATCAGAAATATTCATATAGGAATCATAGATATGGCACTGGACCTGTGGGAGACCAGTATCAATCAGGACTGGAAGCTGAGCCAGAAGGGACACACTTGATTAAGCTACTATATGTATGTATGTTAATCCAAATGCTGAATCCCACATCTACGGTGCAACATTTTGTTCGTTTTCTTAAAATAAGCCTAAAAATAAGCCTTCCCACTGACTGAAGAAATGTACTGTAGCTGGTGCTTCAGGTAATAGAGTATTGGTTTTAATTGGATATATGCAATGTGCAAAGCAAGAAAGATGGGTTTAGGTGTTCATGTGAGTGAGAATGTCTAATGAGCCACTCTGCTTCCCTGTATTCTGCTTTTTCTCCACTTAGTTATGTTTTGCATCCTCTCAATCCCTACCTTCAGTGGCACCTATCTATGCCAATGGGACCTGTCAAATGGCAATATATGAGGCTTAGACTCAGCTGATTAGCCATTGAGAGAAGTAAAAAAAAAAAAATGTATTTTTTTGTGAGGCGACTGTTTATTCTCACAATGTTTTTCTTCCTTCTTTTTATTCATCTGTTTTTATACAGAGGTAAAATGCAGCTCTTCTGTCAAAATGAGACTGAATATGAAAACCCACAAACCCAATCATCTGGAAATGGCCCAAGCCCGTTCCAGTCTATTACGATCTATCAGGAGACAAGTGCTGGCAAGTTTCTTCCACATACAGCATCAAATTAATGGCCATAAGAGGCCTTTCTTGATGAAAAAGAGGAGGGGGTGAAAGTTATAGGAGCAGACAGGACATAAATAATATAACTGTGGCAGAAAACAAACCACCATTTGTTGTTAGTTATCGTCTTTCAGCTTGAAAGTGACAAAAAACAAACAAAAGAAATTCGCTATGTACATTGAGGTTGGAGGAGTGCAGGAACCGTGCAGCTCTTGAGAACATTCGAGGAAATGGGCTTTTGCCAAGTATACTACTGCCATAAATCTGTATTTCTGCCTGCTGTTTGCTTATTATATCAGAGATTTTGCTGACGGAGTGGGGAAATTTATGGAGATGAGCGACCGAACACTTTAAAAAAAAAAAAAAAAAGAAGTCATAACAACCTTTCTTTCTCTTTCCTTAAAATTAATGAAGGGTGAAACAATCCCCAAACTGAAAGGGTGGGACTCAACAGGAAGCCAACAGACTACCCCAGACAAGGCACTGGCAAAGTGATATCCAGTAACGTTAGAGTGGGACTTTCCAAAGCAGCTGGAGAGTAAAATATTTCTCACCTAAATTGGACCACCTAGAATTGAAACATCCATAACAAGTAGTCCCCAGTCACCTCCAGGAGACACTCAGTTACTTACTTATCTACGAAAGTTGTGTTGGTCTTCAGAGGTACCTGTGTTTCTCCATTGGCGAAATGGGAGACTATACTCCTATTTTGGACTAGATCCATAAAAGGTAGGTCATCAAAGTTAGGCAAGGGGAATCTTACCTTAGCTGAGTGACAGGTGACACTTCCATGGATGCTTTTGAAAGGTATCTGACAAAAGCAGAGCTGGGCTTTGCTCTCCTCAGTCAAATAGGGAAGTTTGAAAACCCCGTGCATCCCCATGTGCAGACACTCTCACTAATCCAGAGGGATGCCTCATATTGTGAACAGTCCTCTTGAATCCAGTGAGATCACCACTTTACAGGAGTAAACTGCATTCAGATTGAAACATTAGTGTTTATTTACTTGGGGTAAGGTATGTCTGTAAGGTATGTAAGTTCCTATATCTACCTCTTGGTTCTCCAAAAAGTGCAGAGCACTTTGTAACTCTGTGTCCACTGGGGACAGCTGAACAGCAGCACGTTCAGCGTAGTTTAGTTCAACCTTAGTGCCTACAAGTGATCCACTGCTGTCAGTAAATATCAAAGGTGAGACTGTAGGTGCCAGTAGCTATCTCAGATGTCATGAGACTTCTACGCTTGGGCAACTAAGTGACACTGCTAGTCAATAAAGCTAATATATTTCAAGGAGCAATTCATGTCATCATTATCTATACTAGTCAGATGAATCTCTTTCCCCAGCACCACTGTCTGCATTAATGAGGGGTTGATTGAGCCACCCATACATAGATGTTTCATGGGATTCGTGATGCCCTATGGTGTCTGAGACCTGCTCACAGGACAGACAAATATGACACGGGGCCTGCAAGGCAACCGTACCTTTCTGGAGGAGCACCTAAAGGTCATTTGGGTTTCAACTTTATGAAGGGTTTCAAATGCCATTAGATACCTGTGTGTGGACCACTTGTTAGAGATATAGATCTCCATTAGTTATAACAGGTCTGAGACATCTATGTCTTATGAAGACGAATGTACTGCAGACTGAAGACAGCTGTACTGCAGGGTAGGATGCAGAAGCCCACCCATAGACAACTGATGCCATTTTAGATGCCCTTAGTTTTTCTGGGTGTCCTCACATGCAGATATGACACAGGGTCTACAGAAGATTCATGTTGGTTTGCAGCAGGAGACTCTACAGTGACTAAATGACACTAAAAAATTATGATTAAGCAAATTAAATACACCCATAAATTGTATTGATCTAGAGATGAATAACAGCTTAGGAGTTTAGGCTTGAAGCCAAACCAGCTTCCCTGTGTAATTTAAAGTAACTGTGTTTCAACAACCCCGAAAATTAACATTCAAATTTTCAAAAAAAAAAAGAGAGATTTGGTGAACAAATTACAGGTTCGTTTTAGTTCAGCCTTAAGAGATGGAGACAGGGCTTTTGGTTTTTTCTACACTAGTTTGATGGAGTTTAATGGCCTGATTACAAGAAAACAGTCTGAAACAGAAGGGGGTAAGTGAGGGTAGAAGAAAATTCGTCTGCTTCAAGATATGTTCACTCTAAAATGGAGCAATAAAGAATTAGCTCTTGTGTCACCAAAAACCATCCTGTGCATTCAGGGCAAAGCTGAGTATGGCTCCGCTTACGCTCTTGGCGTAACATTTGAATTTTAACCTCGTGTAATCGAGACTGCAATTGATCATTTTCTCTCAGGAATCTAGTCTAGAAAAGTCTTGGAAAATTCAGGACTGACACAAATTAGTTGCAGGTCACCATGGAATAAGAAAAACAGTAAGTGAAGCTGCAGATGAGGAAGGGAAGTTCTTAACCACAAAAGCTATATGTAGCTCAGTATATTTCTACCAGAGCACTAGATAGGCATCCCCTGTAAGAGACCTGCTGTTTTCTTGGTAAGTAGGGATGCCTGGAAATCCCTATGGAAATGCTGATTTGGGGCGATGCCACGACTTCAAAGATGAAAATGTTTAAGACGGCTAAAGTCAAAAGTCTGGTCAGATGAAGAAAGAAACAATGAGCAGAGAAGCTGATGAAGGAATCATTCCTAGAGGTGGAAGGCGAAACCTATGCTCGTGTTATTCCACCCCAGAGAGTTCTACACATTTAGCTGCTGATTATGACTGTGTGTATCAAGGATCACATTTCTCGCTACATGCTTGTTAACTTTAGTGGAGCACTTCACCTGCGTGGAGCGGTAGGTTATTCAGGATCATGGCTGCTTTGCTTTCCAGATCAATGGTGATGTAGCCCACCAGTGCACCTGGCTCACTGATATGTAAAATGCTTTTGAAATCCCACTGAGCAAAGTGAGCCATGGAAGTGTCAATCATCTTCACTGAGCATATAAGCAAGCAGGTATGATGTTGGGAATTTTCAGAAGCCTGCTCACAGCTGAAGCCTGGTGCCTGCAGCTATTTGGGTGGAAAGCCAAACAATTTGTCCTGCTTTTATATAGAAGTAGAAGTGACACTAACCAACTTCGGCCAATTCACACACTCCTTTTTACATGCTTTCCTTGGCCTCTCATACACAATATTAGCAGTCAGTTTCCTGTGCTGATTCTGCAATTCAAGTGGTTAAAAATGATTAGCACAAAATGACTAATGTGAATGTCAGTGGATCAGTAACTTTCTTATGGCATTAATATACTACAGCACTAGTACGCTACCAAGTGAACAGTTTCTTTAAAAATAGTGCAAAATCTTTCCCCCTCTTTTCTCTTAATAATATGGAGAGTTTCAGGCCTGTGTTCCCAAATCACACCCTGAAAAAATGCCAAGGTCTGGTTTTACCATGCATATGATTCTCATTTAGAAGACACAAATACTTAGATGAATCAACGTCAAAGGCTCATTTAAACAGAACAATTCTGCAATGAGTTAATAATTCATGCACAACAAGGTATTTCGTTTGCTAGCTCTAAACAAATTATGAATGTTAAATAAACATCTTCTTCTTGCTTAAACTAGTCAAAGGGAGAGGAAGCACCTGGCTGCTTTTAATAAAAATGTTGTGTAAAATGAGAGAGTCACAGATGGCAAGGTTTATTTTTTTGTTTTCTAAAGGGCGATTTTAATTTTGATTGAAGATTGGTAATTTCTTTTCTTATTTGATTTCCCTAAAGCAACGTTCCTGCAAACATAGTTTTCCCAGTTTGGATACTTAGGCAGTGCTGAGCTGAAGTTCTCATATGGAAGAGTTTTTCAGTCATTCATATAAGATGTGATCCGGTGCCCATCAAAGTCAATAGGATTCTTTCTACCAATTCCAATAGGCTTTGGATGAAGTTTGTGGGGTTTGAGCTAAAGCCCAGTAAAATCATAGAATGATCCTCTTGATCTTAAGAGACGGTGGTTGAGACTCCTGCATTCTGCCCCACTTGCAAAGCAGTGGAGACTTTCTGACAGAGACTTCACCCAAAATAAAGCAAAATGAAGCATTTGATTTAATGGAAAATTGTATTTAAAAATTGTCAGATTTTGAGCTATATTAAAAAAAAATACTCTTTTGGTGTGAATTTGGGGGGGTGTTAAATTTTATTACCCTTTTTTGCCCTCTGGTAATAAAGGAGGGAAGATAAGAAAGAAAATTGTGGGAAACGTTATGATTTTTTTTTTAGTTCATTGTGAAAAAAAAAAAAAATCACTCAACCAAAATACTGCATTCCATAGATCCTTATTTTATCCAAGACTAATTCTCAGCAAGAGAGGAAAAGAAAGCATCATACCCATATCAAGGGCACTGAAAGTAAAAGAAAATTATGATTTTTACTTTAAGCATCAGAGTTCCTTTTCAAATGGTAAACTGAGAGCTAGCAAAACTCTAGTGATGCCATTTTAAGTCTGTCTTGCTTTATCAAGTTATACTCTTGGCTTGATCATTTACTTGGATGTAATATTACTGAAAGATAGGAGAGAAGCATGTATCAAAAATAACTGTAATTATTGAAATATTTCAAATTAAAGTTGGAAAATGCTGTTGTAGGAAAATTCTCAGGGCAACATAAATTGTCTACATTTTGTTTCTCTCATTTGAAAAGGAAAAAAAAAATTACTAAGCTAAATATTTTCACCTTTGGAGAAAAAGATGTTTCATGTTTCATACAATAAACTCATGATTGACAATGTTCTTCAAGTTAATTGAAATGTTATTCCAAAGCTTTTTCAAACCCTGACATAAACTTTCATCATCCCCAAAAATAATTTAAAGAGGTATTTCTAACTTCCTTTTTAAGTGAACCAAAATGGAATTTGTTACCATAGAATTAAAATTCCAGTTTCTGCTTAGCATCCCTAAGGTATAAACAGCAATTGGATATGAAATTTAACCCTGGTCTAGAGAAATTAATTTAAGCCTTGCTGTGCTGCAGGATGGATGCATCTGGTTCAGCAGAAGTGGGTGCCTCATCCTTTAGACTGTCAGGTCTTGTGTAGTGAGACATATACGCACCAACATCAACTGTTCTCTTCTGTTCTGTTGACTTTAAAAGTGATATTTTCACCCCCATACTTCTTAGGTGACTGTACAGGTTTTAGCAGACCTTTGATCTCTTTGGCTTCATATAGTTCTAGCTGCTACTTGAGGGAGGCGAGAGAGGGGTTGTCTTGAAGACCACTCTGCAGTTGTGATGATTCATTTCCCTGGACTCCTGGAAAGCACCAGGAGGTTGGTAGAGGATAAATTGAGATTAGGAGGGACAATTGCATGAATCTCTTTTCCAGTCTGAGGACATGCATTGGGTCTTTAACTATAACTAAAGGAAAAGAAGCTCATAGTTCTGCTGCAGGAAGAATAAATCCACTCCACTAGATCAGATAGAAGATTTCTCAGCTACAACACAAAGAAATGTGCAAAACAAACTCTAGCCTTTTGAGAGAAATAAAGTTGGATGTTTAAAGTAAAACATCATTTTTTTAAAAGATCAACTTCTTAATTTGCATTTTTTTCAGGTTCTGTTTCAAGTGATCAACTAAAGACAAGTAGTGTTTTGAAAATTACTTGCAGTTCCCCTGTGAGAAAAATGCAAGTAAAAATCAAGTAAGAATACAATAAAGGAAGTTAATCAGTTGGAATATAGAAGGATTTTATTTGATCAAAAAAATTTACCTTGACGAAAAAAAATGTTCAGTTTTGTTGCAAGATACTCTTGTCTTGGTGGGGGGGGGGCGGGGAAGTGGATAAAAACTGAAAAGAAATAAAATGTTGATAGAAACATATTATAATAGCTTCATAAAAAACACACATGCTTCCATAGACGTATCCAGTATTGTTCTTTTACAGCATATTTAATGGTCCCAAAAGACATGGAGGAGCCTAGATCCTTAGTATCAGGCAAAGAAATCCCACCCAGAAGCAGAACATTTGTAGCTGAAAGAAAGATATTGCTGGGTATTAGTGAGCAGAAAAAGTAAGCGGTGGGGCACCCAAAGGAGCTGCCCACCCTTAAAGGCTCAACCAGAAAAAATGTACTTCCTAAATATCATTCCCATGAAGGCTCATCAAGAAAATCTGGAAGCTGACGTGGACAAAACTGAGGCGTGCTCTCGCTCTCTCTTTCTTCCTGCTTTAGTAGTTTGTCTGGGTTTTATTTTCTCTTTTGTTATTTGTGGTTTTTGGTAACCTAGGGAGAAGTGAGCACAGGGGCAGGAAGGGCACTTCCCCAGCTCTCTGCTTCTGATTGTTCAGAGGTGCCACTCCCATTGGTATTAATCAGTGCAAGACCCTCAGAGCTTGGCTCTGGCGCCAAGTGAAGCAAGATTCTGCTCTGTTGCCTGGAAAACATCTGCTGGGGTGGAAAGAAGGAACAACAAACACAGGAGACAGGAGGGAGAACTGGGACATGGAGGACAGGCAGTTGGTAAAAAGCTACAGACCTTTCAAGGTCTGATCCAAAGCCCACACTGAGTCAGTGACTCTCACGACTGAGGTCAAAGAGCTTTGGATGAAACTCAAGAAGATTCTTTTAAGCTTCCCAAAGCTAGGATTTTCAACCTTCAGCTTGCAAACCCGTGATGGGTCATAATCTGGAAAAACCAATTAACAAACCGTAGCAAAAGCCTCAAAAAGAGGCTTAAATTCACTAAAGGATGCGTGAGGTTAACTTCACATTAAAAGTTTCATGGATCTGCGAAACAGAAAAGGTAGACCACCATCACAGATCATTTCACTGTCTTTTTCCTGCATCACTTCTGTACTCCATTACCACTGGGATCTTCCTTAATATCTGCCACCTCAGAAGGCTGGCAGAAACTAGTAATGACTTTTGAACAGAAAAAGAAATCATAGCCAGATATTTGGATACAATTCATTTTCTCGAGTCTTGATTCAACCAGGAACTACACTGACACAGCTGCAAATTTTACCTATGCAAGGAAATATTGGTGGGAAAACCCCAAACCTTTAAACAAATGCGCAAAACCATGGGGGAATTTCAGAGTATGGATCAGTTGATCAGCTCCATTACATTGCAGGACTAGTCACCAAAGTTTCTATGGAGCTTTGCATTCCGTGGACAACATATCTACCTCTATGTGTATCTCTATCTCTATCTCTCTATATATGTATCTCTATCTCTCTATATATGTATCTCTATCTCTATCTCTATCTCTATCTCTATCTCTATCTCTATCTCTATCTCTATCTAAAAAGAGACATAGAATATCAGCTCGTGATCTAGGAACCACTAGTTGAATCGTATAGTTATTCAGTGGTGGATTCAAAGTTGGGCTCAAAGCCAAATTATCTGTACTGTCTGCCCACATGAATGCTCTCAGGTCAAGCCTCAAAGTGACCAAACTGGGACTGCTTCAGGCTTAGCACTGTCTAAGCTTTTGTGCATACTCCAGGGAGCGTTCTTGGTGCGTCTTCAACCTGACCCACTGTGGCAGCCTCTATTTATCTCATCTGCTTGTGCAATATCACCTTATAGAGCTGTAAGGGAGGCAGGGACCTCTGGTCCTTCCTAGAAGTACCAAGTCTTCTGGAGGGGACAGAGAGTCAGTTTGCCTGGTCTATAGGGTAACACCTCCCAGGAATGCTCTGAATTTTAGTCTGTTCTCCTTAAATACAGCATAAGAAAGATGCATTTTTCTTTTTACAATAATTCCAAGATAAAGAGAAGAACTTTAAATCCTTGCATTGTTTAATGGCATGGTTATTACACCAGAAAGGCACAATAAAATTCTTATTAACATGCTAAGAAGCAGAGCACAGTATAATATAGTAATCCTGTAGCTGGAACCACATCTAATATCTTTGTTTTTCAGAACTGCATGTACAGATGTAACAGCCTTGGAGCCAGTGAGGTTTCTCAGCACCATGACCCAGCCAGACCTATTAGGGTCTAAGTAGCTAAGTAACATATATTCACAGTTCTGCCAAGAAAACTTTCACAGCATGGAGCTGCCTTCGTTAGGGAAGTGCCACTATAAAGATCACCTATCAAGTCCCACACCAAACAAGCTGCATTAGGAAGGGGGAATCTGGTTATGGGAACAGTTCCTATGCTAAATCTTTATCCTGGCATAGTTCTTCCAGATGGAGATCATCCACCTGCTTCAAAGTTCCTTTACAAAATCTGTAGCAGAGAGGCAGACAGAGTTTTGATGATGTGTGTCTGTCTTTACAAAAATCCTTGGCGTGTAGAAATTGTTTATAGTCAGATATTCGTTTGCCCAGTACAAGGACATACTGAAACCCTCATGAGATGTCTGAGCAATGCTACTGTGACCACACTATGCAGTGCAAGGCAGGTTAGCGTTGGATGAACTTTGAGCTAAAGCAACTATACCGATGCCAATTCTCCGCTCACTCAGGCTGCATAGTCCTGATGCTGTCTGGTAGAAACATACCTGGATTTATCTGCCAAAAATCTTTGGAAGGAATCTACTGGGGAAGTTACAAACTTCTCAAATCCCATAGATCTTTGGTCTTTCCTATAGCTGTTGCCAGATGGCCAAAAAAATGAGCTTGGGAATCCAAATCCCCTGTACGATTAAGAGTGCTGGTGGATGGCATAAAGTTCCTACTGTGGGACTTTGCTATAATGGACACGTTATTGTGCTCAGAGTCTCTAGGCACTAATATTGTTTGTGTCATATCCATGCAGTCTGCAATGCTCATGTGCTCTTCTTCCAATACTTTTTGAATCCTTCGATCAACTATTGTCAAGTTTGAGAGAAGGCAGAGGGCTTTAAGGTTCCTACAGTTATGATGAAAATATGTGGTTAGGAAAGGGAAAGGGAATCTATGAGTGCCTTACCAAAAGAAAATGTAAACTAGTCCCATATTAGGCATTAAAAGGTCTACAGAAGTGAAAGATAATACAAAATACCTAATTTCAGGAGATTTCTTTCTATTTGAACTCATGTTTTAGTAGACACAGAAGACACCATGAGACTTTGTGTTGTAGGAAACAAAACTTCATCTGTTTCATCACTCAGGACTTATTAACTCTCTGGCTAGCAATATTAAATTGGCTTTTTCCTTTCCTCATTTCTCCTGAAACTGTACTTTCTGTACAAGTATTGTTTGGCTCTGTATGTTTGTTTTTGATCAATTTTTCCCATTTCCAGAGTATCCTTGAATACCTGGTCTTCCAACAGCACTTCATGAAGCAATTGCCCACGTACTTTGGATTTTTCTGTTCCAAATCGGTTGGAGCCAGCTTTATACTAAATCAAGTACCTTTTAGTATTTCCCCCAACTGCCCTGTACTTCTGGAAAGCTATTTCTTGTCAGAAGCCCGGGTGTTGTGATCACTCCGTGCTTCAAATTTTCTTATACAGTTTTGTGAAGAATCCTGCTGGCCATGATCCAAAACAGGTTACTGTGCTGATGGACATTTGGTTGGAACCAATTCACTTAATCCTACCTTCATACTATGGTGAATTCAAGCACACCACCATCACTGATTGTCACATGACGAGGCCCACAACAGCCTTTTAACTTGCTTTTATTTCTGTTAAAAATTAAAATCAAATTAATGGCCTTTGAGAACACACTTTCAGGAAAACATTTCCACTTTTAACTAGAAACAGGTTTTTCTGTTCTTAACAACACATTGTGGTTTTCTAAAGCCAAAACTCTTTAATTTTTTTTTTTTTACTTTTTCTTTAATAAAATAAAATTTAAAAATCTTAAAAAGAGAACCATGCCCAAATGGGACCAGCCCAGAGGTCTAGCTCCATGTTCCACAGCCAACAGTGGATACTCATTAAACCATGTAAGTGATGAAGTTTAGGGTAGTCTACCTGCTGAGACAAGAATGTCTCACCACTCCAGACCACTGCAAGTGGACTGAAGAGTATGTTAGAAAATGGCCTGTAAAGAATTGTAGGCAGAAGCAGAGAAATAAGATGGGAGGTAGACCCCCCTGTCCAGGGTTTCCACATCTAGACTCTACCTGCTGTAGTTAATCTAAGCTGAAGCAATGCGCATCATGGGACTGAAATACCTTTCCCTCAGTCTCCCCATTGGCATTAGCTTTGGAAAACAGTCAGACCAACACGCAGGGAGGTAACATACCAACAGTCATCCCTTATGCTAGTAGGGGACTAAGCTTTCATCAACGAGTCCAACCCACCATCAGTAACACAAGATAAATCAGCTTTCCAGTGCTTTTTGGCTTTTCCCTCTCCAACCACAATGGCTGGATAGATGACTTAATGACTTACTCTTTATCCCTGAAAATAAAAATACATCTTCTATATGTGCGCGTGTGTGCACTCTTCATTTTATAACCCGGCCTGAAGGCTAGCTCTGTCAAGCTTGAAGTGTTTCAGAAAATCCTTTCTAGGATTTGAAGCCACTCCACTCCTGTTCACTGGGATGTTGCAGACAACAGCTCTGATGTGATACTTTGACTGGATTACATGTGGTATGAGTTCAAGAAGAAGCACACAAGTTCAGCAGCACACTATTTTGTGAGCCTCAGATTAATCAGGTTAGTTCATAAGGAACTCTCTTTGTTGGGGGAAATTGTGATCTTAGTCCTTCCTAGTGATACCTCTTGAGCATCCCTGGGTATAAACATCACTGCTTAAAAAGGACAGCACAGAGGGGAAACCTTTTCTTTCCCTTCCCAGTAACTCTTCTATGCATTCTGCTTACCCCTTTGTTTTGAAAGACCAAGAAATGAACCCTGCGTGGCACACAGCCATGCAGTGCACTGCTAATGCAGGGGCAGATACCCTCAGAGTCCTTTGTTTATGAAGTTCCCTTTAGCCCAGCCCAGCCAAATATATTCCCCCGTTGTCTTACCACATCTGCAATGACTGCCCGGACAGTCTGTTTTTCAAGGCATAAAACATACCTTTCTTTGACTTATCTATGGGTAGAAGCTGTGTGTGGGCAGTTGCTGGAGTCTGGTACATTATTGCTAGATGAGGACAAGGTTTATGGATCTTCTTCCTGCTCCAAGGCATCCTGTGATAGAACTCATCCTGGGCAGGATCTGCTCCTCCTAGGCATAATGCGGAAGACATGGAGAAACACATGATAGTAGACAAGTCATTACAGGGATGTTTTTAAAACTGTCCATACAGTGTTAAAATCCCAAGCTTGGATGCCAACAGAGTGCCAACTTAGTTCTAAGTGCAAACAGGCCACGAGGTATATTGTTTTGTTGGTAGGACCAGGGAAAATGTTGCAATCAAAAGACCCGTTTCCCCACATACTGTAGCTCTTCATGATGCTCTGTATTTCACACAAAGTGCAGGTAGGGGACACGTGGCATCTGCCTCTCACAAGAGGGGATCTCTTGTGTCTGCTGAAGATAAGTCCTTACCACATCTCAGCAACTACTAACACAACCCTACGTGCTTTCCCAAGTAACACACACACAACATCTCCTCTTGGAGCTCCCGAATTTCCTAACCATGCCTGAGGTGCAGATTATCACAAGTACACCTCTATATCCCATTTTATTCTGGTTCATAGGTGGCAGAAAGCTCTAGGTTTTCTCTCTTCCCTCTTCCTTACTCAGTCTTACCAGTAAAAGACAAATATATAGTCAGGTCAGGAGCGTAGGCGTAAGACAGCAACAGTAAGGAAAACAAAAGGGAAACACAGCTTGAATATGCACTTTACAAGACTGTTGCCCAGGTGCTTCCAACATCCCTTTTCTAGAATCCCTTCAGTATTTTCCAGCTGTAGAAAGAGTGCTCCAGAGTGCCTCCCCAAACTACAGATGACCCCGTAGCACCACAGAGCTTCCTTTCTGTTTGTGTTTACTTCTGTTTGTGTGGAGTTAGGTATTGCACACAGATGAAAATGCCCTGGATGGGTCTAGTTAGAACCAAGAATGCTGGACACTTAAAAGCAATTTCCCATCCCTATTTCACACTTAATCAGCACAGGGGCGTGTGTGAACTTTGTAAATGTTGTTGATGGCACTTTGCTTTTCCAGCTGCAAACAGACTGGCTGCTACTGCTTGAGCTAAGAGCAATGTGGTGTGGCTGCTGAGACAGATCCATTGTCCTTGAGGTAGGATGGACACCACAAAATATTCACGCATATTCTTTTCCCCTCACCCTGACATGCCATTGGTTGAATCTCCCACATCTGCTCCCATGGCGATATGTAGGTCTTTAAAGGATAAAAAATTGTCTTTAAAGACATATTGTGTAAGAGATCACCTTAGTAGCTGTCTCATCAGAGAATGGTCTTTTGCCTACTGGTAGATGGGAACTGTCGCTTGGATCCATGCAAATTTGTTCTATAGGGTATTAAGAATAATTTAAGGAAAAATAGGAGAGGGACAGAAGATTCTGGTTAAATCCAGCTTAGCAAAGGGGTGGGAGGAATCAAATAGGAAGAAAGGGTTGTAATTTGTGATGTAGTTTAATCCCTGGTTTACTTTTTTTGTTTATTATTGAGACCACAGGCAATGGTTTTACGGATTAGCTTCTGTGAGTGCTCATCTCCTTCAGCAGTTACTGAAGGAGACTGTTTCTAACTAACCTAAGTGACTAAGCAAAGGTATTTTGAAGTGTCATTGCAAAGCTGATTGAGAAGATGCTTGATCTCCACTCTCAGTGTGGTACCTGTAAAAATAAGGGTCAGTCTTAGTTTGCTCGTGTTGGATTCCTTAATTTTTGGTTTCACATTGGTGCTTTCCCCTACCAAATGCATATAGAATCAATGCCACCAACCAGATGTTGAAAAACCTGATGATAAGGAAAAAATAAAGCAAATAAACAAATAAAAAAATGCAAGAAAGCTGAGTACCAGAGCTGAAGTGTTTTAGCTACACAATGGTGTAGGACTGGAGTACAAGTTTTCCAAGCTATTACTAATGTTGTGGAAGAATGATTGAATTTTTAAGGCAATTTCCGCTAATAGAGATATTCTCCATCATGTCTCTACTCTCTGTTAATCGTTACCTATTAGATTGGAATGATATCTGCTGTTGGCTTAATATTAAATGGAGAGAAACATGGCTATTCACTGGGTCACTTTTTAAAAATCTTACGAAGTTTGTTGAAAAAACCAGTTCTATCTAGATGATTAATTTCAAATTGAATTCCTTTCTGATAAGTGAAGGTAAGTGAATCCCATTTATAGAGTATAGAATTTTGTTTCCAAACTTGACTTTGAATGCCTGTTCCTGCAGGAAGCTTGTGAAATACATCTCTAAAACCTCACTTTTCTCCTGAAGGCTTGTAGGTATAACTAAAGTGTCAAGGTCGGAGCAGACCACGCAATAAATTAAATCTTCTATCCTGAGGCATTTTTTTAAAACTGTTGGGTCCCAGCATCCACTTCATTTCCTAAATATATCTCAAGGCAGTTGATACTTTTCTGCACCCTTCTTAACTTTTGTTGGTAGGTTTTGCCAGGCATAATTTTTCAAAGCTGTCCTCCGGCTTCTGTATTTGAAAAGAATTCTCTCTTCTATCTTAAGACACACCCCTTTCTTCCTCTGTTGACTAACATTGTTAGGGCTAATGTTGGGTTTTTTTTCAGTGAATAAGCTTAAATAATACCACAGGACTCCTCCTTGTATTCTATGCAATACCTCACATTCAGAAATTTCACAGTTGCTGACGTGCATCTCTAGAAGGTAACATTTTTATTTTGCAGTTGAAATAGACTAGACCACAAAGGAAGACTTCTCTATATATTCATTGTAGAAGAAAGTGTTCTACATCTATTGCTACTTGCATTAACCTCAGAACTTCCAGTCCCAACAGTACAGCTTCTCCAGTGGTGAGTTTGCCCCTCTCTTTCTCTAGGTGGCTTTTAGTCTGGGCCAGATCAAGCAGTCCTGTCTCTGTTCCTCCTTTACCTCTTTTTAACTCCCAGTTGAACTCTGAGGGGCAGGAAGCCAACACCTGGCTGCAGTATCGACTCCTCATAGCTATAAACTTTTTGCATTAACTACAGCAGCCCTCAGGCTAGTTTAGTTTGGCAGAAGCAGACTGTCCATACCCAGAGGTAATGCTAACTTTAAACTACCTTCACACACAGAATGCTCTGGCTTGTGTACATGATGTTTATCAGCAGTTCCCCAAAACCTGGCTTGAAGTACTTTTCTACAGCTCATTGATGACGAAGCAGATGAGGAGGATAGTCCTTGTTTGACACATTGGCTTTTAACTGTCTGAACTATCATTGCCTTATATGTTTTCATTTTCTGGCAGGTGTTCAGGGCCTTTACAGTGAATTTAAACATGCTGGCAACAGAAATGGCACAAGATCCCTCGCTTCCTCAGGCGAGGCTCCAGGAGCTCGGGAAGTCTGTCATCAAACATAATGCCCATGCATCAAGGACTTTAACAGTCATCAAAAGAAGATGCTGCCTCCTGCAGTCACTCTTAGATCAATTTTCTTATCAATCCTTCATAGATTTCCAAGACAGCAATTGACTTCTAAGGAACTGTAGGCCAGTGCTTGTTCTGCTCCAAAGGGACACAAACCCAGCAAACAG
Source organism: Chionis minor (assembly GCA_013398295.1). Lineage (NCBI taxonomy): Eukaryota > Metazoa > Chordata > Aves > Charadriiformes > Chionidae > Chionis > Chionis minor. Next base: position 324,306 of record VZSF01002488.1, read on the forward strand.
TGGCAGGAAATATCAAGTCACAGCCAGAACCTTTGAAACATTACAGAAAGCAGACTGATGAAAATGAAAGTGTGCATTCCCAGCATGCAGTCGTGAACTCCACCATAGCTAAGGCTGGAGAACAATCCAAAGATTGATATATAATTTTAAGGGAGATTTTACTTCTGTTTATGCAATTATTTAAGATGAACTAGCTACCTTTGGGAAAGAGTGTACATTTAATTTAGTGGTTGGGGTTTTTTTTAATAAATGGAATCTATCCAATTCCTTCACAAAATTTTGGGTAGTAAGATGGTTATTTGTATGCAGAAGTGTATATATTTAAGTGTTCATGGCTGTGTAATAGATTCACAGATTTCAAGGTCCAGAAAATTTGGTATGACCTACTTTACTTGTCTCCTACTTTGCACAGGTCTTACACATTCTTTATACTAAACAATAGTTACAATTTTGGATTCTGGGAGGTATTCTAAGATTACAAGATCTGTTTTCATTTCAAATTAGGATGAGAAGATTAGTTTGTCTTTGGTTTTTTTTAACTTTATGGAAATGCATCTGTCAAAATGTTTTCCTTCAACATTTTTTTGCAAAAAATGAAATATTTCAGCATTCCTTGAAACTGGAATGTTTCACTTGGATTCACTGATCTGACCGGAAGTATTTTATTTGACATTGGTTCAATGGTAATCTGCTTTTTTTTTTTTTTCCACTGCAGCATGTTGCCACTTGGAAGCTGTAGTCCCAAGCCTGCTGGTATCATTACCACCTTTGGTACAGGTTTTATAGCTGGGTTGTCCTTCCTTAGCTTCCTTCCTATAATCCCATAGAGGCACTGTACAGACTCCATCCTTGGACATTTTCAAAATTGAACAGAGTTTGTTCTAGCTTTACAATTAGCCTTGAAAAGAAGTTAGCCTTTGAAAAGGTGGTTGGACGAGATACGGACTGAGGTCCCTTCCAACATAAACTTTCCCATGATTCTGCAATTAAAAATCGACTTAAGAGGGCTGGAGTTGCTCCTTGTACAAGTCTGGTAAATCAAGTTTTCAGTCTTCAGACCCACATTTGACCTCTGCTGAGGCCTGTCATGTGCACAGATCCTTCATTTATTACCCTGATACTTTCTAGTCGTACTTCTTCTATACTTGTATTAAAAGGCATCATTCAGGCTTCAGCTATGAGTGCGTATTTGCGATATGTTGCCCACAGCTCAGATAAGGTTGAGAGAAGATGGTTTCTTTTAGCCTTTAAACATATGCATGCTACGCATGTTAAAAGCGATGGAACCCCATTCTGTCCCAATTTCTTTTCAGTGCTTCTCTCCCTCTGTTTCCTTCTTATCCCTGGGTCACCTGGATGTTGCAGCAGGGTCTAGGAAAAGAGCAATCCTGTAACTTTCCCTGCTGATGATGCCAAGTTTGCACCAAGGACTCTGGCAAGAATGTGGCTAGAAGATGTGGAGCCAGAGCTTTTTCTCTGGAGGCTTTCCCAATGTAATTCCATCTAAAGGAACAAAAGCTCCAGAAAAGTACTGTGTTTCTTATAAAACAGATGTTTTAATGCCTTGCCAACGCCTAATAAATGGCAATGTATTCACACTGTCAAGGTTGTAAACTTAATAAATTACATTTAATACTGATATAAATACAGAAAACCACACTGAAAATAGACAAGGAAAGTAACCGTGTCTTATATGAGAGCAAAAATGTTGATATGAGATTTCATGCAGGCACATGTGGGTGTGGATCTGTATATATCTGTGAATATATACAAGTGAATGTTACCAATTAGCAGAATGGTTCTGGGTTATTTAATCAAGACTCACTCACCTGCAAAAAGGAAAAAAGAAAAAGAAAAAAAAAGAAAAAAAAGTAAGGGAATGTGTAATGTCAGGAGGATTGGGTAATGCTTTGTAAATTGCTGTTCAAAAATCAAAGCTAAAGCCTTAGCACTGACTAACAGTTCCTACAATTCATCTCATTCTTTTCAGCTTCAGTATCCTGACCTGCATTGCAGAAGTAAAACCAGGACTAAAGCTATTTCAGCTAATACTGACAGCAACAAAAAGCCATAGCCAACACTTTGAAGGAGTCAAGACTGAGTGACTGCCTAAACACTTCCACCTTCTGGCTCCAGAGACTGAATTCTAGAGACTGATTCTCCATCATCTTGCAGCACATATACAAAGCACATAAAAAATGACTGATAAAAATAACTACTGTTTTGCCCAGCCTCATGTTCGACATTTAATTTACATTGGGCAGAATCTCATAGCTGAAAAGTCTATTCGTGCCTCAGACCTTTCAGATTGAACTAAGCGAAGGACATGAGTAAGTAGTAATTTTTTTTTCATGACACGTGCTGGCTCCTGGTTATACATGTCAGGTAGTGCTACTAATGTGTTTACAATTCTGATCTCCAGCGACTCCTGCGGTCATAGTGAAATCTGTGCATTATCTGTTTTAATTGACACCTCTGAGGCCAGACTGAATCTTTCCAAAGTCCAATAAAATCCTTTTTTGTTGATTTCGACATGGCTTGGATGAGATCTTTCACATTTATGAGCATAATTCGATGCTGTCGTTGATAACTTGGCAAAATGCATACCTAGATCTGTCATTGCAGCATGGGGGAAATTTTATACCTACTTTGTTTTTGTTTAAAACCTCCTAACAGCTGTGAAGCCATAAAAAATCAACTTCATCCAAGTTAAAACTGAAATGCTAAAACTCAGCAACAGTTGTATAAGGGAGCAGAAAATAGATCTTCCTCTTTGTCCCAAGACTTCGTGAGTACCGGTAACTCAGCATTTTCTCTGTCAAGGGCTTCCCCCTCCCTCTCAGTTTGGCATTTCCTCCTCTTTGGCTTTTGCCCAGGATTTGTCTTCTTACCTTTTGAGTGAGATATAAGGTGCATTTATTTGCTTTAACTTTTGCCTCCTTTTTTCAAGTGTTTGTTTTCCTTGGTCTAAGGAATGTATGTTCTTCAATGCTGCAAATAAACATCTCCCTGCCGTACTGTGGAGCCTGGTCCATGCAGCATGATGTACAGTGTTTCCCTCTATCAGCCAGACAGAACCATTAGTTAGTGAGACCCTTAGTCATGGTCAATGACCAGCATGTGCCAGTTTGCCAAATAGACACCCTTATATTTTCCTCCTGTTGTTCTGGCTCCTTCTCTTGTTTTCATTACATCTTTCACCCAGGCCTGGGGTAGGCTCTGCCCTTCTCATGGGTCTAGATACATCAATGCAGTATTACAGACTTGCTGAGGTTGGGAGGGGTCTCTGGAGAGCATCTAGACCCACCCAACTGGAGAAGGATGTTCAAGGCCATGCCCAGTCAGGTTTTGAATGTCTCTGTGGATGGAGACTCCACAGCCTCCCTGAGCAACCCATTCCAGTGTTCAGCTACCCTCACAACAAAAAAGTTTTCTGGTTTCAACAGAATTCCAGTATTTCAGTTTGTGCCCATTGCCTCTTACCCTGTCTCTGGGCATCACTGACAAGACCCTGGCTCCAAATTCTTTTCTCCTTCCCCATCAGGTATTTGTAAGTATTGATAAGATCCTTGTAGCCTTTCTCTTCTGCAGGCTCAACAACCCAGCTCTCTCACTCTCCATGTATGAGATGCCCTGATCCCTTAACTGTCTTCATGGCCTCCACTGGACTGGCTCCACTATTTCCATTCCTCTCTTGTCCTGGGGAGTCCAGCACTTCACAGTACCCCAGATGTGTCTCACCACTTCTGAGTAGAGGAGAAGCACCACAGCCCTCAACCTGCTGGCAACATAGGTGCTAATACAGCTGTAGGCCTCCTCTGCCACAAGAACATGTTTCTGGCTCACATTCAACTTGTTGTCTAGTGTGAAACATTTTAATCACCCTGAACCTGTCAAAAACTATGGCCTGATGAATGAGTGTATCAAGTCCCACTCTGTGATTGGTCTTTGTGGACCAGGAATCTATTACTTTTCCAGAGAATTTAGCTCAAGGACTTGTATCATCTGGTCTTTTAATCAGGAGGTTGTCCACTCCAGCTCAGAAGTTCCTACGACCAACAGGAGCACAGATCCACTTCTCCCTATCTGTTTGTGGAGCTTACATAGAAAAGCAGTCTGTGGTGAGGTCACTGCTTTCCAGCAAGTCACTTCAAAGGGCTGTTTCTTTCCTTTGACTACAAAGGATGCTTAGGGTGGTAGCTTGGATGGAAGCATTCACATGAGGTGCATCTGTTTACTCAAAGAAAGCCCAGCCATAAGCTCTTGGGTCTCAGTCAAACAGGAATATAACTATTCATTTTAATTATTAGTTCTCGGGGGCTTCTTCCAATGAATCTCGGTAGCACCTTGCTTCACACATCTCTCATCACAGTGTTGGCCTCCAGGCACCATTGCACAAGGTAAAGGATGAAGTTACCTCCCACCAAAGCAAAAGAAGTTCAGATATAGGTGTCTTTCTTCTCGGGGAACCATCTGTTTGCCATCTTCACATGAAAGCTGTGTAACCATGTAAACAGAGTTGGGATTTTTGCTTGATTGCAGCAATATGCCCATTTGTTGTTTTTCCTATTAACCTTTCAGTGATGGAGCAAAGAGATTAGGAAATGAGCTACATGAAAGAATTCTGAATGATATACCCTATCAGATCTGGCTGTTCTTGAGGTATGTTAGAAATGAGCCTTTCAAATGGGGGGAGGGTTATTCATCAGAGTCCTTTTAAACTTGGAATTCACAGGTCAAAATGAATGTGTGTTTCTCCCTCTTTCTCCTTCAAAAGAGTATCTGAATAAAAGGGGACATGTTGACCTTGGAAATTACCTCCTTCTGTTCCTGAAGGAGATGAGAGGCAGAAGGAAGAGGTTAGAAGTGCGAAGTGCTTTGGGGTTTGGATGTTGAACACTTCAGCCTTGTGTTGCAACACGTTTGCTAAACAGCACAAGTGATGAAAAATAGCATTCTTCTGCTCACAGACCCTTTATCAGCCTTCACATCTGACAACAGGACTTCAAATCAAGACTAGCTATTAACAATTAAATAGGAAAAAGCATGACCTGATGACCCCCATGGTGCTGGAAGAAGCCTCGCAAAGCATCTAAGACTTGGCTTGGTGTTAACCACTGCAGACAACAGCATCTGTACTAAAGGATCCTGTCAAAAATAACCAACCTTAAAAAAATACATTAATTCTGAGCAAACCTAATTAACAACAGGCTATGTTTCTTTCATTTTCCAACCTGCCTTACGATAAACCTTTATTCAAATTCCAGGCAAGCTGACAGAAAGGCTTGTAGTAACTGGATACATGGATATTTTGGCATGTCTGGCAAACCAGTCAGTGCCTACTGTGGCAAATACTGCCACAAGGAAACCACTAACCAGTCAAATCTGCCACCAGATGAGTCAGAAGTAAGGGACCAGCTTTATTTTATATACTCTTAGATATTTCAAGTGTCACTCATCAAGGGCAAGTCTCCCGAGTGCTGTCATAGGCTCATGTGGATATCTCAGATACACTGTCTGAAATTACCTGAAACACCCACCTTTAGGGAAATGAGTCACATAGTTTCCAACAACATAGGTGTCTATGTGTGAGCTCCGTATGCTCGGCTGAGTCGTCCACACTGGGGTGCTCAGTGTCATTTGAAATACCCTAAGGCATCAGAAACATCCCCGTTGGGCTCAATGATGGGACACAAGAGCAAGAGGAGATGTTATTTTCTGGAGCAGCAACTGGAGATCATGAGGTATGTCTTGGGGATCTCAACTGGAGCTAGACATCTGTGTGTGCGGAACTGGATTGAGGCCAAGGTGTGATCTCCTGTTACAGTCAAGAACGAACCTAGTTGGTACATAAATTAAGATTTCTTAATCTGCTAGCTGAATACAACAGGTCTTGCTTTGGAGTATCTAGTATCATAGCTATTATTACTTTTAATTTGCATAACAGAGACAGACAACTTGCCGGTAAAACTGAATTACCAGGCTAACTAGGCAGTGTAGTCCAGGATTTAGAAAAAAAAACTTCCTTTGTGCAAAAGTTTCATGGTAGTGTTACTGCAATGCCAAGATGTGTAGACCGATGTACATGCAGACACACTGAGTATACTGCAAAAACAATCTTATATACCATCCTGGCCTCTTCTAACCCCAAACTAGTATGGCCGTACTCCTATATAGCAAAGTACAGTTTTTCCTCCAAGCTGTTTGTAATTTTAACTTGTTTAGAATTTGCCTCACCAGAGCATGGCTCAATGTTGCCTGAGTTTAGCTATCTAAAAGCTGGACATCTATTCTATGCATGTTTTCTGAGCCCTCTCTAAAGTCAATGGAACAAGACAGGCCTCATCTGCAGATGTCACACCACTCATATGTTCTGGTTAAACTTTCTTGTAAAGGACTTAAACCCCTTCCCTTGAGCAGAGAGGAAGAATACCAGTTTGGATCATCCACCTTACCGTGAGGTCTTGATTTATTTGTGTGCAAGGCTGTAAGAGTCTAGTGCCGTGTGAACTGCCCAAGTGCAACCCAGTTAGTGTCTAGCTACCACTCCAAAAGGATTGAGCCTTGCAAATTTTGGGGTATTTCAAGTTATATGAAAGCCATCTGTATGACTGGCATAGTTTAGACATTTAGCTTCCAATCTTCAGATAGCTAGAGGCTGGTGAATACATCCCTCGTTAAAGGTGACAGCAACAGCCAGTGATACACGTCTAGTATTTATGAAGTACACCATATGTTCTTTTTATAAAAGACGATGACATGCTTAGTGATATGGTCACTGGTACTATGTTTCTCCTGTCATTAAAACTCCTGTCGATTTTCAACTTCCTGTGCTTCTAAAAGAGTCCCAGCCCTCATTGCTGGGTTATGACTGCACTGTGTCCACCACGAGGGTGACAGCCAGCCCCAGGGCAGCTGGATGTTAAGATGCAGAAGGTGTTTGCCATGGTGCCAGTTCCATGGGTAAAGTCACATGAGTCACTAAGGATAATACCGAAACAAGAAATATGAAATCCCATTGAGTCAGGCTGATGTAGTTCAGTCTGACTTCAAAGCACACTATGCACTTAGTAAACTGTGGAACTATCTGGAGGTATTTTATAATAGAATCCAGAAAGCCAGCTGGGTGGAATTACCACAGTTGTAAAATTAAATAAAGAGGACAGTTCCCAAAGATTTCTCCCAGAACTGCTGTGAACAGTTTAATTGTCAAAGTGAGGGAATTAAGCTAGCCAAAAGATTACTAGCACAGAGGTAGAATAGGTGTCTACAAATATTTGGAGACAAAGCAAGGAGTGACAGCAAAAAGAATAAAATGCCATAAGGAGTAGGTTAAAAAATTAGAAAAGAGTGAGAGAAACATCCCAACACTGAAATGTTTTTATTATGTGTGATCTATCAGGAGACATTGCCACTCGGCATAAAAAATTGGAAGATTTGCTCAAGATACTTCCATATATCATTGAAAGTTCAGAAATCTAAAAGTAAGTTTCTAGCTTCAAAATAGAAACATTAAAATATTTTCATTATATTTCACTGGTATTTGAATGCATTTAATTTTCTATACTCCCTTAAAAAGACTAGGTTTTGAGTTGATGGAGAATGTCAGTCATTATGGTTATTTCATCTCTAATGTTATGAAGGAAAAATAATAATCAGAAGTCACAAGAGAATAACAAAGTTTTTATGATGAAAATATTTATTTAGGAATTCTATTTTTATTTAAGACCATCTACGCTGAATAAAACTTTATCTCCATGTAAAAGTAGACTTGAAAGAGTAGCAGAAACCTTAATAGAAAATATACTTTCCCAAAGGAATCTTGATGACCTTTTCCTGTTCTGTGTTTTGGACTGGGTGCCCAGGTACTCTTTAATGGTTATGTGGGGTGATGAAAACTAAAATTACATGTTGATTTTCATAACCCCAAATCCAGAAGACATAATTTAATCCATGAATTTGAAAATGTTTCTGAACTATGCAAATGGCAGAAATTTAAAAAAAACCATTTTGGAACTTTGAGGATTGTTGTGTTTTTTTGATACCTCCAAATCTGCTCTTAAAAACAAACTAACAAACAGAAAAACAAATAAAAAGAACAAAATCTAAATGCAGAATAACAATTCTCTGATGGTACAAAGGGAAAGGAGAACAACACAAGAGAAAAAAGAATAAAAGAAATTTGGAACAAAACTAGAAATTCAATTAGTATTTTTAATAAAAATATTTTTATTTTAGCTATTAAAAAAAGCCAAAACAACCCAAAACACAAACCCAGAACCCTTCAATATTTATAAAACATACAGATAAACAAGAAAACATTCCCTAATGCCACCTTGAAAAAAACTAAGCAGCTGAAGGGTTAATTAGAATGGGAAATGAATAAGAATTGGCCTCATCAAAGCTAAATTATTTTTAGTGCCCTGCTGTAGTGATAATCAATGTGGAAAGTTTCAAAGCTTCAAACCATAGTTAGTGATGGGATCCACCTGATTATTTGTGGACAGCTACACCCAAGCTAATCAACCGGGTTCATCATCATTTGTACTTGAAGGAGATCTGATGGATTTAATGTATGCTTTGTCCAAAGCAGAGGTCTAAGGTGGGACTGATGAATCAAATAGTGGAAGATGTCGTTTTTCTCTATCGGGTTTAAATGACAGTCAAGATGACAAGTTTGTTTTTAGAGGTTTTCATCGTAAAATCAGACAAGATGGATCCCATCTTCTGTTGCCTTCAGCACCTCAGGTGCTAAATCCTTCACGGACATTTAATACAAGAAATCTGTTCAAAAGAAGACTTGCAGTACTTATAGCATTGTCTTTCACAGTAAACTGGGAAGTACAGTAACTGGGATTTTAAAGTGATGGTAATTTTGTACTGGTCAAGGTCTTAGCAGTCAGCTTAGAATGAGTATCTAGTTAGCCTATAACATTCATCTGAAATTTGTACAAATTTGGATGCATTCTTTAAGTTTCATCACGTAAACATTTTTTGTTGCAATTGAAAAATGGAGGAGAGAAGAGGAAAACAAACTTAATGGTTGCAAACCCCTTCTCTTTTTTCCATCTATCTGTAAGAACCAGGAAATCTGTCTGAAAAGAGAGACTGAGTTACACAGTCCAGGATGACTTTTGAAACTTACTCCACATGTCTAACAAAAAGGATCCTTTCCAGACAGTTGAAACGGGCAGATTCATCAAGCTTCTGTTCCTCGTGCCCTTTCTCACAAACAAACCGGTCTCCAGGAACCCAGGGAGTTGACGAACTTATGTAAAGAAAATGACTTGGAGAATTAACCCGTGGTTCCTAGGCCTTCGTTACTGGCAGGAGAACTGGAATCTTTTGATTGCACCACTATTAATCAATTTAATGGCAATATAGTCATGCACTTGGTTATGAGGTCACCTTGGGTTACTAGCTGAAGCACGGAATGACCTCAGACTTTACTAAACCGCTAAGGGGATTTTGGATAACATACTTACATGTTTTCATTACATTTTGGAGAAGTCCAAGGAGGGGCAGGTGGGGGAAAAGGTTTGCCGTGTGCTTTGTCTATTGGTTTTGCGCTTATCATAATTTCCTTAAACACCTGTTGTGTAACTGAAAAGTTTTCCTGTAACTGTTAGAGAGGTAACAATTTTATTTTATTTTTTTTTCTGGAAAACAGGGAAGGAATGGCTTAAAAAACAGAAAGCCAGCAGCATAAATCTTATGCCTTCCAATATCTCAACGGGTGTAATGCTCCTTGTCATTCGTATGAACTCAGAACTTTTGAGTTTAATTTTAGATGTTCATTTGTATTGGGTCAGTTCATGCATAAATGCTGTGACAGAGTCCTGGCAAATTCGCTGATCTTCTGGATGTTCTGCTGGATTAATTATAGTCTAGGATTTTTTACTGATTATAAATGCAATTTGGATTTCAATGCCCTCATTTTCCGGATGTTAGTTTTCTTAGCTCATTTTAAGAAATGCTTTAAAATAGTTATATGGGCCTTTGTTTTATTTCATAAATGTGCTAATAGTATTCAGAATGGTATGTATTATTCTTTTAACCATATTAGATCTAACTTTACATGTTTGTTTAGTTTGGTTTTAAAAGAAATAAATTCTGAGGAGGTTTTTTGGATAAATATTTTGGGGTAGAGTTTTTATTAAAAATGTTTTCTAATCCTCTACCACTTCCATAAAAATGAAATTTCCCTAGAAGAATCTACAGGATAGAAGCTTTAAGTCTCTCATTCCAGACTTCAAATATATTGGGAAAGATCCTTCCCTGAAACATATAATCACAGAACTTATTTATACTGTTGGAAGAAAGTTGATATTATGGTCCGTTTTGACTTTTCCCATTAGTTTTCCCTCTCACAGGAAGCCAAGAGAAAGTTTTCTCAATATGTTTCAACTCAGGACTGATCAATTCAGGGGGAAAAAAAAGGAAAGAAAAAAGAAAAACAAAAAAGAAAAAAAGGCATGAACTAATTTCTGCAATGCTGAATATTTTTCATTTACAACTGAATAAAACTTAAGCTCTAACACTTCCTGTATCATTTTATATTCCATCATTTGTTTTATTTTCTCTGTTGTGAGGACATAAATTATACCTGTAGTTTTCTATGCAAGGAAAGTAAATACTGTGTTTTCATATAGACAGATCTTAGAATCCAGACCTTCTTGTCAGCGTTTTTATTAATTTTTCTGGTGTCTTCTGTGGGCTCCTATAAGCCATATCAGACTGCTTTGAGAACTGCACATGTTTTGTAAGATAGTGCCTTCGCCTGACATAACAGCGGAGTGCAAGCATAAAAAACTGGCTGTATCTCACAGAGCAACCTGGGCCAGGATTCTCACTCCAACACAGGATGCTGCAGTAAGTACAGAAGGAAAAAGCAGAAGAAACTCAGACAGTATAGAGTTACTTTTCCCCACCACACCCTCCCAGCTTTCAGCAATCGATTTTATAGACTTCATCTAGAAAATCATGTTTAAGTCTCTGCTGGATTTCTCCCCTGTGATGCGGCCTAACCCCATTTCAGTGCATTTCTGTTTTTCCTTTCAGAACATCTGGAAGCAAGAAGATGCTCACTTTTTTCAGAGGAGTGTGAAAAAGGGCTGCCTTTTGCCTGCTGATCACACTTGCCACCACTGGCCTGCTGGTGCTCATGTGCCAAAAAGTATTTCAGAATTCCCTTGATTTGTACCCCCGCCTGTAATGCCAATCCACCTCTGTTTCCTTGGCCTTGAATCAAAATGTATTTCATTGACATTTAAACTGGGATTTTTGAGAGAGTTGAAAACTATTAACTAGATATCTCCGATTTTAATAGTTTGTTTTTGTTTTTTTTTAAAAAAAAGCTAATTCTAGCTACTTAATGTGACACAACTTTAGCAAAGAATTGTGACCGAAATAAACACTATTAGATAAGTTTAGATAGCTTTTGTCAACCAGATCCAGGGAAATTAAGAGGTATTAGTTTTATAAAGTAAGACTCTGATTTGCCTGTAGTGCTCTTTGCTTCCTAGGCCCCCTTCCACATCAACTCACAGGGATGCTTAACCTACATGTCAGTTCAAACTAAATATCACTTGAAATTATGCAGGTATCACACACTGAGCACAACGCTTTGTTGGAGCTACCACCTTCTTAGAAAGGATGTCCCCAGGGAGACAACTGGCCTCTTCTCAAACAGGAGGTTTCTCTCAGGAGAAACACATAGGATTAATTTGATGAAACACAAGCATCTGCAATGAAGAAGTATCAGAGAATCACGGACTCACAGAATGTTAAGGGTTGGAAGGGACCTCCAGAGATCATCTGGTCCAACCCTCCTGCCAGAGCAGGGCCACCTAGAGTAGGTTGCACAGGATGGCGTCCAGGCGGGTTTGGAATGTCTCCAGAGTTGGACACTCCACCACCTCTCTGGGCAGCCTGCGCCAGTGCTCTGCCACCCTCAAAGTAAAGAAGTAGATATACCTGAACCTCTGCTTTATCGTTATATTTGGAGGATACTGGAGCAATCTAGTCAAGGCAATCTGGGATGCAATTCATCTCTTGTTTTTAATAATTTTTTTAGATCTCCTCAGTAAGAGGAGCTCTTTTTCTACAGTACCTATAAGGAAGCTGAGGTGTCTTAGTCTTGCTGCGAAGACCCACCCAGCAGACATGACCAGCATGATTTTTGCCTGGATTACCACCCTGTTGACTATTTTTGATCTAGAAGTTCCTTTCCTCCTCTGTGTCTGTCCTTTCATTCATCTTTTAGCACCAACACTTTCACAGGGCAATTCTGGATGCATGGATCTCCACCAAAAGCAAAGTGATTCCTCCTCCATCCTTTTTTTCCAGCCTCTTTCCAGCAAAGAGACGATAGAGGTATGAAAGAACCCAAAGCCACACATCAGGAGCCATACAATTGCTGCACTGTCACGAGAGTAGGAGCAGGCTGCCCAGGGAAGTGGTGGAATCACATCCCTGGAGGTGTCTAAAAGACAGGTAGACGTGTTACTGAGGGACACATGGGTTAGTGGTGGCTTTGGCAGTGTCAGGTTGATGGTTGGACTCAATGATCTTAAAGGTCCTTTCCAACCTAGAGGATTCTATGACTTTAAGAACTGGACAATTATTTCAGTTCCCTCTTCATAGTCCTCTTATGTACTTGCTCCTCTGTGAAGCTCCTCAGGAGCTCCTTCTCCAGAAGACTTGTTCAGAGATTTTCCTTTATTCCTTGATTCTGTTTTTCCATGGGAAAAAGAGTCACTTAATGTACTGCCCTTTTCTTTCCAGTAAGCTTTCTGGTAAGGTGCTTTTATCCCTCAGGTGATGATCCCCCAACAAGCTTTGGTGCAAACAGCAGTGGGGTTATGCTAGAAGAAGCCTGCCATAGGGTTAGCAAAACTCAGTACTGTGACCTGCAATTTAAAGAGACAACTTCCTAATGCCTTTTGCTTGATCAGTTTTTCAAAGAGCTGTACAGCTGGTTCAGTATGCAAAACGGATGTGTGGCATTTATCTAACTACAAACTTGAGGGAAAAAACAATCTGATTCAAATCATCCTAGAGAAATGCACTGTAATATCATACAGTGATATTTTGTGTAGTAAAACTACTGTAACTAGAGACTGAATTTGTTATCAGTTGGTGGCTTCTTACCAGGGTTGGGGTTTTTTTTCACGTGTTTAATCAAAAGACCTAGATATACTACTCCATATTAAAGTCTAGCCCCTGCGGATATTTTCTTGATTAAGGAGAGACATTTTTAGCTCAGCACTTGGCAAAAGAAGAATCGTCTGAAACTATCGATCACAGAGAGCCTAACAGGTTAGAAAAATGTTTGGACAAAGGGAGAAGGCAATAATAATAAATTGTATCTGGGTTGATAACCTCCTTGCCAACATCTTCAGCCAGCTGGAATCGGAAATGGCAATGATATGAAGCTCTGTATACACAGTGGTTACGAAAACTTAAAGCAAAAATAATGTACAGTAAATACTGAAAATATGACTTTGTGATCAGTGTACATTTTTTTAGAAATCGGAGTCTAAGCACTGCCTGTAAAACACATATTTGCAAATTTGCCTGTAGGAAAAGCTAATGCTGTTGCCCATGTGAGACAGTACCACAGCAGGGCATGGAAAAGGGCTCATGTTGGAGATGGCAGGTCATACAAAGGAAACATTCATGGTGGCAGGTTACAGCTGCCAAACACTTCCCAGTAGGACATTGTCTTCTGGGTAAAGCTCCTTTAGCAGCGTCCAGCCATGATGCACAGAGCTGGGATCTCCCTCCTTATCTTCCAGGAATGGAAAAAGATAAGACAGAAGTAAATGGCGTGAATCTCACACAGTGTAGGAGAGTGCCAGCTTTGAGCTACTCAAAAAATGGACATCGCATGGGTATGCTACCATTTAGGCCACAGGTCAGTGACACTGCAGTAGTGGCAGTCAAAGGCATCCTGATGTCAATGGGATTTAAACATGTTGTAAGCTGCTGCACCGTTTCGTTTAGGCTCTAAGCCTAAACCCTTTTAGAGCCCTTTCATTGGAGCATGTCTATTATCTGACAAAAACTAAAGAAAATTAAAAAAAAAAAAAAGGAAGAAAACTGATTAATAGCACAGAGAAATAACTTCCTAGATATCTCCCTTTCCACTCACTAGCCACCTTATTCCCTTGCACCTACTCAACCATTTGTTGATCCATCTTCCTGTGCTGTCATCCACTAGCTCAAGTAAAGCTGGAACCAGCTGGGACCTGTTAACTGCCCTCTGCCACCGCAACTTCACACACATGGTTCAACTCAAGTACACGCTAAAGTGTTTTCCCTGAACAACAGTTGTGACCTCTAACACTTGATCTTACATGCTGGACAATTGCAGCTGCCATTTACCTTGGAAATAGCTGAGGATATCTAACAACTATTAGAAAGACCCCTTTTCATGCTGGAAAAGAATTCCCAGCTAGTTCAGACTCCTGGAAGGTAACACAGCCTACTGCTTAGGGAACCTGACCACAGGCAAAGAAAAATAAGTCCAGAATGGTCTTAAGTTGAAATCTATATTTTAACTGGTTAATGAATTTAATTTATTTTTTTTTATTAATGCAAGGGTTTAATTTTAAACGTTTTATTCAAAAAGTTCTTTTTCCCTTTCCTAAGGAGTTTTATGAAATGGCACTAGGAGCCCAATGCACTAGCTGTAGTCCATGAAGCTGTAACTAGCATTGATGTACAGGCTAACAGAAACTTCATCTTAAATCTAAGGCTTTGGTGAGAAGTTTGGTAACTACAGCACATGTTCAAAGGCCTTTTTTTTCCTTCCTTCAATATAAAGCTTCTTATGTCCCGATGTGGAAGCCAATTACTGTGACATCTAAAAGCCAGCGCACTGTAGTTTCAATAGGCAAGAATAAGTGTGCAAAAACATGTTTGGCATAGCTGTTCTAAACACTTTCAATTTTCAAACCAACTTATGATACATTGCCACTACTGCCAGGAACAACTGACCTCCAAGATGAAGACACCGCCTGGTCTAATTTTAAGGTCAATGCCTTTTCATTTTAAATCCTATTTCGTTTAATTGAAAACATGTCCCTTTTCAGCTGAATTAACTCTCCAAAGTGGGCAAACATACAAAGAGAAATAATAATAAATTATTATCATGACTATTATTATTTTGGTTTGGGGGGGGGTAATTACGTCATGCCTGTTCTCATCATGATATCTGATCAAAAATGGCCCTGAGGTGACCAAGAATAATGTGGACTGTTTCTCTAACACTGATTAGGAAGCCTGGAAGAGGGTGTGGATAAGTATTGCCTAAGCTGGACTTATACACTGGAAGAAACAGAGATAGTGTTAGCGTGGGCATTGTGTCCTGCAGGTTGAATTTGACCTACTAGAACAATTCCTGCAGCTTTGCCTGGATCTCTGGCTCATCTTTCCACATCTTCTTCAGCACGTACCCACAAATGGATACAGATCTTCTCCAACCATCTGCCACAGGACCTGAAGTTTCTCACCTCCAGCTCCATGAAAAATCAGAGGCCGGTCCTACACCAGGAGTGCACATGCTTATCCACATATGTGATGGATGTGGCACACATGTCTTGTGGTATTGCCAAAAATCACACTTTTCACTCCACCAGCAATAATTACACCTGAAGGGACAACCTTCCAGCCACGTGGCGGGACAAGGATGGATGACTTCTGCATGTCTCTGTAAAGAACTAGACACATTACAGTTGGGATTTGTCTTTTTGGGCCTCTCACTACAGGAGGGTCATCGAGGTACTGGAGTATGTCCAGAGAAGAGCAACGGAGCTGGTGAGGGGTCTGAAGCACAAGTCTTGTGAGGAGCGGCTGAGGGAACTGGGGTTGTTCAGCCTGGAGAAAAGGAGGCTGAGGGGAGACCTCCTCGCTCTTTACATCTACCTGAAAGGAGGCTGTAGTGAGGTGGGGGTTGGTGTCTTCTTCCAAGTAACAGGCGATAAGACAAGAGGAAATGGCCTCAAGTTGTGCAAGGGGAGGTTTAGATTGGATATTAGGAAAAATTTCTTCATGGACAGGGTTGTCAAATATTGGAACAGGCTGCCAGGGGAAGTTGTGGAAACACCATTCCTGGAGATATTTAAAAGCCGTGTAGACACAGTGCTGAGGGACATGGTCTAGTGGTAAGTTGTTAGTGCTAGGTTAATGATTGGACTTGATCTCTTCCAACCATAACAATTATATGCTTATATGATCTTCTCCAACCAACACTTCCATCTGATCTCGTCACGATTGGCTCCCTTTATGTTTCACAGAGACATAATTAACACTGTGAGAGGAGTTTAAGTTGCAGAACATCTCATCTTAAAGGAGATGTTCAAAAGACACCAGCTGAATCACACCCAAAAGTGCCCATTTCTCTCCTTTGACTAGAAGGAGAGGCTGGAAAGATGGTTTTAAATGTAGATACATACAATACAGACATACGTCTGCCTTTGATGAGATAAATCCCCCTGTATTGAGTAGCACAGTAACTATTACATCAGAAAACTAAATGTCAGCAAGTTCTTTGTATAACTTCAAGACAAGGATGCTGTTAGGGAGTCTTTGAAAGATTAATACAGCACCTTTAAAGATGCATGCAGGCAGCTCCTCCTGTATTATGGACAGCATGGCAGAAATTGCATGTGCACTCTCTAAAAACATAGAAAGCAGTAGATCAAAATGGGTACAGAAACCAAGAGGGAGCCTTAAGACACTAAATTATACCAAGACTGTGAAAACATGGATATGAAAACAAAATTCTCAATTTTTTTCCTGATTATACATGACCTTGATCATAACTAAATACCTCTAAAAAATTAGATCAATTAAAGTTAGCACAGAAGAATGGGAACAGTGAAACAATCGAATATTTAAAAAGACTCTTTTAAGAAGAACAGTGTATTCTTCCATATTTTCTGCCTCAGCCAGGGCTTAAAGAGAAAATATGTATCGCTTTTTGTCTGGAGAACACACAGTACTTTACAAAAGTTTGGCTTAATCTTTAGCTCCTCTAAGTCAGCCTTGCTCCCCTCATAACAAGTGCTCGTAATGTTAATTAACAACAGCTGAAAATCCATTCCTTTGAGTATAGCTCCTCTGAGATTCATTTTTCCTTTGTAGTTCAAAACCAAGCAGGTTAGAATGTGATGTTGATTTTTCCACAGAAAACACTGATTTTTGGTAAAACCTCATTCCGCTGAAAAATGAAAGCTTTTGGCTAAATCTCGAAAGTACACTTTTGGAAAATGTGTAGCAGTTTCTCACTGGACGGTAATACCAATATTTTCTGTACCCACTCACTTCCCTGGACAGCAAACACCTTGTAGTTTCACCTCCCTGGGAACATCATGAGATCACTTGGCACTGCAGCATCATGGGAGATGTAGTCTAACTGAAAAATTTAGCCCAGATCAGGGAAGGGGGATTTGAGGTACCAAAAATACAATTCCCACAAAGTCCTACTGTTCTTTGTCCTTGGGAACATTTGTGGTCTTTAGGTATTTCCTTTTACTGCAAATATTGCAATATGCCATGGAAAGCAAACCCTTTTTGGAAGGATGAAAAAGTTTTTTTGCCAAGAATCTTAATATTCTATCACAAAGCAGTTTGAGTGGAAACATTTCAACCAAGCTCCACAGAGTCTTTTTGAAGAAGATACTGTAGAAAACCTTATGTAGCTGACGGTGAGTATTGAGTTGTCTTTCAAACAAATAATTGTGATAAAAGGTTCTACTTTTAGAACCTTTACTTCAGGTAGCATAGTTCTATGATTTATTACATTACTAATCCGAAGCTGAAAACTGAAAAGAGGTTTGTTTAATTTTCCTTCAGCCTTTCTAGAGTCATATCTGCAAGGGGAAGACAACCTCTTCCAGTTTTATTGCTGCATACAAGTTAGAACATTGGCTATATTAACAGCAAACAAACATGGTCAAACTCCTTCCCTCCAGGCTGGATCATTAAAGGCAGATGATGCAAATCACTTGACTGGCAGCACTGCTGAAAATGCACAGCACCTCCTACGCCCTCTCTCATTCCGCTCATACTTATGGTTGACTTCAGGTGTTTCTCAGATTAAACTGTATTAGACATCACAGTCATCATGACAGAAGCAAGTGTATTGATTTAGCAAATAAAAAAAATCAACAAAAACTTAGTAGATCCTATTTCCTTTATGGAGATCCTTGTCATTTCCTTAATATAAAGAAATAACAATTACCAGAATATCACAGTGAATGAACAGCACTGAAAAAGCACCATTCCTACATTTCCCTCAGTGTGCTTTCAAAGCTGAATACGAGAAATGAGATGCAGCACCATGATTTCACTCCTACAGCAAAAAGACATGCTGGCAGTGCCTGAAAGGCGTGCTTGAACATGATTCATGACATAAAAGTAGATAAACCTTTTGCGAAAGGATGGCTCAAACATGCTTGCCTATCCTGCAGTGCAGTGAATACTGTGCTGATCACAAATTAAGATGTCTCTGAGAATTTTATGTCTGCAAGGACCAGGATCAGGGTTTCCAGCATCACGCATAAAAAGGGTTTTCCACCCTAATAGTCCCCTCTGGGACTACGGTTATATGGTGAACAGAGGCCTAGCTGGGATATAGACCCTCTCGTTGCTTGGGCTTTCCATGTTCTCCAGGTGTTTCCCAGCCAAAATGAGATTATAATGTCAGGTGCCCTTGTGGCCAAGACGGGGATCCAAGGGGATCTCATAAATGTTTACAAATACTTAAAGGGAGGGTGCCAGGAGGAGGGGACCAGGCTTTTTTCAGTGATAGGACAAGGGGCAATGGGTACAAACTCGAATATAGGAAGTTCCATCTCAACATGAGGAGAAACTTCTTTCCTCTGAGGGTGGCAGAGCACTGGCACAGGCTGCCCAGAGAGGGGGTGGAGTCTCATACACTGGAGACATTCCAAACCCACCTGGATGCCATCCTGTGCCACCTGCTGTAGGCGAACTGGCTCTGGCAGGGGAGTTGGACCAGATGATCTCTAGAGGTCCCTTCCAACCCTCAACATTCTGTGATTCTGTGATTCTGTCATGACAGGACATGATGTTCTGGCCGTTAAATAACCAAGAAGTCTCTTTCTTTAGACACTGGTGCACCGAGACTCACATGAACTCTGCACAGGACAATTCAATCACTCTATGTTCAGAGAGGACCTCTGTAAGCCAGGTTCAAGTATGCCTATATTAACACTGACAGATGTTTATAGCACTTTCTGATAGATGTCCACTGATGGAAAGCCCACATCCTTTCCAGGAAACTCATTCTAATGTTTCCCGCTCTTCAACAGCAGAAAGATTCCCTTAGTATCTCATGAGAGCACAATATTCTCAAAGGGCCTGTGTCTGTCTCAAAGAGCTTTGTGAAGGAGGGTGTGTTTCTTGGATGTTTTCTCTGTCTAGGAAGTAGAGAGAAGATTATTTTTATTACAGCTTTTAAGTATTCCCTTGTTTCCAGTCCATATAGGATGCCTGGACATGCAACCTATCTTCCACCTACCACCCACAAAACCAATAAGCACTAGTTAATTTCCACTTCTCAGAAGAGTCAACTAACTTGATTAAGGGTGACCATGCTCTAGCCAGGGCCTCTCTGATTGCTTTTTAGTCTGGCAGCAATACGATTCTTGGTGAATTGCAGCACAGAAAGCAGTCAATATGGATGGGTTGTACATTCCAGAAGTACTCGAAAGTTTTTTGAATAGAGGTGGATTACATCCATGAAGTTATAAAACATAAGATTACTTTGTCCAGGAAATATCCCAAGACAGAACAAACTGATCAGTCATCACTTTCACTATGATCTGAGGAAGAACAAGTCGGTTTTTCCCAGTTTCCCCTCGACATTCACAGAGATTATAAAGAGTCGACAGGCTTCAGGATAAGGGATGAGGTCATGAACATCCTGTAAAGCCCTTTCTTGTTGTTGTATCGAAAACAGTGACATTCAGTAAACTGACTTCTTGGAGATGCCCAGCACCTGCCTCCTGTTAGTATCGAAAGAACCGATCTTCAGCCATCGGGGCTCTGACAGCAGCATCCCGCTGGTGCCCCTGGCTGTCAGGATGTTGCTCCGTCTCCCCTGCCTAACTGGGTTATTGTCCTATGACCTCCCATTTCCTGGATCAGAGGAGAAGACGTCAAATTTTTGGGTGGGGAAGGGAGTTAATGTTAAGAAAACCTAATCTACAGTATAAACCTTGCTCCGTGGGTTCAAAGAGCGTGTCAGGGAGTGTTTGGGACACAGTGATAGCTCTGGGACAGACCCAGATGGGACTGGTGGATTGCTTACAAAGGTAAATCACATCCTGGCCTCAGCAGCGCCTGCCACCATCACATGATTGGAAATGGATTTTCTGCTGGCGCTTGTAAACTAAGCCTTTTCCATTTTTAATCCCTTGATGACAAATATATTTCTAGTCTTCCAAATTGTGCCTGTCAGCTCTATTCATTATATTTCTAAGGTGTGTCTAAACAGTTGGATCATTATTCCACTTCTACTTATTGCTAGGAAACTTCTCTCAGGGACAAGGCAACTTTTCGTTCTCCCTTTCCATACAGATACACTACACATGCTGGTTGCATTTAGGAGAGACTGGACATACGGTACGCAAGTTCCCAATTCAAGGCCAGAAATGAAAGCCCTCAATTTCTTGCACATTAAATATGGGAAAAACCTTCCTGCTGGGATGTGTTGTGAGCCTAATGGCTTTCTGCAAGAAAAGTGAATTCATACTAGCAGTGTAGTACAGAAAGGACTAATAGGACTCCCTGGAAATGGAAAGGTGAGTGTCTGGAAAGATACAGAAATTTTTGTCTTGTGTAATCTAACAGTGCTGCTGAGAGACAGTCTGGGGTTTATTCATGAGTAAATTAGAACATTGAAGAGGAAAGCATGACAATAAATCAGACTAAACTGGTCATAAATTAATGAAAGTTAAGTTAAGAAAAGCTTCCTAACAATAAGAGTGAGTTTCTGGAAGAACCTCCTCTCGTAGTAATGAGGGAAAACAAGCTAAATGCGACAAAGGTAAACGATACTGTCCTGGGTTAACAGAGGTGCAAGGATTTCCATTTTAATTCTGTGTCGCTTCAGGAGAACCTTCGGCCCATCTTCATGTGACTAATTCAGAGTGCAAAATAAGTCCTAATTAGATACAACTGATGAAACAGAACAGCAACTAAAAGTCAGCACATTAATAAGAAAGAAGGATCCCACTGGCTCTAACCATGGACCTGCCTTGTCACATGGACTTACCTGGAGACTCATGCTGGTGGAACCACTGACTCTGCTGCCCCTACTATTGTGCTTGGTCTTCCCTTCCTGAAGCACTCTGTCAGCAGGATACCTGACCCTGTTGGAGTTGTCTTGTTCTGCTAACAAAAGACTATCTGGAAAACCTAGCATCTGTTCGCAGGACACAGTTAAAACAGAGTATTACCAGTTTACTCCACTCGGAGTTCCCCCCAAAACCAGGAAAATCTCAGCCCAGGAACCAGCTCTTGAAATCCTTCTTCAGATTTGCGAATCCCTCCAGACTAAGCTTCTCTGACTAATTCTTTGGGAAACTTCTCTTTCTCCATGCTGGAGTTTGATTTGGACATCGGTCCCTGTTCCATGTTAGTCTGGCAGTATAAGACAGCTAAAACTGCTGCTTCATTTTCCATCTGTGAATTTTTTTTTTGATTGGACACCAACTGGTTATATCTGTAATGGTGTCAAAGTTTGGCATTCTGATTCCAGAGACTGATCTGGGGTTTGTTTAGTTTTAGGAAGGGGGGTGAAGCACTCACATAGAGGAATAGTAAATTCTTTTTTTGATTGACGGTATGGTAAAAATCTAAGCCAACCTCAAAATGGAATTTGCCTGAGGTGGTGGTGTCTTCTGGCAGAACAGCTCTGAGCTTGCATTATTGATAGAAGGTGGTCAGGGATCCTACGGTGCATCTTCACACTCATCCAAACATAACTCCAGTCAGTCAGAGGCCCCTTTTAAACCAAATGAAATCAGGTTGGCCTTGTGATTTTGCAGAGAAGATTAGAGATGTTTTACTGGTACCTCACCGAGCATGACAAGGAGCTTCACAGGTAAGGCTCCATGCCTTGTGCTAATCTGGAGATCAGACTTAGTAACCACAAGAAACTGAAAATGGTATCTGGGGGCATTACGTGCAATTATGAACTACATCAAGCAATTTAACCTTTCAATTCCTATCTGCATTTATCAAGTTTCATTTTAGGACCACTAAGAACTCTTGTTCCCTCTGTTACCATTAGGGAATCTTTCCAAAACCTGTAAGTCTTCTCATTTCTGACATGAGATTTGTTATGGTCTATGAATTTCTTCGTGTGCTTGTACCACCATCATCCTTTATTATACATGAGCTTTCTGTCTTCCTAATATTTACATGCTTCAGGTGTTTCTAGACTAAGCAAGAGTAGTTTCCTCATCTGTATAGGCTCTTAAGTCCCCTGATCAGCCTTATAGCCTTTATTGCATTTATTGCAGTCTGAATGGAATCTTTTTGAAAAGACACAATTGGAATTACATGTACTGCTTTAAAGAAACAGAATTTTGTAAAAATGTATCTATGCCTGGCACATCGCTCTTAAATATACCCTGTCTGTTGTATCATCCAGCCTTATAAATGAGTTTTACTTCCCTGTGTTAATTGCAGAACATTCATTTTGCAATTATAACTACAGACATATTCTTATCCTCCTCAGGTATTTTCAACGGTTGAGTTACAACCCTGCTTTAGAGAAGTCTTGTCTGATGACAGAAATATGAAGTCACCAGTTATCCTTAGTGCTTCCCATCCTGCCTTAAACCAAACTTTTTAACATATGTCACAAAAAGCTCACAAGTTGGTTGCTTCTTATTTAAGAATAATGTCATCTGGA
The DNA here is from genome assembly GCA_013398295.1 of Chionis minor. Taxonomy (NCBI): domain Eukaryota; kingdom Metazoa; phylum Chordata; class Aves; order Charadriiformes; family Chionidae; genus Chionis; species Chionis minor. The sequence goes on from VZSF01002488.1 coordinate 347,263, forward strand.
TACTTTCTACACTCGTCACTTTTAATGTGTCCATAGTTCACCCATAAGCATGATCCCTTCTTCAGTCCTCCTGGTGCTTGTGATGATTCTGCAGCGGTCACCAACCACAGAGCTCCCTTGATTCTACAGTGCTCCTATGGACTAATTCTTTACGGCTTGCTGAAAGAAAGCAATGAAGTACACATGAAAAAAGCCAGCTCTGCTTTGCTGAGCAAATGATTTAAGCTGATGAGAACTATGAGGAAGTTCAAGAATTGGGAGAGAAGCAAGGATGCTTTTACTTACAGGTGTTGTGATTAGGTTAAAAGACGCAAAGAAAAATAAAACAGAGAAATCCTTCATTATAAACTACCAAAGAAGAAAACACTTGGCCAAAGGGTACGTTATTTCCACATTTAGCCTTAATTAAGCAAGTGGACGTATACATGTCACCAAGGAACTCGGGAAATTCTGTGACTATAACACATATTTCTGTCAGTGGTGCAATGTAAAGATGAACAAACAAATAATAATTCAGCAACTTGCCAAAACAAAAAACTGTTATACCTGGAGTGGTTTAATAGATAGCTGATGTTACAGCTTACAGAGTTTCTAAAACAAACTAGTTTTGGTTATTTTCCTTTGGGGATAACATAGGTATAGTCAATCTGCTGGATAATGTAACTCAACATTCATCTGGCAACAATAACTCCCTGCGGGGGAAATCGAGTGTAGCAAAGGCATGACAACACTTTTTCTTTCTCTCTCCTTTGTGAACGTGTTCTGATGCACCTTCAGCGAGAAACATGTTCTGTGTGAGAAGGGCAGCTATTGCCTCTGGATATGTTGGAAACCCTCTAGCAGGTCCGTCTGAGTATGTTTCCCAGCAGAACACAAAACATCAGCAAAGTCACCAAGTTTGTGTAAGTATGTTTACAGTCATTAATGTCCCATTTGCTGCCTAGTTCTGTTTTCTGGTTTCCTTGTATTTTTAATGTTAAGTGCAAAGGAACAGAAGACACAAAGATCTGTGAGAGGGAGCCCTTGTGATGGACTCTTTAACATCTGACTTGTCTTAGAATCGTAGAATTGCCTGGATTGGAAGAGACATTTAAGATCATCATGCCCAACCATCAATGTAACACAGCCAAAACCACCACTAAACCATATTCCTCAGCGAGATGTCTACACAGCTTTTAAATACCTTCAGGGGTAGTGACTCCACCGCTTCCCTGGACAGCCTGTTCCAATGCTTCATAATACGATCCAATAGTATCCACTAATATCCTATCTAAACCTCCCCTTGCACAACTTGAGGCCATTTCCTCTTCTCCTATCACCTGTTACTTGGGAGAAGAGACTGACCCTCACCTCTCTACAACCTCCTTTCTGGTAGCCGTAGAGAGCGAGGAGGTCTCCCCTCAGCCTCCTTTTCGCCAGGCTAAACAACCCCAGTTCCCTCAGCTGCTCCTCACAAGACTTGTGCTCCAGACCCCTCACCAGCTTCATTGCCCTTCTCTGGACATGCTCCAACCCCTCAATGTCTTTCTTGGAGTGAGGGGCTCAAAACTGAACTCAATATTCACGGTTTGGCCTCACCAGTGCCGAGTACATGGGGACGATCACTGCCCTAGTCCTGTTGGCCACACTGTTCCCGATACAGGCCAGGATGCTCTTGGCCTTCTTGGCCACCTGAGCACACTGCTAGCACATAGTCAGTCTTTTTTGGGTTGGATTCACTTACCTTAATTTCAGACCTCGGACAGTTAGATGTCTAAACAGTAGCCAGTCATCCTGGGCTCCTAGTTCAAATCATTAGAGAGAAAAAGTCCCTTCCAGAGAGCAACTTGTTGAATTTATGATGGAATTACCCTCATTTTTTTCCCAGTATTGACTTTAAAGGAGGTTTGGCTCAGCCTCATATCTCACCCACTTTAAAACTCCTCAACTAGATTAGATTAACCCCTGCCAGGAGGTGCATGCCCTGTGGGGTCTCTGTTACTTTACCGTAGCAACCTCAAAGCCCCTTGGTTGCAGCAGGCATGTGGGTTCAAGGAGGCGAAAAGGGCTGTGGCACTGGTCTCTCTGTAAGAGGGTGTGAGGTAGGAATGTCTCATGTGAGCCTCCTTCTCAGTGTGTTCATCTTTCAAAAGCACAGTGTTTTTCCTCCCAAGAGGCACAGTTAAACAAAACTAATAGAATAAACCCCCCTGTATTTGGCCACTGTGATTTCTCTGACTACAACGGAATTTTAGAAAGAAGCAGAAAAAAAGAAAAAAAGAGAGGGATTTGAGAAGAGTGGCTGCTTGTTTTTATTTCTCCTGAATTATGGCTCATTTCCTTTGAAGTTCTGCTGACTTTGTACCACAGTGTGTTACAGTGAATTTATCCATCTTCTCCTTGCCTGCTCTGGAGGTGCATTTCACTCTTCCTTTCGTTCTTAACAACCCCACCCCAAACTCACCCACCACCCCCTCTCTGACTCGCCCTGCTTCATGTGAGAGTAGAAAACAGTTTCAGCCTCTAGCCAAGAAGTGTCTCTGGACTTGTCAGGATGGATGGACTGGTATGGATAAAAAATAATAATTATTTAAAATAAAAGGGGGTGTGTGCGGGTATGGGAAGAAGAAGGCATGTTCTCTGCTTTATAGGAAACAGACTTTTGCAGGGCTTTCCAGGCAAGATAGTCAGGGGATACTTTACCATTTAAACTAACAGCTCTATAGCAAAGACCCTGGAAAAAAATACGGTGATAAACTGCTTGAGATTTTATAGGCTTTTAGGTACAAAAAATAAAACAAAAAACCCCCCCAAACCCCTAGCAACCCTCACACAGCTGATGTGACTTAGGTTTAACTAACGACCATGTCAGTTATGCAACCTCTTCTGTACAGCTGGGCTTATTTCTGAGAGAGAAATGTGACTGCATTTAACCTTTCCTCTCTCACTGCTCCTGAAATTAGGTTTAATATCACCACAACTCTGGATGTGATTTGCAAGAAAAGCAAAAGACAGTTGTCTCTGATCACCAGCAGGCAGATGCCTAACACAGTGGACATTTCTTGAAGGTGATCTGACTTACATTTGTGAGCCAGTCAGAAGAATAAGTGAATGTTTAGGGGGACACTTGCAATAAATGCCAATGGGTGTTTTCACTATTTTTAGCTGTTAGGTGTTTTGCGGAGAAAGGAGGAAAACGGAGTAAAAGGAAGGAAAGATAGAGTTGTGGAAAAGGCTTTAAACCACGTAAAGTCAACTGAGCAGTAGAAGAACAGACTCAGCTAGGGACACAGGACACATTTTATTCACTTGTTACATTCATTCTATTTTTCCCTTACTGGTGCAAAGGTGCCAGTTGACTGCAGCTGAATCCAAAGCCCTTTTCAGATTCACAGACAACAATATTGAAGGAAGGTACTGAGCACAGATACAGTGATCGCAGAAACTAAAACTCTTGTGTCACTCTTATTGCACCTTGCCAAGGAAAAGTCTGCATATGACACTTTAAATTAGTTTAAGGCCAAATTCTGAGGACTGAGGTGGATTCAGGGATTTGGTTTATTTCTTTAGATCTGCCATTTATTTGCCAGGTGTCTTTGAGATTTTCCTGTTTGTTCTTCCAAGTCTTCAGAATTGTTTTGTTTCCCTGCCATGAAAAATCACGTGTACATGGGGGAAAAAAAATAAAAATCAAGGAATAAAAGATGCTACTGAATTCTTTCTTCCAACAACTTGCTACCAGTGGGTAATATAGTGATATTCCAACAACTGTTGATCCTACTCAAGGATATCAGTGTAAATTCATGTTCTAGACATATCCTTTTTATCTGCATACTAATGAAAAGTATTCATCTTTTATGGATACCACATTATTATCTTATTCAGCAGGATATTGTTGAAATAATCAGCTGAAGAATCAAGCCTGACTTTTCAGATAAAAAGAGCTCACGAAGGCTCTGATCATGTTCCTGGTGTGTTGAAGTTTGTCCTGATTTTACAGTGTGACATAAGTTTGACCAGCTCAGGATTTAAGCAAAACCAGTGCACAGGGAAGGGAAATTTGGGTAGGAGAAAATGGAATAGGTAAATATAATCAGTTGGGTCTTCCTAACATTTTTGTCCTTATGCATTGCTATCTTGAAGTTTTGAAATGTAACTGCTGACCCAGGCTTCCTGTGTATAGAATCTGCTCTCCAACTTTTACCTGATGGGAGGGTCACAGAGGAGTTAGTTTAATTTTCAGTCCTGGACAAGATTTTTTCCAATGTCCACCTCTTCTAGCTCAAGGCATCTATCTAAAAGAGTTGTCACCTTTGATTTTTTTCACTGTTATTGAGAAAGGAGCAATGCCAGGTGTTTCATGGGTAGAGTTGTCTCTTTGCTTCTAAGAACAAAACTCTCCCAGACTTAACTTAGAAGTCCATGATTTTGTCTGACATGCATGCTGGGCTTGCTGGTACTTACTGCAGAGCATATGGACACTTCTTAACTGACACACTTCTAAATCAAGACACATCCTCTATGTGACTTACTTCTATGTTCAAAGTCATTTTGGTCATTATTATTTGGGGGAGTGAGAGGAATGTCTTTGGTAGCCGCAAAAAAATTCCCCCGAAGGAAGTTGCTCCTCTAGTCACAACTGGAAGGCACTTGAAGCAGATAGGTTTCCCAGAAAGGTGGGTCCACCAGGCCTTTCATAACCCATCTGGCTCCCTGGCAACTCACAGTTTCAAGTGTGAGGGATGTCTTGGTGTCCAACACAGTTTTTATTTTAGGATTATAGTGAGAATCGAAGCAGTGTGTCTTACTAAAAGCATTGTTCATTAAAAGGGTGTTTGGGTGAAATACAATATTGGGGGAGGATGAGATTGCATTAAATGATCTAATTCCACTTAGGCCCTAAAATCTGAGAAACTTCACAGCTTCCTTATGTCTTTGTGTCTTTCCATCAGGCTAATGTTTCCACAGTGGAGTGATTTCTGCTGCCCTAGGGGGTTTGAACAGAGAGCTAGGAAGAGACTTTAAAGACTTGTGTTAATTCCTGACTCTATTGCCTTCTTTACTAATCTTATGCAAATTATTTAATTTGTCTGTGTTTTAGTTCCTACTCTGATTACTGAGAAACTTTCTTCGCTACTGAGACTAGGAGTTTCCCAGGACAGGGATGGCCTGTTGTGAATTACAAATATTGTACAGAACTTAGCACAATAAAATGATAATCTTGTGTGTAGAGGAGCTTCAACAATAATTATAATTACAATGTGCAAACAGCTTCTTGGGAGGCTGCAATGCTAGACAGTTGGCTGGAGGCATTTATCTTACACTTGCCTCTTGGGATGGAAAATGATTTGGAGAGTTCAACTCATGATCATCTTGACTTACCATTGATTGATTCAGCAAACCTAAAGCATATGATAGGAAACTAACGATCATCTTCCAGGCTCAGGGATTGCTTAAGCGTTTCTGAATGTGTTTATGATGGGAGGTTGCATGCTAGTAAGATTTATTATGCCTGGCAGTCTCTGCGCATGTTTGTTACATGATTAATACAGTTAACAGTTCTGAATCAACAACCTCCAAATATTGTCTCGGAACTTGCCAAGGAAAATCTGCAACTCCAACCCATCCAGAGAACAGTAGCAGCTTTTATACTACTGTATTTCAGCGTTAGCAAGTTGTCTTGCACTGTTAGCAATGGTAGTGTGGGCTGGGGGAGAAGAACTGAAATAGTCTTGGATGAAAAAAAAAGAAAAGATAAGATAAAGATTCGGGACGGTGTGTGGAGAAAGACGGATGAACAGAACTGAGCAGTTAAGACCTTGATTTAAAGTCCCAGTGGTACCAATGCAACTTTTTGTGTTCCCCATACTCTTTCAGAGAAGGAGCAAATTAACTGAGGTTGAATTGTGAAAAAGCCCATCTAAAAAACATTGCTCTAATTCTTTCTCTCTTTCTTTTATTTTCCTTTTTTTAGTTATTTCCCTTTTTCTTTTATCACCTATAGGAAATGTTGGCAAACCTCAGGTACTTTTTGTCAATGTAGCTGTGGAGCAGCCTTTCCGAACACTGCAGATTACCCTTCCCAAAGTAGCGAAGGTCTACCAAACCTCAAGTTTAGGAGAAGACTTGAACAAGGTTAGGAGTGATCCTTTTCTGTAACTTCCATACACAAGCAAAAAGACTGTCCAAAATCATTCAAGGCTACAAGAAAATACTGACAATACAGTACGGGGAAGGCAAAGTAAGTATCTGGCCACTCACCTGTTTCCATGAACCAGCAAAACTTCAGGACCATCTTGTGTGTGTGTGAGTTCTGTAGAATCATCTTTTAAGCACTTTCATAGATTAGAATCATAGAATCATAGAATCATAGAATGGTTAGAGTCGGAAGGGACCTTAAAGATCATCAAGTTCCAACCCCCCTGCCATGGGCAGGGACACCTCTGACTACAGCAGGTTGCTCAAAGCCCCATCCAGCCTGGCCTTAAACACTTCCAGGGATGGGGCCTCCACAACTTCCCTGGGTAACCTGTTCCAGTGCCTCACCACCCTCACAGTAAAGAACTTCTTCCTAATATCTAATCTAAATCTCCCCTCTTCCAATTTAAAACCATTACCCCTTGTCCTATCACTAGACTTCCTGACAAAGAGTCCCTTTCCAGCTCTCCTGTAGGCTCCCTTCAGATACTGAAAGGCTGCTATCAGGTCTCCCCGGAGCCTTCTCTTCTCCAGGCTGAACAGCCCCAGCTCTCTCAGCCTGTCCTCATAGGAGAGGTGCTCCATCCCTCTAATCATCTTAGTGGCCCTTCGCTGGACCTGTTCCAACAGTTCCATGTCCTTTCTATGTTGAGGACTCCAGAGCTGGACACAGTACTCCAGGTGGGGTCTCACAAGCGCAGAGTAGAGGGGGAGAATCACCTCCCGTGCCCTGCTGGCCACGCTTCTTTTGATGCAACCCAGGATACGGTTGGCTTTCTGGGCTGCCAGCGCGCACTGCCGGCTCATGTTGAGCTTCTCATCCATGAGCACTCCCAAGTCCTTCTCCTCAGGGCTGCTCTCCAGCCATTCTCTGCCCAGCCTGTATTTATGCCTGGGATTGCCACGTCCCAGGTGTAGGACTCTGCACTTGGCTTGGTTGAACTTCATGCCATTTGCATTAGCCCACCTCTCAAGCCTGTCCAGGTCCCTCTGGATGGCATCCCTTCCCTCCAGTGTGTCAACCGCGCCACCGAGCTTGGTGTCATCGGCAAACTTGCTGAGGGTGCACTCGATCCCACTGTCCATGTCTCCAACAAAGATGTTAAATAGCACTGGTCCCAGTACTGACCCTTGCGGGACACCACTCGTCACTGGCCGCCACGTGGACATTGACCCATTAACCACAACCCTTTGAGTGCGGCCATCCAGCCAGTTCCTTATCCACCGAGTGGTCCATTCATCGAACCCGTGACTCTCCAATTTGGAGACCAGGATGTCATGCGGGACAGTGTCAAATGCTTTGCTTAAGTCCAGGTAGATGACGTCCGTTGCTCTGCCTTTGTCCACCAAGTTCGTGGCAGTATCGTAGAAGGCCATCAGGTTTGTCAGGCAGGATTTGCCCTTGGTGAAGCCATGTTGGCTGTCTCCAATCACCTCCTTATTTTCCATGTGCCTTAGCAGAGATTCCAGGAGGATCTGCTCCATGATCTTGCCAGGCACAGAGGTGAGACTGACTGGCCTATAGTTTCCTGGGTCCTCTTTTTTTCCTTTCTTGAATATCGGGGTTATGTTCCCCTTTTTCCAATCCACAGGAATTTCACCAGACTGCCACGATTTCTCAAATATGATGGAAAGTGGCTTCGCAACTTGGTCCGCCAGCTCCTTCAGGACCCGGGGATGAATTTCATCAGGTCCCATGGACTTGTGCACTTTCAGGTTGTTCAGGTGGTCTCGAACCTGATCTTCTCCTACTGTGGGCAGTTCTCTATTCTCAGAGCCCCTGGTTTTACCTACTGTGACTTGGACAGTGCAGTTAGAGCCCTTGCCAGTGAAGACTGAGGCAAAAAAGTCATTCAGTACCTCAGCCTTATCCATATCCTGGGTGGCCATGTCTCCCGTTTCCTTCCGGAGAGGGCCCACAGCCTCCCAAGTCCTACCTTTTTCCCTGACATAGCTATAGAATTTTTTCTTATTGTCTTTGATGTCCTTGGCCAGTTTCAGCTCTCTTTGGGCTTTCGCCTGCCTGATATGATTCCTGGCCACTCGGACAGTTTCTCTATATTCCACCCAGTCCATTAATAGCATTCAAAACCAGGAAAGACCATTATGATATGCTGAACTGACCTGACCTCCATCATTAACTGGACCATGGAATTTTACCTGATAGATCCTGAATATAATCTACAGATCTGCTGTTGAACTCTAATACACATACTTTAGAAAGGCACATGATGTCAGTTGAAAATAAAGGATGTCACAGCTCCATGAACGCTCCTCCTACAATAAATTATCCTCACTTATTTTTTACCACTCTGAACCTCCTCACTTCAAATCCTAGTATTTCAATATTATCCTCTCTGATAAAGAGCTTTCTGATACAAACAGTTGTATGCTACAGAGGGAATAAAAGATGCTTGCTCTGAAGACTTTTCTTCTGTCTCAGGAGCAAACAAATGCTAATTTTACCTCACTTACCAGTAAATTAGGTCGTACAGCAGACATAATAAATATCCTTTGCATAGATTTTGCAGTTACATCACCACTACTGGTAGAAAGCAACTTCAACTGTTCACACTATATGAATATGAAAATGCATGTCCTTTTCCAGCCCATAATCAGAATCTGTCTTTCTGTAAAGTTTTGCAGCTTAATACAACCTGTTCCACATGGCAATCAAAACAACAACCCCGTCTTCCTTTCAAGTATAACTCCCTGCTGACCTCCTCAAAGGGCAGCATGTCAGGGCGGAAATATTTATGGAAAACAGCTCTGCTTGTTTCCACCATGATCACAACACAGCAGCTCCTCAGAAGCATTGTGTTCTTGGCTCCTTGTCTCAGGCCCAGGGTCTGAACTGGGGGAGGATCTTGACTGGCAGCTGAAGTAGCGAGACCGATGCGTATTGCACCAATCCATAACATTTCACTGTCTTTACTTTGTAGTATCTATTTGTTTATTATTTCCCTGAGCTGTACATTGTTACAGAGGCCATATAGCCACATTCAGCCTTTAAACAGCATCTTTTCCAACAGATCAGAGCACATAGCCAAGCTTCAAGGACCATTTTTCTATCTAACAGTCTTTGGTTAACTTCACTACACTTTTCCAGAACAATTACCTATGTTCTGGAGGCTTATAGAAGCAGAATACATAAAAAAATCATAATTTTTCCTTATCTTTTTTCCTAGGTTCATGACAGGTTGAAGCCAAATAAAAACTGGCATACAGGCAGCATGGACAGCCAGAGAGTTTGGGCACCAGAAAAACTGCAATAGCCTCAAAACTGTTGAAACAGGCTGAACAGCAGCAGCAAAGCTGTAAATCTCAAGACAAATACACTAAAAACATGTAAAAGAAACAGATATTTTCCTGTTGGCTTTGGGAGAAAAAAAATAAAGTCAAAGACAAATCTTGGCTTTCAGCCTACGTTGGGCACAACCCATCCAAGGCCACACAGTGAGCCAATAGCAGAGCCTTTGTCGCACTCTCTGTGTACCAGTTCTCCTCACTGACCGATGCTCCCTCTCACTGTCCACTTCATCCACATAGTTAACCCGGTTCTAAAAGTACCATCCTGACAGCGAGCTCAATAAAATATACAGGAAACGTTACCGCTGCTAAGCTGATCAGGAAGCAAAGATTTGGAGGGGCAGACGGGACCTCAGCCACAGGCAATCAGCTGACATTGGATGGCCAGCCTTGCTTCAGATTTCAGGATTATTGTCCCGATTCCTCTCCTGTGGTTACCCACAGCCAATCAGGATCCAGGCTTATTAGAGATTTTTTTTTTTTTTCCGAAGAAGGGAGGTGGTGGGGCTGTATGAGACAAAATGTGTTCTTGCCTGAAAGTTTTGTAAAGTGACACTGGGTTCCTATTTCTTTTGGCCACCACATCCAGCTGCACAGGGAGCAGAAAAGCCACATGAACTACATTATACAGCCAAAACAGCCCTTTTGCCTTTTTTTATGGTATGAGTATGGGTATATTGGACAGAAAAGTTCATATCCCTAGTGCAGAGCAAACTGCGCGACAAAAGTAGCCTGTTCTCAGGTAGAAAGAGGCACCCAACAGTCATAGCTACATACCAGCAGATCCCTCCTATCTGCAACGTCAATGAGAGGACACGCAGGGAGTCCCTGTCTAGTCATAGGATGTATCACAGACTGCGTGGAAATTTTAGAGCTTGGTAATCACAAGGTTTGCTCCTGCCAGCAGCCACACTGACAAGACTGGCATATTCATTACAGTTCAGTTCTGCCTTTCTCAGCTGTAGGAAACACCACAAACCTCCTCAGGACCAGAATATTTGTTGATGTCAACATAAAAATTAATAATTTATGAAACTTACATCCTGTTTAAACACCACCACCACGACCTCCCCTCTCAATTAGGGACATCTGTAACCTTACCAATTAATCTGCATGTGTCTGTCCATGTAAGAAAATGTGCTGGATTTTTGGAGTGTTGGGGACTTTTCAAAATGTTTGTCAGTAGAATGTTGTGGTTTGGATAAAGTGCACCATGATGACTGTAGAGACTGGAGCTTGAGTTTCACTGTGGGCTCTGGCTACCGCCTGATCCATTCCTTCAGTTTAGCTGAATGGAAAGGCCTGAAGATTCTAGCTGGACGTAGTGTCAGGCATACAATCTTTCAGTCCCGTGGGCTGTGGAACATGGAATACATTGACAATCCCCCATAAAGAGTTATCATTTTTATCCAAACTGGAAAAAGGGCTGTTGAATCTAGTTCATAAAATAACAATGACTGGTCATTCTGTCTTATGCTGTCCTTAATCTCAGTTTTTGAACATCAGGCTGAGATGACCATGCTGTCTCCCATGAATCATCTGGTGGTGACTAACTTTGTGGTCCTGTCAGGTGACACTGTAAGAGAAGTCTGTCCTACCATGATGGGAGTTTGGATAGTGTACCTGAAACTTTGAGCTAGAGTTATTTCCCCCAGCAAGCCCTGGATTACTGGCATGGTAGTGGAGGGGTGAAATGAGAGAAGGTGCCTGTGCCCCCTGTACTTAACACTGGTAAGGTCCTACCTTGCATACTGTGTTTAGTTTTGGACCCCTCACTCCAAGAAAGACATTGAGGGGTTGGAGCATGTCCAGAGAAGGGGAACAGAGCTGGTGAGGGGTCTGGAGCACAAGTCTTGTGAGGAGCAGCTGAGGGAGCTGGGGTTGTTTAGCCTGGCGAAAAGGAGGCTGAGGGGAGACCTTACCCCTCTCTGCAACTATCTGAGAGAAGATTGTAGAAAGATGGGGTTCAGTTTCTTCTCCCAAGTAATAGGTGATAGGACAAGAGGAAATAGCCTCAAGTTGCACCAGGGGAGGTTTAGATTGGATATTAGGAAGAATTTCTTTATGGAAAGTGTTGCCAAGCACTGTAACAGGCTGCCCAGGGAAGTGGTTGAGTTATCATCCTTGAAGGTATTTAAAAGACAAGTAAGTGTGGTGCTGAGGGACATGGTTTAATGGTGGTTTTGACAGTGTTAGGTTAATGGTTGGACTTGATGATCTTGAAGATTTCTTCCAACCTAGGTGATACTATGATTGTATGATTCTATGACTCTGACTCTATGACCCCCATGTGCAGAGGGGTCAGCTGTGTTTTGTCTATTGATAATTGCTTAGCACTTTTTTACCAGGTAAAAGCAAGAGTAAAAATGTTGAAAGAAACCTGCTGAGCTGCACCATGGGATTCACCAACAGCCTGAGTCATCCTCAAGTCTCTGAAATCAATTTTTCCTCTACACCAGGCCAAAAAGGACTGTAGTCAGACTTCTGCCTCCCAAGTAGAGGCTGTAGCTGGTGTGTGTTACCTAGACAGCCTCTTTCAAACATGTTGACCTGTAAGGTGGCCTCCCCATGTAGCTTCATCCTCGATCTTGCTCTGTGACCCCTCTGTGTCAGTTGGATGACTCGCTGTGGCTGATGTACAAGGCGATGGAGCAGGAGAATTAAGGGGGCCATACCTGTAGCTGTATTAGGTGTGCGAATTTCAAGCTTATTACATGAGCTGTACTGATGTGCTCTGAGATCTGGAAGAAGAAGAAGAGGGCCTCCTCTGGTCCTGGTGTTTGCACATCACCTACTATAAGCCAGATCCTGAACCACAACCTGACCTCATAGATACTCTAGTGATATAAATCCTCCTGCATCCTATGTCTGTTTCTTCTACTGTCATTACTGAAAAAACATACAACAAATTTCAGAGCTTGAAGAGTGCAATTCTTTTTTCCTGCTGTTTGTCGCTGTTATATTGGGAAATCAGGCACTTCCACAAGGCGACTGAAACTCTTCTAAAATAAGTATGTCACCTGCGTGGAATTCGTATCCCGTGGGTTATGTCTGTCTCATTAACTGTAAATGACTGACTCAAACCAGTAAACTCAGCTGTTGCATGTCTACAGCTGATGGATCTAGATGCAAATGAAGAGCAGGGCAATCATTTTCTGTTAGGAAGCTTGTCAAGTGGTTCTGCTGATAGAAACTGGCAAGTTGAGAAACAAGAAACAAAATTATTTCTGGAGGAAATTGCTGTCAAAATGTGGGGTTTTTTTTAAACATTATTTTCTTTTCCTGGTATTTTTTGTGCTCAGAAAATTCTTTGATTTAGAATGTTGAATCTTCTGTCTTTAAAATGTTATTGGTAGTCAGGCGCTCAACTTGGTCCATTACCTGTCTGTAGAGCAGTCAGCAAAAAAGCAATGAAGCCTTTAAGCACTTAGGAAAAACAAGAAATAAAAAAATACCAACAAGACAAAAGAAAACAAGTCTGGTTTAAAAAAAACCCAAAACACTGTTCCATGCATTCCTGTCCGTCCCAATATCTGCTCTGTCATCTGGTACAAATACACATGTGTTCCTGCCTGCAAGGGATGCAGCCAAAGCCAGTGTACTGCGCTGTCAATGTGCCTTTTGCACCACCTGTCCCAGACCAGAGCCCTCCTGTGTTTTAAACTTCAGAAAACAAATTGCTGTCGGGTCAGGCTGGCCTGACAGTTTCCATTATGTTGTCTCATAAAAGTGAAGGACGGGTTTCATCACAGAAAAAAAAAGAAAAAAAATACCCACCAAACCTGGACATGAAAGGCCTTTTCTGCCCATTTCCATCGCTGCAGGGGGACTTGTAGAAGGATGTTGCATTGATTCACAGGCTGTCCTGAGTGTCCTCTCTGTTCTTACTTTCGCAACTTCCTAAAAACCCTGGCGAAAGAGGCACAGCAGGTGTTGTAGGACAATTAATTTTATTTTCCTCCACTGGAAAATTTGTGAAGAGGTCAGGAATTAACAAAATCTATCTTTTTTGGTAAAAATTAGCTCCAAAAGGATCTTTGCAGATAGAACCTCAACTGGGTTCCATGGCTTGAAATGTGGGATGAACTGATGCCAAAGATTCAGAAATATCTGGGCAAATGATGTATTTTATTTGTTTACTATTTCTTTTTTAAGCAAAGCCTGCAGAAGCTACTTGAACTTTCTTGTATTTACTATAGTATATTTCCTAGGAATTAAGGTGGTGGAGTTTACTGCCTGGGGACAGTGTGGGGGTCCCCAGTGCTGGGGGTTTTTGACAGATGCCATCATACATCTGCCAGGGAAGACACAAGTATAAGTGAGATTGTATAGGAGAAGGGATCCCTTCCAGAGCTGCATTTACGCTATTGATAGGTGTTTAGAAATGGCTTAAAATCTCTGTTATAGTAGATACCGTTGCAAGATGTGTTTTCACTATCACGGGGGATGCAGCTTTGCAATGCTCTTAAATGCAGACTATAAACCTAACTAATAGAATTTGGGGTTTATACTCAATTTTTTCCCCTCTGTATTCTGTAACTCTGCTCCATGGAATTTATTTTCCATGTAGAGTAGAAATTTATCTTTGATAAGTGTTTTCTTAACACTTGAAATCAAGGAGTATTGGATCAAACCCGTGCCCACCACCGCTTGGTGTCTTTCTGTCTCTTTTTCCCTCAGAGACCACCCACAACCTAATATGTGTCACCTGTGGGAAATTGCCCTTTCCCTCTCTGACATCTCAACCTACTTCTTTGTTTCCTATATGTTCCTTGGAGTTTTGTATATTTATTTTTTCTAGACTTATTTTGCCTATTCATAAAACAGGGTTTTAATCTGTGCTTTAAGATGACTGTAAAATCATCAATATTATGCCAAACCTAAGCCTATCATGGGGAAAAAAAAAAAAATTACTTTTTAAAACATCCTAACAAAATAGCCAGGTGTAAAATGATGTAGATGATGTCACTAAAACTATCTTTCAAAAAGAGAAAGATTTTTCTTCTGTTGCAATTACAGCAGATTTTTATGCTGCGAATCAGTTTTTCTGCACAACATGCTGTTAATTTCAGCAGTTAGAAGAGGCCTAGTTAGAAAGGGGAGTTACTGAAAAAAATTGGTCCTGTTTTACCTCAAAAAAAGACACTGATCTATTCAAGGTTCTTCTTTCAACTGCATGTTCCACTGAGTGCTTTTAGCTATTGAGCGGCTTGTGACTATTCTATTTTCTGCAGTGTTAAAGGTCATTAGCAATTTATGAAGTAAGTTCACCAGCAGATACTATGGTTCAGCAGGAAAGCATTCTGACAGACAATCACTGGAGTTTTTACTGACCAGATGAAGTTTAGAAGTGGTGAGACTTAGGATGTTGAAAACTTGGCTTGGAAAAGGTTACTTTTGTGAGAGTTTAGATCAGAGAGAGCTCAAACTTGATTTTGGAAGAACTGTCCCAAACTATTTTCAAGTAAATTTAAAAGTTATGTATTAATTACAGAAAAAATATTTCAGGACACTCCTGTATTAACTACACAGATTTAGGTACTGACGGTTGGTGAATCATTCCATCTATCTGAGAGGACCTTCTTAAGATGCAGACAAACGTCCCCGGAATGTGCTCCTCTCTTTCTTCACTATTGGAGGAATCTGGAAAAGTAGCCAGAACTCCTAATTCTCTGTCAGCCGTCATTAGGTGGAACATCTGATGCCAAACTATGGCTGAAATAGAAGTTTTCTCAGCTTCAGAGATCTGTTGACACCTAAAAGTTTACCTCTAATTTGGGTGTATGTTTGAAACACAGTTGAAAGTTCAGATAATTTTATCCAGAACAAATCCTAGCTCAAGAGCCCACTTCATACAAACCCTCACTCTGACCTTGAAAAGTAGAGTTTAGCCTCTGGAGATGTCACAGCAATCTGCATTTTCAGCTGGGAACTATATTGTAATGAAAGTGCTACAAGAATTATCAGCTAAATTACTTTAGCCCCTTTGGGGCTTAAAATTAGTTCATTCAAAATGGATTTTTTTAAAGTGTATTTTCCCCCGTGCTTCAAATGTTCTGGACTCTCATAGTCTGTGACCCGTAAGTCTCACATTAGACCACTTGTATGGAATAGTTGCTTTTTTAATAATTACAGCACGGTTGACATCATCTTTGGGAAATGCCCTGTTAGTGTTTGGGATAGTTAAATCCATCATCACCATTCTTCAGTTAACTCACATGCTGCAGCTCTAGTAGTTGGAGGAAAACCAAAAGGAAGTGAGGAGAGAGTTGTACAGATGTTGTCTCGTTAGTAGAGGCCTTGCTCATCTACGTGCAAACACAAGGGATGCTAGCTGAGCTCCACCCTGCTCGTATTAAAGCACAAGGCTGATGTTTCCTGACACCAGCTTTGTCACTGCGGCAGGTTTCTCAGAGACCATCATTCACAAGCCACTGCTCTCTTGCTCCCATAGCTAATGACGGCTTGGCTTCTAACAATGGAAAGCCTGCAAAGCAGGTCAACCTGGCCACAGGAAGGCCCACCTTTACCAGTGACTGTGAAAGCACTTTTGGTGACTAGATCAGCTGGAGGTGTCCATCCTGGAGTTGTCTAAACTGAGCTGCAGTAAATCCTATCATCATGTTTCTTCCTGACCTCCTTAATTATAGGCTTTCTACCTGTTCTTCTGGCTTAGAACCTGAATGGCACTATGGGAAAAAGTCATCTTTGTCATTCATTCAAAGTTGAGAACCCGAGCGTTAGAGGTAGTATTAATTATAGCCGCTTGAGTGAAATAAACAAAGTAAAAAGAACCAAAACCAAACAAACCAATTAATTAATTACTTAATTTCTGCTGCCCAGCAGAGAGACAAAAAGTTCCACTCGCTTCTGTTTTCTGTCAGCAAATGGACCATGATTCCTACACACCCAGAGAACTGGAAAGCAATAAGAATATATATTTATTCATCACAGTTTTGATATTGGCACTTTGGACAAGAGACTAAACAACAAGGTTCTGTCTTCAGGGAGGCCAAGTGGCTGGGTCTAGACATAGTACTTTCCATCCATCCATATATATCCCTAAAACCATAAGGAGTCATAAAAAATAAGTATCATTGCTTTTTTGGGTGATGAGCATGCCTGTAAGAGGAAAAATCCTGATTCTTATTCATTTCCCAGACAATAATGGTCTCCTTGTGCAAAAAAATTAGCCTCTGGAGTAATTCTAATAGCTCTGTGCTACTTGGGAAAGTGGCAGAATATTGGTTCCTAATTACAGCTGCTCTACAATCTTCCAGTCTGAAATGGGACGTTGCTCTGGCTTCTTCTTCCAGAATTGCATTAACATTGAGACAATTCCCTGCTTCTCAGTACACGGAAACATTTATTCATTCATCTTTTTTTACTTGACTGCATTATGGTTGTGGTCCATATGGTTACACCCCCTTTAATATCATCTACATTATATATTTATTCTACACACACATATTTTTTCCAGCATGTAAGTCATAAAGTGAGATGCAAAAGCTCAAATGTCATTAAAACAGTACAAAAATTATTCTGAAACCTAGTTGATTAAGTTGCAAATATTGGATTCAAATCAGCTTTGGGGAAATGATGCATCATATTGCAAATCAAACCCAAATGTGATTTTGACTAGTCTTCTATTCCCTAATATTGTGGAAATTACAATTCACTCATTGATTGATTTGGGCTGTAACTTGACTCATGCAGTTCTGTCCATGCAGGATATTTGTGCTGTTGGATCTAGGTATGTAGAAACTCTTTGGGGCAAAACAGGCAGTGATCCCTCCTTGTGTGTCATATCAAATTCTACTTCTGTAGCAATACTGTGACATCACGTCTTTTCTCTCACAGCAGTTGACACTTCAGAATATCCCTATGGCAGCCATGACAAATGAGTGGAAGGCAAAGATCTGAGTTAAAAGCTTGTATAATTTTGAAGCGGGGAAGAAAAGATTGCTAAAGCTGCAAGTTCTATGAAATTGCTAATTTTAGACACCTATTTATCCCAGGAGGCTTTGTAAATCTCTATGTATGAAGTGAGTTAGTTTATAAAGATGGTTTGCAGTTTGGTAAGCTCTAATATACTATTTTATATCATAGAGCAATAATTAATTCACTTCATGTGAAATAGTAAGAGATTGGATGACAGGGTCATGATCTAAACATTAAAGATAGTCACACTGGCTTCCCTTCACTGTGGCAACCCAGCCACTGTCATAAGAAGAGTCTTAAGTGTAGCGCTGAGTAGACATCTAAAATACATAACTAGATTTATGCACTCAACATGATTATTTCTTACTGTTTTATGATAGTACACCTTTTACTGACACTTGTGATGTGATGCAAGTACCACTGAGAAGTTGCAGTGATGGCCAGAATCTGCTGGGCCAGGTGGTTCATGGACATGCTGAAACATAAATACGTCCTGGCACAAGGACTCTACAATCCCTTTCTATTTGAAACAAACAATCCTAGTCCACCCGGCAGGGGTGGGGAAAGAAAAGAATACAAAGCCAGTGGAGAAATGCTTAATATCTGGAATGTTTCCTTTGTAAAGAGATTTAGGAAGCTGTGTTACAAGAAATAGTGAATTTATTTTACTTATAACCATCTGTCATTTTGTTGTTGGGGAAAAATGTTTAATTTTTTTTTTAAATATATATGTTACTTTGCATATTTCTACAGATTTCACATACATGGAAGAGTTATTAGCACAATTAGGCCAAAAATTGTTAAAAATATCTGTGTATATTCAAATAACACATGCATGTGTAAGACCAACTGTATTTTAGATATCTTCATAAGAAATATTTAAATTATTTCCTTGAAACTTTTCTCCCTACTGCCTTTATTTCTTTTGACTTGTTCAGAACCCTTAATCTTCAGAATATTTTCCACAAAGTGAGAAAAGGAATAATATTTAAGGGCTTGTATAAAGTTACATAAGCAGACTCGGGAACAGCAAGTATTACAGACGCAGTTTCCTAAATCCCAAAATAGGACTTACCTAACTTTGGATGTGGGATGCAGCTTGCAGGTTCTGACTCCTGAAAGCAGGTGATGAAACTTAAGTGCCTACACCTGAACTGAGCACCTAACCTCCCAGAGCAATTGCTTTGATCACTTCACCTCTCAGAGCAGCTTGTTTATCTAAAAATAGGCATCTAGAAGTGTTTGAAAAGCTCTTGGGAACCACAAGTCCCATGAGGTTGGCAGAAATGAACATGACCTACGGTAGATCAGCAGCACTGAGGGTTGGGAATGCTAATTCAAATGATGCTGAACACCTTTGTTCAGGCATAATTAACCCCTTCACCCATACATTCCATAGTAGCTAATTAGGAAATTATCATAAAATAAAGTGGACATCTCCATTTGAGTTACATGTAGGGACCAACATCTGAGTTCAATTGCCCTTAAATAGGTAATATAGTCCCTAAGCCACTTTCGATGTTACAGGGTATCCTGATGGGCACCCAGGTGCCATTGCAGAAGTATTCAATTTTCACATTTTTTGTTATATTTACCAGTGTCAAGTAGCATGATGGATGAACCACAGACATACCTATTTAATCAGATGAATCTCGCTGTCCTTGTGCTACACTACAGTTCCATCCTCCTTCCGCAGTGTAACTTTTTTTTTTCATTTTTAACTATATACATAAGAAAACAACAATCTTCTTGCTGTCTTTGAATCACATACAGGAGTTTAAACTAAAAAAAAAAAAAAAAAAAAAAAA
>VZSF01002488.1:366508-500628 GCA_013398295.1 Chionis minor
TAAAAAAAAAAAAAAAAAAAAAAAAAAAAAGTCCTAAGGAGAAAGAATTGGAATATATTTCAATAATATACGTTTATTTCAAGTTAATGAAAGTGATTTGAAAATTAATTCTCTATGGGTAAATAGTTTTAATTAACAAAGAATAAAATAACAATAATTAAAGTTTTCTTTCAGTAATTTTTAAACCATACAATTTTTTGGGGGAATTCTATGTCTTATTCATGAAAAAAAAATTCTGACTGTATATCAATGT
Source organism: Chionis minor (assembly GCA_013398295.1). NCBI lineage: Eukaryota > Metazoa > Chordata > Aves > Charadriiformes > Chionidae > Chionis > Chionis minor. The sequence continues at coordinate 366,762 of VZSF01002488.1, forward strand.
ACCTAACCTGAGAAAGGAAAAAAACAATTATGAAATTAATATTTTCCCTCTTTTTTGGTGAGGAAAAAAGTTATTAAGTTTTTATCTGTAAATCTTATTGCTGACAATTTACCTTTTCGAACATAACCACTGAAAAGTTATTAAGAGCTGGGGAGAAGGGGCAGTCTAACTAACCTTTTTATTGCTATTATTCAGTTCTTAATTTAAGGTTTGGCTAGGAAATAGTCACAAAGCTCTACTCATGCCTCACCTCATACATACTTGCGTCTCCATCCAAAATTAAACAGAGCTCTTCTAATGGCTGTAAAATGTTCAGTTCTCGTCCACACTCTGGACTCCATGAGATTTAGCTGACTCTTTGGTAAACCATAGGAAATGATCTAGCACTATTTATTATGGATATCTTTTTGGAAAGGTGTCTGAGTGGAGATTATCAACAAGGTAGAAGACGTGAAGCCAGGATGATATTAGAGAACCTGTGGTAACTTTCAATGCAACAAGCAGTCAGGTACTGGATTTCTAATGAGCCTCGTGTAAATGCTTTCCTTATTCAAAGGTTCCAGCAAAGGGAAAAGTGATTCTCTCTTAAACTCAGGAATTCAGCTCAGGTGTTTGAATAAGAAGTGTGGTTATCCAAGGTCCTCTATGAATTTCTTTTATATAGACCTCTAAAGGCAACTAAAATTGGGTGGGATGAGTCTGGGTCATTGCCAGGAGAAACTACATCAAAGCAGCACTTTTGAAAAAGCTGTGATGAGTATATTCATCTTTGATGGAAAAGGTAAACCTTGTGGGGATGCAGCTGGTAGAAAATGGTGGAAAAGATGGAAATTTCCATGGTGCTTGCAAGGTACATCCAAGATTGTGCTGCCTCGGTACATGGTGCTGTATGAACACATGATGAGAAGCAATCTGAGCTCTGCCAAGGTACAGCATGAATACAGTGGAAAAACAAAAAGCAGGAATCAAGAAAGTTACCCAAGGTTGCACAATGAAACAGCAGGAGAGTGAAGAAATAGGACTGACATGACCGAAATCTCAGCTTACTGTTGTATCCATTAGCCTAGATTGATTTCCCTTCTGGTTTGGGGTTTAGAAATTAAAATTGTCTTGACTGTTTATCCTTCTCCTGAGTCATCCATTCACCAGAGATTTCTCTTCTGTGAACCATTCTCTTTCTCCTTTGCCATCCAACCACCTTTGCCTTCAAGTCCCCTGAGAAAGGTGACTAAAGATTGATGGAAAACCAAGACTTCATAAACTATTCTCCTGCAAGTGGATTTAATCCAGACTCTCAATGGCACCCAAAAGTATATTTTGGGGTGTAATTACAAGTGATACACTCCACAGAGATCTCATTTATTCTGCAATAAGTATGGAAGACATGTTAAGCAAGATGTTTTCTCTTTTCTTTCTTTTTTTTTTTTCCTTTCACCTTACCCCACAGCATAAGGACACAAAGCTGCAGTTTAGCTGCAAATAATGAAGTGAGATGTTCCATAAAGTTATTTCCAGCTGATGGACTACATGGTACATAAATATACAGGAGACTCCCAGAAGAAACTGGCAGGTTACTCAGGCTTGCATCAGTTTCAGTCCAGCAACGTATGGGAGATCCATACCTCTTTTGTAAGGGGAACGATTTCCATCCAAGATACTCAGATGTTAAACTTAAATATTTTTTTAAATTGATATTTGTTATTTTTTGCTTGGTACCAGTATAACACCCACTGCTAAGTTCAAACAAGCATCAGCTACGGCCAGTGCAAACCTCATGAAATTCAACAAGAACCAGTTGTTGACCCACAAGACCAAGGTCTTGCTCACGGGTCGGGACAATTCTATGCACAGATATGGGCTGGGCGGAGAAGGGATTGAGAGCAGCCCTGAGGAGAGGGATTTGGGGGTGTTGGTTGGTGAGAAGCACAACATGAGCCAGCAACAAGCACTCACAGCCCAGAAAGACAACCACATCCTGGGCTGCATCCCCAGCAGCATGGCCAGCAGGGTGAGGGAGGGGATTCTGCCCACCTGCTCCACTCTGATGAGACCCCATCTGGAATATGGCATCCAGCTGTGGGGCCCTCAACATAAGAAGGACATCGACCTGTTGGAGTGGGGCCAGAGGAGGCCAAGAAGTGAGGCTGGAGCACCTCTGCTGTGAGGACAGGCTCAGAGACTTGGGGTTGTTCAGCCCAGAGAAGAAAAGGCTCCAGGGAGACCTTATAACCCCTTCCAGTACCTAAAGGGGCCTACAGGAACAATGGAGAGGGATTCTTTATCATGGAGTGTGGTGGTAGGATGAGAGGTAATAGTTATAAACTGGAAGAGTGGAGATTTAGAATAGATATTAGGAAGAAATTCTTTACTATGAGAGTGGCGAGACACTGGCCCAGGTTGCCCAGGGAAGCTGTGGATGCCCTGTCCCTGGAGATGTTCAAGGCCAGGTTAGATGGAGCTTTGAGCAACTTGGTCTAGTAGAAGGTCTCCCTGCCCAAGGCAGTGGGGTTGGAACTAGATCTTTAAGGTCCCTTCCAACCCAAACTCTTGCATTATTCTAAATATTTTGGTCTGTCAAGATTCAGTTGTGAGGTCAGGTATGAGCATGGGAGAGCAAGTGTTAAGCAAGAAACTCCTGTGACCTTGCCTAAGCTGAGTTTTTATGGAGAAGGTTAAAAGCAGAAGTGCTAGCATGCTTTTGTGAAAATGGACAGATTCAGGACATTTTGCATCAGACTGAGAAAGGTCAGTATTTCTGGCAGACTGTGAGGCTGGTGCTCTGATTCAACTCAAACAGAACCGCTTCTTCCTTAGGCTCCCCGCTGACAAATTCAGAGGAGTTTGGATTTGGATGAGGAAAGTGTCTCAGGAAAAACAAGACCTAGCCATCCACTTTTGAACTAAACCTGAACCCAAACTAGACTTGGATTTAAGTCTGAAGAAAGTTTAATTTCTTGTTCTTCTTCGTTTGTTTTCCCCTTCCCTTCTATTTTCCTGGAAAAAAAAGAAGTAATACCTCTCTCAGTTACAGATTTTCAAGGTCTAGAAAAAACCCCATGGGCTCAGTAATAAGAATGACAAGAGATCTGGGGTTTGGGTACCTGCTCGAAGTCATCTCTCATATTTCTAAAACTCATTCAGTTATATTTGAAATGACAGCGGTGTCTTACTCCTGGTTTGAAAACTACCTACCATGTTATTTGCTACAAGCATAATACCTGTGTCTCAAAGCCAGCACAACTTCCTGATCTGATAGTAACAGGTGTTGCAATACGCATGCAGAGTTAGAGAATAGAGAATTTTTTAAATTATACCAAGAGTCACTGCTACACCCCAGGTGTCACAGTCTACGCATGAGCAGCTTGTGCTCTGTCTTGCCTGGCAGATCCAGGATCACCGGCAGCAGTTAGATTTCTACTGAAGGGTGATGATCTTTCTCCAGCCCCACCTCACTTACTGCTAACTCCATTTATTTTTCCATTGAGAACAAATTAAACTGTCTGTGAAAGAACACTATGGTTTAGAGGCTTGAGAATACCTTCATGGTGATCTCAGTCCATGCTTTCTATGGCGCACACTGTGACTGCTCCCTTTGTCAGAAGAAAAAATTCCAAGATGAAATCCTGACCCCTCTGATGTCAGTAGCATTGCCACTGTTGTCATCTGCAGAAGTAGAATTTTCATAGAATCATAGAATGATTTTGGTTGGAAGGGAACTTAAAGATCATCTAGTTCCAGTCCCCCTGCCTTTTCCTCTTAATTGCATAAGAATCAAAAGCAAGAAATGTTTCTTTTCAATAACATAACCTTTTAGAAGCCCAAGAGAGTGTCTTACTCTGAAGGAAGCAGCAGCAGGAGCAATAAAGCTTGTCTTAGTTGCAGACAGTAGATGTTTCATCCGGGACAGCCTTCTCCCTTTTTCACTCCACATCATGAAATCCCTTGAATTTCCTTTGATCTTTCAAGAGAGCGGCAGTTAAGATATATAAGCTACTCACTCCTAACAGTGAGTGTTAGAAACCAGGACCATTCACTTTGTGTAAAGCCATAAACATATCTGCAGATTCAGTATCTGTGGCACAGTCCAGCTTTGACCTCGTGGTGAAAGGTGGCCTGTTCACAGTACAAGAGGGTACAGCATCATCCACTGATGTTCAAAGAGCAAGCAAGCCCTGTGGGAGGAGGAATTGGAGAGGAAAACAAATAAAAACTAAGAAAAGGACAAGACGTGATCTCATGACATTCATTTTCTCTTGAACCACCTGGGAGATCTTTCCAGAAGCAGATTGTGTTCCAGTCAAATAGCACCGCAGCTGCTTCTTTTGGCTGAAAAAGCCAGGGCCTGCCCTTGACAAGTAACATTCATGAATATCATCCAAAACAAAGCATTTAAAAATAGGAAAGCTGACCTCTTTGTCTTTTGTGACAGCTCTGCAATGGGAGAACCACATGTAAGAAGCCCTGAGGACTGATTCCTAGACTCAGGGCTTATCAGCATGCTGCACTGAGCATGGTGTGCAGCTCTGCAAGCCAACACCGAATGAAGTAAATCTGGACCTAGAGGGAAAGATGGTGCCTTAGCATGACACTTTGCCCAAAGTAATTTGCCTCTTTAGGAAAGTAAAAAATCAAATTATTCTTCATAAGACAGATGTGTAAATGCTTTGATCTGAACTAGTGTCTTAACATGCTGTCTTGTTCTGCTGCAGAGGATTTTGGGGTTTCTCATTATCTAGGGCACGTACCACTGCTTTGTTGTTGCGTTGTACAGTACAGGCTGCATCTCACTCTGCTTCTGGCCATGGAAAGCACAACCAGCCGCATAGCCTAGGCAGAGGCGTGTGAAAAGGGACGTTTTGCTGTGATCAACTGGCTCTTATGCAGAAGAAAACTTGTCCCAGAAAGGTGCAGGCCTGCTGGAAGTCCCCTAGAACATGAGGCTCAGACTTTGGGAAACGGGAACAATCCAGCAGCCTTGCCTGAAATGGAAGCTAGAAGATATTTCATGCAACTGAGAAGGAATAAACACGTATGTTGCTGCAGAACCTGCAGACACTGAGCATGGTGCCACAAGAAGATTTTTAAGGTCCCTTCAAACCTAAACCATTCTAAGTCAGATTAGTGAACTCCATTAAATCCATGCGAGGCAGATTGGTGAACCCCCTATACTAAATGGATTGTGAGGGATTGAGTCACACTGAAGATGATGCTGAGCGGCTCATGCAACTGTTTTACAATCCAGGGATGCAGTGTTAATCTGATGAGAAGCTAGGCCTGGTTTTGGGGGGTGGACGAGTCCGCATGAGTATTGGCTGAAGTTGCACTTTCAGTGGAGAGACATAACATCTGAAGCATATTTGAACGTACCAGGTCAGATCATCATCTCTCTTACTTTGGCAAAGCTCCAGCAAAGTGAACACAGATCCCCTGTATTTACCCCTTCTGAAGACCTGGCCCAGGCCACTTAGCTCTTCCTACTTTCAATGTAACTATGTGTTATGCCTTATGAAAAAGGTGAACAGTGGCTTCTGGCCAGAACATACCAGCCTTTTGGAGTTCATCATATGAAAATAAACGAGTGGTACCCAGTTGAGTGTGTTATATGTATAAATATATATCTCTCTCTTTCATTATATATATAGATACCTTTGCACTGTTCTCTGTCTTGGCTGGGGCCTGTTTTGGAAAGGAGACAGCAGTGAAGTTATTAAGAATCTCCACTCATGTTAAAATACCTCTTTAGTACAACAAAACATGCTATTGTTGAACTGGGAAAAGATATTCCATAAATCTCCCAAAGTCAAACACCATGACGGGAATATGGAAAAATAGATCTATATATTAACTGCTCTTTTAATAGCATTATTTGACCCTTAGAGAAAACAAACAGAGGAAAGAAAAACGTTACAAGCCCAGAAAAAAATTCTCTGACTCTTATCAAAAGCACATTGGAAGAGAGGCCTCAGAGGCATCTATTGTTTAATGGGCTATGCTTGATTTATTGATGATTATGTAGCAAAAAAAAATTAATGTAATCATTCCAAGGCCATGAGAGGTGCAGGGCTTCAATTTATTAGGCCTTGGAATCAGGGCATATCTTTTTTTTCCCCTCCTTCATTCTAAGAGTCCTGTTTGACCAACAGCGTGAAACAGTTTGATGGGCAAGTTCTTCGGTGCTGAGCTATACCTCACTTCTTTTCCATAAGTAACTGGCCACACGAGAGCAGGCCTGCAGTTTGAGTTTACACAGCTGTACGCTGGAGCACAGAGTTCACTGCATTTATTTTAGGCTTCTTTTAGCAACAGCAACAAAACCGTGTCCCTCCTTGCCCTCCCCCTGTGCGCAGGCATGCACACTGCCGGCTCTCCCACTGCTTGCACATACAGACATGTACATGTCTGCAGGCTTCTTTCACACACAGATTTCACAGAGACACCTCTTTTTAGGTACAGGACAGGGAAAAAGTATCTGAGATAGTGGTGGAGTTGAAGGAACAAAAACAAAAAAAATCAGGTCAACAGCGGTGAGGTGACAGTTGTTATTCATTGGCATGATCTGGAGCACCTCTCCAGATTCAGGCTGAGACAGTTATAGTTGTTCAACCTGGAGAAGAGAAGGCTCCGGGGACACCTTTGAGCCCCTTTCAGTAGCTGAAGGGGACCTACAGGAAAAATGGGGAGGGACTTTTTACAAGGGCATGTAGTGATAGAACGAAGGGTAATGGCTTCAAACTGGAAGAGGGGAGGTTTAGACTAGATCTCAGAAAGAAATTTTTCACTCTGAGGGTGGTGAGGCACTGGCACAGGTTACCCAGAGAAGTTGTGGAGGCCCCATCCCTAGACGTGTTCAATGCCAGGTTGGATGGTACTTTGAGCAACCAGGTCAAGGGGAAGGTGTCCCTGCCCATGGCAGGGGGGTTGGAACTAGATGATCTTTAAGGTCCTTTCCAACCTAAATCATTCTATGATTCTATGATCTGGGCCAGTCTAGAGATATAGCTGCCATCCTCATCAAAACACTGATTTGGCTCAGATGTTTTGGCTCAGCATTCTTTTGCTCAAATTTCAGGGTCCCAATCCATCCTTTCATCTTTTAAACCAACTTAAAATGCAAAAAGAAAGAAAAATGTTCATCTTTCCCCAGTAATCAGAGCTGTTAGTTAATTTTTAGGTGTTCACCAACATGGCTGATGTGGTAGAAGCACAAATAAGAGACAGGCTCCACCTCACAGGTCTTATCACCTGAATAGACACAGGCCAGGGAGAAAAACAAAGGGCGGTGACTGGGAAGTGACTTGCTCCAAGTGACACAACCGGTCAGAGCAAGGGAAGAATCCCAAAGTCCCGAACCTCCACCACTGGTCCTCAATCTGCCCCAGGAGGGATTAACCTGCTGCCAGTCACTTGGCTTGCAGTCAGGGTGTGAAAATAATGACGTTTCTAGTGTGTTTGTGACACCAAACAAATTAAATGCAAATTGAAATGTCGATTGTTGGGTCAGGCTGAAAAGACCTCTTTTGGAAATTATCAGTAAAAAATAAAATAATGAAATGAAATGGCATGACATATAATAAAATAAAATAAAATAAAATAAAATAAAAAGATAAAATTAAATTCAAGTCAGTGCTGCTAGAAACAAGCTATGCTGTTGTCCAGCACTAGATGAGCTCTCACAAGTTATAAATGAGCAGGATTCATCTTCAGTTCTGTGGGACTTAATGACCATCTGTATTATGGACGATGTAGTCTGCCTTGGGAGTTTGATCCCTGAATGAAAATGAGAGCAGGAAGTATATGTCCACTAAGTCCCATAGAGGACACTGGTGACAGTGCAGAATAAAACTTCTCAGATGGAAACATTTTGCTTTTTGTGTATTGAAGTTTTCGATTAAATGTCAAAATATTCCATAGAAAACAGACACTTTTTTTTGTGGGAAATGTAATTTAGGTGAAACCTCATTTTCTGTTGAAAAATGGCATTGGTAAAAATGTTTTTTTGGGCTACTGTTCAGGGTAGTGTGGCTGCTCCTCCCAAGCTCTTCCTTCAAAATCCTCCTTAAAAGACTGGTTTTCTGGGATGACTACAAAAAGTGAAGAAAAAATGATACTTATTGAACTGCTTCTGTGCATGGATCACTGGCTTGTCATCTTAACAACCTGGTTTCGTATGTTTGTTTCATATGTTCCTTGTCCTGGCACATGTCTTTTTCTTTCCAGATGTCTTATTCCAGCATAGATTACAATTTCATTGATTTAGGTACCACGTCTCTGTCCTACCCTTGTGTTGTCTCCAGTGAGATGTTGCTTTATTTAACACCTGGGATATCAATGCACTATGGTGATACAAATTGATAATTCTGATGTCAAAACTGTGGGTTGAATTATCATTGCGCAATTCACATATCTAAAGGTAAGAGATCTGAGATCCTCATCCTGAAATGCATCAGGCGAATCCCAGTCTGGGTCTTGGAGAAATTTCAAATGTGTCCTTCAGCTCTCCTCTGTGGAGTTCTTATTTTTGTTGCCTATCAAAGGAGCTTGGTATGACACTATGAGATATTGTCAACAGGTGAAATGAATCTCACTTCTTGCTTCTACTGGATCCTGTTAGGTGGTTTTGGCCTGAAAAACAAATCAAGCAAAATCCACCAGCAAAATCGTGTCCTTGGCAATGAAGCTATAAGTGAAAATGTACTCTGAGAGTGAAAAGGAGATAGGATAAGAAAATTTGTTGCGAACTCATAGACGTGGCTTTACTTCATCTCTGCTGATATTTGTGATTGGAGATATGAGCCTGGATTTTTGATGTCTAGTGTCTTCAGCACACAAAATGTAAATTATTTCTTAAGATACCTATTTTCCATATCATGCAAACACAGGATTAATTCGATAGAATTTAACCTACACTTAACCTAACGTAACCTAACTAAACTAAACTAAAGTAAACCAAATCTCCTTTTAATACCTGAAGATCTGTAAAAAGCACATCTCTGATGAATTTTCTAGTTAGTGACACTTCAATGTCCCTATCTTAGGGTGACTCAAACAGACCAGTAAACAACTGGGCTCCATGGACCTCAGGAGGGAAGACAGCTGGATATGAACACTGCAGACACTCTCAGGCTACAATCATGATGTAGAAGTTGTCAGGCTTGGAAGAAAACATGGACTGGCTTCCCAACCAAAAATCCTTGGTCACACGAATCTTTTTCTGGATAGGTGGAGGAGAACCTAATAAAAACATAAAGGTCTTCATGTGTATCAAAAGTCATCAGAACGTATGTGAGAAAAAATGGAAAATTTAGAGCCTTTCAGAATAAGGGCTACATAGAAGTGGAAAAGGGTGCTATTAGAAGGTTAATCTTAGGAGAAATACTCTGTAGGCTTCTGGTAAGTACCTATTTAGCCTATTTTTTTCTCCATTGCCATTCTTTCAGGAGAAACTAAAGGGGATGTTTCACCTGAGATATGCATTTAGAAATGTAAAGCCATATTATCATAAACATCTTGATGGGCTGTCTGTAAAATTTAACCCTAGGATTGCTGAATAGGAGAAGGACGTATCCATGTTTTTTCAACTAAGAAGGAAAATCAGTTAATGTAATTTACACATCTAAAAGCTGACTGGTCATACAGATAATTTCTAACTGCAAGTCAAGGGAGAAGGAGAGGCAGCACAAGAAGTAGTAGATTTTACTCGTTGGCTATACAAGGTTTTTTGATGACCCTTTTGAAGCAATAAAATCAGGCATGCTCGAAAATGGTTTTAATAACATTTGTAATATTTGCAAATTAAACTCAACTAATATGTACACATATTCATTCAAGTAGGATGTACGCCTGGAACTTGAGGCATTTACAAAATGAGAGTAACAAGTGTTCTTTTACCATTCTTGCCTCTTTACTGGCCTCCGGTGGCATCCTATCTCACGTGTACATAGAAGGTCTTTTACAATGTGGCATTACTCTTTGCTGGGCCCCTGAACAACCCGGTCAGCAGATGACAATAATAGAACCTGGACCTCTGCCAAGCACAATAATGGCATTTCCTGGAGTATTCACAGAGTTTCCAGTTCTTCAGACAGGGTGTAGCATGGTAAGCCTAAACATCACAGTATTTAAATACCCAGCTACAAATATTCACCAGTGACTCATGGTCCTGGGAGCTTCCTATTTTGCTAAGGTGACCCAAAATACTTTGGCTTAATGAGGTTTTATTGTGAGCAAATCTGAGATACTAATTTTCTGAGAACAAAATCCTTTTATCATTTCTTTGCTTATTTATACAATAGAGAAATCAAAGAGAAGACTCTTACTGAAAATTCTGACAGTAGTTTTATAGACAGGATAGTTCAGTTCCTAGAACTCTGGCTGTTTTGGACTGGATACCTTTGAAAATGTCTGCCCTTGGAAATAAATAAATCTATGCCTAACGGGTGCTTGTCTTATGATGTAACAAGCCCTCAAGGATTGCTTCAGTGTCCAAGGAGGTGCTGATAAGGAATCTCTAATAATCAGGCTATTGTTGATACAGTTGAATAGCAGCTGTCCTCAAGACCTCTAGCTTTGTCATTCTGGAGTGAAAATATCTGGGAGGTTCAGAAGGTATTAGGGGAAAGGCTGTAGATTTTCAGCGTCAATTTATGTCTGGTATGTACACAACAGCAGAATATGCTGTAGTCCTGAGGGTATTTGCCTACTGTTGGGTTTGCTAATAGAGAGCTGTAGTAGCAGTATCATCTCAGATGCTCACACCAGAGCTGTGTTCTGAGTCAATAAATACGCAGATACTGTACAATACAGGTAAAATATTAGCAGATGGCCTTAAAAGATTATCTTTGGTGCTTTGGCTCACAGTAGTTACACTGCCACCACCCAGAAACTGCAAACTCTTTCCTGTTTTCTTTATGACAGTTTGGTGAAGAACTATGAACATGACTCCCTTCCCCATATTTATTCCGTCATATGGATAATGAGACCTGATAGCACACCCTGTCCTCCTGTAAATATATGTGCAACACATGTCTGAGTCCTGCAGGAGCAATTCCCTTCCTCCCGCTTATCACCACCCTTACAGCAAATCAAGATGATTTGCAAGTGTTGTCAGATGGCTGAGAAAACACTCAGAAACATGTTCTCTGCCGTAGTGACCAAGAGCCATGATATTTTTTATGGAAGACTGTATTTGTCATGTAGTACCATCTGGTGTATAATCATATCAGGATATTGTAGGATAGGTGCTGAAAAAAAATAACCAAGAAAGGAAATGAAGAAAATTTCTCACATCCTTGCTTTTCAGAAGGATAAGGAAACCTGTTTCAGACAAGAAAGGGTGGAAGACCTAGTGGAAATGGGAAGTTGACTGGAACAGAAGTGGAAAAGGCTGATCAAAAACCCAGACTTATTTTATCTGGGATAATTGTATCTGTGACCAATGTCAGAGTGAAAGCAGTTTTCAGAGAGGAAGGATTTAACATAGCAAACTGACTTCAGATGGATAGGACTGAACTACCCAAATAAATCCCCTGGAATGACAAGATTCATTTTCTTTGCAGCACTCCTTGACTCTATAGGTGTCCACGTATGTCAGCCACCTCCCTGCTTTAACTGGATCCACTTGTCCTAGGCAACAGACAGATATTGCCTCCTAATATGGTTGTCTAATAATGGGCTGCAGACCAAACATGTTTTTATTTCCCAGTGATCACAAATCAGCAGAAGGCTGACCTTTGACTATGCAGTTACTTTATTTGCCAAAACCATTTGGTATCCCCTTTTTCACCTTATTCTTCTGTCTTAAGCTACCCATGTTTTTTCCTGTCTTATACTCAGAGCCTTCCTTTCACAGCAAAAGGCACTTTTCTTACTGCATTTCCTTGAGAAACACCATTCTACCGGCACCTCCAACTTAATTTTCAGTGGAAAGCTCTGTTATATTGGTATGTCAAGGACAGGGATATTAAAATAATGGCAATAATAAAGAAGACTGTAAATCCAGAGCCAAAATCTTGATGTGGTTCAGTGTGATTTTGCTTTAAATCAAATTTCTGAGGCTGTTGAGGCTCAAATTGTACTATTAAACAAGATGTGTTGTCCCACCCTACCTCATTTTCCCATTTCAAATAGAAGATTCAAGATTCAACCCATCTAATAAATAGCATCTTACGTAAAGTCTTGGAAAAGCCTGTATCAGCTGTGCACATGAGAGAAAGAGTAAATGCCATCCAGATTTGCTAATATGTAATTTAAGAAGAGGTTCGGTCTTTACAGATATTTAGATGGTGGCCACCTTTGCTTTTCTTTCAGACACCCGCCTGGTTTGACAAAACTGGGTTTCCCTGAAGATTTTTTCCATATGTTGAGAGGGGAATAATTTTTTTCTTTCTCATACCTATTTCAAAAAAGATAATTGCTTTGTTTATTTTTGGTGCCTTCTGCAAATCTGTGAAAAATCAAAGTAAGCAACAGTTGTCTTTTAGTAAGGAATCAAATTAGAACTCTTAGTTGAATAACAAATCTTATTTTGACTCCTGTCCTCTAAATTTTCAGCTGTTTCCACACAAGAAAAAACTTAATACCTAGTCTCTCCCTACTACCTTGAGGACCTTTTGGTTAATTCCAAATTTGACAATGAAGTAGAAATTTCAAGGATATTAAGTTTCTAAAAGTATTGTAAAAATGTGTCCAGCCACAGAAATCAAGGCTGTAGCCATAGTATTTGTCACCATGAAATCCACACAGAATAAAGACTATTACAACAAGCTTTCACAGTTTGCATTTTATTTGACATTGAACAATCCAGGAATGGGACCTGTCACCTCAAGAACATGGACATCGGGACTTTGTTGCTCGTTATCCTAATGTTCCCCAGGTACTATCCGTAGTGATCACAAATAAGGTACTGGAATCGTAGAATCGTTTAGGTTGGAAAAGACCCTGAGATCATCACGCCCAACTGTTAACTGCCAAAACCACCACTAAACCATGTCCCTTAGCACCATGCTTATGCTTCTTTTAAATACCTCCAAGTATGATGACTCCACCACTTCCCTGGGCAGCCTGTTCCAATGTTTGACAACCTTTTCAGTGAAGAAATTTTTCCTAATATCCAATCTAAACCTCCCCTGGTGCAACTTGAGGCCATTTCCTCTTTTTCTATCGCCTGTTACTTGGAAGAAGAGACCAACACCCCCCTCATTAAAAACTCCTTTCACGTAGTTGTGGAGAGCAAGTAGGTCTCCCCTCAGCCTCTTTTTCTCCAGACTAAACAACCCCAGCTTCCTCAGCTGCTCCTCATGAGACTTGTGCTCCAGACCCCTCACGAGCTCCGTTGCCTTCTTTGGATGCGAAGTCACTTGGAGGACAGAGTTCATGATGTCTCACCTTTTACCTGTCCAATTGCTTCCAGAAAGATGGTCAATGAATAGTAAAAGGGAATGACTGCTGCATATTTCTCCAATCCTTTTTTTTCCCCATCTCTCCTTTGTCTTCTAAAACACAATTTCCCATGAAAATATGACTTTGCCATGGGAAACCTCTAATACTGGTGTCAAATGGGCCAGCCATCTTTGATATTTGGTGAATTTGGTTCATGCCAAGGAATAAACTTGTCCAGTGTCTGGCAGTTTGGCCACAGAGATGCAAGGCTTCCATGTTCCTTGTTGGGAAAACTTTGTTCTGGGGGGTTTAGAGATATTTTTTAATTTATTTTTCCCTCTCTCAGAGAAGTAACCACAGTGTAAATTCTGACTGCACATCACATTCTGCTAAAGAATATGGTTCCCATTATTAGACACCACTGCTTATTATTACACTGGGCTTCACAGTTACTTTTTTTTTTTTTAACATCAAATGATTATACATCAAATATTTTTCACACCAGGGCTGACAGCTTTTGCCCTTAGGAAGTCTTCTTTCTTTTCATTTTATTATCCTTTTATTTTTTTCTTCTTTTTCCTTTTTTTTTCTTTCAATACACATAACTGTTTCACAACACAGGGAACTTTTGTTTTACCTGGTTCATACAGTTTTAAATTATTATCTAATAGGCCAGTAAGTGTCAGCAAAAAAACGTTCAAGGCAAAGAAATGCCATGAAAGAGGAATGAACAAGGGGTGTTCAAGTATTAAGGCCCAGGTTTGCAAGGGTATTCTCATGTTGATGGATTATTATCATAGACCTGGGCTTATGTCTTTATGTGGTATTTCAGATATGTATTCTTATAATAAAATTGTATAAATCATCCAGATTAATTCCACTTAAAATCTTTTTTTTTTCCTAACTTTGGACTGAGTTAGTGTTTTTCAAAAAAACCCAAGAAATGTGAACGCAATGTTTCTTAATAAAAATTCAAAGTTTGGAGGTGCTGGCTGTGAAGCTTTCTTGGAGTCACATGTCCCATTTTTAATGAGAAAAGTAAACATCAGGAGATACTTTTCAGCTGTCTGAGTTAGCTGTCCACATGATGACTATGTCTCCAACACTAAAACCTCTCTGAAGGCCAAAAATCCTTACCATCAGCTTTTCACAATACAGAAATTTATGCCAACCATGTATAACAGGATATAATGATGATTTATTGACATTCAGAAAGAAAATAAACAGCAAAAACTAAAACAACAAAAAACAGGTGAGATTTTCAAAGTAACCTTTTAATCTAAGGAAAGTGTGGCCTAAGGCAATTGATGTTAAGTTCTCTATACCAGGATAACAATTGCATGTGTGAAGCTACAACATGGTGTCTCACCATGACCTTTCAGGTCCACAAAGTTGCTTGATATGTTACTTCTCAGGGATTACTGGTTTACTAATGTCAATCAATGTCATGACTCCTAGGTGTGCTGATATGACATACTTCTTGTCATATCATTTTATTGGCCAGTCTTTTTTCCTCTGCTTAGTTTTTCCACTTCATCTATTATCTCCTCAAAGGGATGAATAAATTGTTAAAACCAGAGTACTCTCCATGAACAGATTTATTTTATTTTTTCGCACGGCATGAGGTGTGCGCCAACCACAGGAGCTGTATGAGCATCTTGATCTGTGACATAGTACCCTCTTTATTCTTAATCTCATATTCAGATTAATTTATTCTATTCACATCTTCTTCCCATTGACAGTTAAATCAGTAATAAAGCTAGACAAATAGAAAAAAGTCCTTGAACACAAAGTAACAAATGTCCTTTTTGAAAGGTTATATCATGACTAGTCTATCTTTAGGATTTCAAGAAGGGGTGAAAGAGAAGGTCACACAGCCAGAGAGATTTGAAAACAAGTCATGAATAATTGCATGCCAAAGCAAATTAAAAAACAGAAAAAAAAATGCACTCAATCCCTAAGTGTGGCAGAAAAAGTTATTCTTCAGAAAACAAAGAATTCAAATGAAATAAGCCATGGGTAGTATATTAAAAAGACAGAGGGATAGGCAGAAAAGAGAGAAAGGGAAGAGAAGGGAAGGGAAGGGAAGGGAAGGGAAGGGAAGGGAAGGGATATAGTTTGTAAATGATATTTATGTATTTTTGTCAGGAGGGAGCATTATCATCCTGTAGTGTGACCATCCTCATACAGGGTGGATAAACTCAAAGTGAGCTAGGAAGCACCTCAAATTAGGCAAAAATGAACACATCATTACATGACAAAACACAGGCTAAGGAACAAAGTACTCATTTGCTCCCTCTTACACTCATGATTTATTTGTGTGTGATTAATCTTCTGTCATGTCCACTTTGTGTATTGTATGACTGCCCTTTAATACAATTCTGGCAGTTTATTTCTTTGGAAAAACTGACTGTCTTTGGTGTCTTGCTCATGAAAATAAATCACAAAGCCAAGTCCAGATATAAAATGGGAGGGGGAAGTGTTAAAGTTTACCTTGAGTTTGACAGTGAGTATGTGTGTGGGAGTGAAGAAAAAATTAATTTAAGTGATTATAAATATGTATGTATTACTCATAAACCAAACCAACAGGTCCATCAAAATAAAGTAAATATATTCCTGCACCACAAACCTCATGTGGCTCTGAGTGACACTGGTTCTGGTAATGATGATAAATAAAAACTCAGATAACTCCTGTGCCTTCAGTGGTGTTGGCAATGAACATTATTTCTTAGTCTGGAGCTTAAGCCCAGGAGGAACCATTATAATCATATGCTCTGACCTGTTCCATAACACATGCCAGGGAATTTCATGCAGTAATTCCTGCTTCAAGACTGTAACGTCCTGAGCTACAGCAAATCTCACAGACTGATTTAAACACATGCAGTCGTGAAGAATGCTACGTATTCATTTCAGGTGCAGTTTTGACAGCCCTTGCTTTATTTTTAGACTGGTGCAATATATAATAATTTTAAAGGTTGCATTACAAGCCTGAAAACATTCTTAACATCAAACTCAAAAGCGTAGGAGCTGAAAACAAGACTTACAATGACTTCAGACTTGAATGTTCAAACTGTAATACAACTGTCCCTATTTGTCCCATCTGAGCATCTGGCTCTGCTAGGCACCTCATGTTTAAACCTTAAAATACTCTACAATTTTGCTTTTGGGCATGCCTAGAGCTCCCTTAGCTACAGTAGGTGGGCACTTCTGACAGGAATCACTCAGATAACCTCAGGAATGTAAAGTTGTCTTCCAAATCTGAACTTCCCTTACAGACATCGTGACAAACAGGCAATTCCAGAAGCAGATCTGACACTTCTGTTTAAGGTTTCACTTTCTGTATCTTCTGTTTCTCTTCTGTTACTGTAAAAGGATCTTGAAGTGACTAGAACAGAGTTAAATGTCTCATTCTGAGATGCCTTTTGTTATGTGAGATTCATCCTGTCACTACTGATTGTCTTAAGCCCTGATGAAACCCTAAAGACATTTAAAGCAGTATCTCAGGTGCAGTGATTGTACTCTGAGCCTAACTTCATCACTCCTAATGGAAACAGGACCTCCATGAAGCCACAGCAGTGGGAGTGTCTATTCTTAAGGAGTAGTGAAATGGTTGGAAATTAAATTTTTTCTACTGTCCGAAGAAATTAAAATCCTAAAGCACTAAAAAGAGTGCTCTTTTTCACCCCTTCTTTTCAGTCTTAATCAGCCAGAAGCCATAAGTACGAAATTCAAGGGTAACGAGCAAGGAGAAGCAAGTTTGGACCTGTATTCTAATAGCCAAGACCCTCAGCTGAGAGAAACATCCTACCTGATACCTAAAATAAGCATTTGTTTTCCCCAGATATCCCATTCTAGTACATTGCTTGTTTGTTTTTTCAGCCTCCCACTCAGGAATATTTGGCTGTGGATGCTAGGAATTCCTGTCACCTCTCGCAAACATGCATGTAAGGCTCACTCTTGAATTGCCAAGATATATGTATACTTTCAGTGGGGAGTGATTAATCTCGATCTCTCTGGTATTATATGTTTCGCACACACTGGCAGGAAGTTCCCTGAGTGACACAAGTTCCTTTGCCCTGTATCATGTGCCAGACATGCCGACAGCTGATGCTGGAGCAATGTTCACAAAGGATTGCAAATGGCTTTTTCATGCACATTGACCCAACTGAATCACCAGGGACACCAGCTCTCCGGGATAAAATTGCCTGTAGCCGGAGATTCCCTGCAGTCCACCAGAGCAATAAATAACCTGAAATTACAGTGCTGGGCATCAGTGCTTAGTGTATTGCTCTTGATTGACTGGTCTTATCTGTAAAAGGGTTTTCATTTGAAACTTTTGTGTAAGGTCATCCAGATGGTGAGCGCATGGCAGGAGATTTGAGCTTGGGAGATGCTTGGGCATTCCGTGTTAAGGTTTGTTGTACTGGGCTGGGGAAGTTGAGCAACGCGGCTTGTTAAAGACAGCTGGTCTGAGAAGAACATGCATTGACAAAGGGGGCTGTGGTGCCTGTTTTTCTTGTAGGAATAAACAACCACGAAACTGAGACAAAAATATAGACTCAGTCATTTTTGTCTCAATACTCTTCAATTAGCAGAATGAGATATATAGTCAGTGGCGCAAACGATATAGATGTCTGTTGGTAGATTATTCCTGTCCACCCTTAATTTTTATTTATTTATTTGTATTGTCAAGGCATGTTGGGTGATAGATTACATAATGAAATACTCTGCAGAAAAGAGTCACAGAATGAAGGATACATAAAAAGCTTTCCAGGTCAGGAACAATTTATTGTTCTTGCAATTATTGAAATGCAATGCACTGCCAAAGCCCAGTCCTAGTATGGGAGGGACTGTATCAACACAGACCAAATCCTTTTCTATTGGGAGCATTGGCAAATACGCCTGGCAGCGAAACACAGCAAAAAGTAGTTTTAGATGCGATGTAGAAGCAGGGTAATTGTCAGGCCTAGAAAGCCAAGTCAGGGGGATGACGTTTAGGCAACGCTGACATCAGTTTTAATTGCCTCACAGCAAGTTTAGGAATTCAGAACCAGAAACCCACCTAGAGAGAAGACTGTGGGAGCAATCTTGAAAATCTCTGGTTATTCAAACTGACAGCTGCGGTCTTTAAATCTTTTGAACATTTTTTCTGGGATTGCTATCTCATGTCTTCTGCTCTAAGAAACTAGTTGTTACCAGCCAAAAAATGCAGCTGAGACTTAACTGGAGATCTTCCTGTATTCCTTTCAATATACAGAATGCATTACACACATGCAAGTGTTCTTTTATTCTGCTTTTTGGTTCAGATTGACAACCAAGCTACCAAATGTGCTACCCAACAGCTATTATAGATAAGTTTTCAGCTCCTTTCTAAAGACTTAAAGTAGAACTGAACAGAGAGCCTAGACATTGGAGATTTGTCATTTTGCCAATCTGTTGAGGATTACTTTACAAGAACTTTCAGTCTGGAAGTTCTTAACCTGCCACTTCAGCTATCAACATTCAATATCAGTGATTAAATCTTGACTACTCAGAGACTAGAAATGGTGCCAAAGGCATACCTAGTTAAGTTCAGCCCAATACTTCTTTGTTGGCTGGATGAGCTACTTCAGGGTCACTAAGGAGTCAAAGCCCACAAGTGTCTCTCTGGGACCAGTCAAGGCTCAGGCTCCAAGCCTCTGGAGTTTAAAGTTTTATAATCTGGTTATTTTTGCCAGAACTGTGAACTTCTTACCATGGGGCTGGTAATAAAAATAAAGCTATTCCATTTCTTCTTTCTTCCCAGACTTCTACAGTATTCCCCAATTTCCAGTCCAGTTTTACTGTTTGAGAGAAGATATTTTATCTTTCAGGGGATTAAATGGGGACTCTACTTCTCCAAAATTATTTCCTGGAAAAATGTAAAGCTTGTCCCTCTTCCCTTGGTTGCTAGGCTTTTTCTCACTTAGCTTTCTATTATATTTTATGTTTTTGTTTTGGTTTGGTTTGGTTTTTTCTTGGTTTTTTGTTTCATGGACACTGTCTCCATGTTGCTACAGGAAAATGAAGATACTGCTAAAAGTACTCGTGTCGTTACCCTGACTAATACCCTGAGATTTATTTTACTAAAAACAGACTACTCAAATGAGCCATACACAACCAGTTAAACCTTATTAATACATCTTCTGATCTGTTAACATATCCCAATTACTCACCTTTAATTCAGGAATTAAATCCCTGATCTGTTCTAACCAGGATAGTCTTATTTGAGACAGCCACTTTGCTGCTAGCTTTGTTTCAGCTGTTTTCTAATCCAACTAAGAGAAGGAGGGCACGAGCAGAGGGAACAGACGTATGCACACGATTACACACACCCAGCAAACAGGCAAAAGGAAAGAATATAGAGTGGACTTGAAGCTGAACAGAAGTAGAGCTGCATTCCCAGTGAATTAACAGAATTAATCTTCAGAGCTGTCAGGTTTCACATTTTATTTTATGATGACTATATTCATCACACACACAAACCTTCATTACATTGCTGTTTTGGATACAAGTCAGATGGAATGAACAGCTTGACCTTGATCGTAAACCCCACTACTGAGGCAGCTGCAGGCAACCTGAAACAGAGCAGAATTAGTTATGAACCCTTAACTCTCCCTTTCATTCTTGTGCTCTCTCTCTGGCTTGATTAGTTTCCACCTGTTTAGTCTTCATGGAAATGTTGGCTTTTATACTTTCCTGTCTGGCAGAGACACATCCCTTTTCCTTTTTTCCTCTATTTCTTCCCTTCTTTCTCTCTTTTTCTCTTTCAGGGAATTGGAAAGTAAACTTAATAGTGTAATTTTAGGGTTCCCAACAGACAAAACCGTTTTATGGTCCAAATGAAGTAGCCTTCCTGTGTAATACTCTTGTTTTGAATGGAAAGGTTCAGTCAAAGTGATAGAGACCAAAGAACATGTTACTGGAATGCTAATACTCCTTGATGATCTTCTGGGCTCTTCTGTCCAGTTTGCTTTTTCCAGTGAATCATATTAATAAAAGGTAATGTCTGAGGTTTGCCTAATTCTTCAGCTGCGTGGCTTTGTTGCCTATAAAGGTTTTCTAAATTGTTCTCTGGCACAGCTTTTTACCCAGTGGGCCCTAACGCTTGTGACTGGTATTCGACACTGAGTTATACCTCTCAAGAGAGCAGATCTTGGCTTTGGCAGGGCAGACAGACTCATTAATTTAAACGTAGCAGACACTTGGCAGTTTCTCTATAGAAAGTTCCAGGGTTGACCTAAATTGGATACGTAAGGATTCCTCAACCCTAGGAAGGGTGTATCTTCCGTAATAGCATGAAGGTCATTGGCGGGACGGTGCCTCTTACTGTAAAGGTCTGGATCGAGCCTGGGAACGATGAGTAAAATGGACAGTGATGTGGTTCTTTTGGTCCTTCTAAGCCAAACATGACTGGGTCCAACCAGTAGTTTGGTGGGAGATCTCCATAAACATCCTGGTTTCTATACAAAAGAATAACATGCAAGTCAGGGGAAGCTGTTCCTTTACTTTGAATCACTATTTCTTTAACTCCTAAAAGCAGAGCCTTTCAGGTAAGCAAGCTTTTGACCAGACATGCAAAAACAGGGAAGAATAGAGAGGGTTTTATCCAAGCAGTGTTAAGCATTTCTGTCCTGGGTATTTCCATGTATAGATGATATCTATTCCTAGGGTTTCTCCAGCACTTTCAGCTGGAGGTAATCTCTTGCAGGCAAACCTCCATCATAAATTTCAGGAAGGGAGCTGACAGCAGAAGATTATCAGGTTCAACAAGACTACGTTTCATGTTCTGAACGATGGAAGAAAATTGTTGCACGGTTAACAAGCTGCTGGGTCCTGTTGAACAGGTTGCAGAACTTCACTTTGCCTAGTCCATAAAGCGCTTTGAAATCCCTTGGGACAGAAGGTGCTATATATGTGTAAGATATTATTGTTACATAGCTTTTTTTTACTTCCTTTTGTTCTTCATTTGGTCAGCTTGAACAAGCTCTCCCTGAGGCTTAAGTAGCAAAGCATTAGCCTAGAAAAGTTGATGGCTTGGGGTTTTAGTCACTTAAATGGTCTCTGTTGGCTTGTTGGCTGGTTTATGAGGAGGGTGGAGGAAAAAGGAAATGTTCTTCTCTCACATTTGCTCACATGGAAACATAATGGAGAACTAGATGACTGGGCTTCTTGCACCGGCTGTTTTACTCCCATTTATCAGTGTTACTTTTCACCTGATTGTTCCCCAAGTATTTTGATCTCCAGCAGACAGAAAAGCAATGATTTTTCTCCTTCTGTCTCATGGGAGGGTGGAGGTCAGAACCATAGAACTCTTGTTTTCTTTTCTGCTTCCAGCACTATATCTAATAGCTTGTCAGGAGAACAAATTAAGATCAAATTAAATCTCTCCTGTTGATCAGAGTCCAGTCATACTCTGTCATGAGATGGCTATGGAAAAAAGAAGTAAGCTGTCAAGCTCTTAAATGCTACTGTAGTTCACATGGGGCCAAACTGTACTTGGACTATAGATACATTGATGCTGGTGTTACAGTAATAAGAATAACAATGATAAATTCATATCACAGCATCATGGACTGGTATCACTGTAGGTGACTTTTAACTCTTTCACTTAAAGCTACAGATGGTCCAGTTTTTCAGAGTTTACAATGTATGAAATATGAAAAGTGTCTTCAAGATAGATAGTTATCATAGAATCATAGAAATCACAGAATGGTTTAGGTTGGAAGGGACTTTGCAGATCATTGATTTCCAACCCCCCTGCCATAGGCAGGGACACCTCCCAGTAGACCAGGTTGCCCAAGGCCACATCCAGCCTGGCCTTAAACACCTCCAGGGATGGGGCCTCAACAACCTCTCTGGGCAACCTGTTCCAGTGCCTCTCCACCCTCAAAGTAAAAAATTTCTTCCATATCATAGAATCATAGAAATCACAGAATGGTTTAGGTTGGAAGGGACTTTGCAGATCATTGATTTCCAACCCCCCTGCCATAGGCAGGGACACCTCCCAGTAGACCAGGTTGCCCAAGGCCACATCCAGCCTGGCCTTAAGCACCTCCAGGGATGGGGCCTCAACAACCTCTCTGGGCAACCTGTTCCAGTGCCTCTCCACCCTCAAAGTAAAAAATTTCTTCCTAATGTTTAGTCTAAACCTGCCCTCTTCCAGTTTAAAGCCATTCCCCCTCGTCCTATCACTACATGCCCTAACATACCTAGTCTGAATCTCCCCTCTTTTAGTTTAAAAACATTACCTGTTGTCCTATTACTACAGGCCCTACTGAAAAGTCTGTCTACCTGGAACCTTCTCTTCTTCAGGCCGAACAACTCCAACTCTCTCAGCCTGTCTTCATAGGAGAGGTGCTCCAGCCCTTTGACCATTTTGTGGCCTCCTCTGGACTTGCTCCAACAGGTCCATGTCGTTCCTGTGTTGAGGACTCTGAGGCGCTCTGAGCAGCCCTATCCAGTTGAAGACCATGCAAAATTATGAAACCTTCATTACTCAGACATTAATTAACAACAACAAAATTAACAATAATATCTGTCTTACAGTGGAGCTTTATACTACACATCATGTGTGAGACAACTCTTTGATACAGGCCAAAATTGGGCTGTGGATTGGATAGAACAATAATTAAATAGTCAGGATGTTCATGGACCAGAGCTCAAGCTCATACCCTCACCTTAGTGCAGCTATGGGTTAAGAGTCTTTGCTAAGACTGGAGACAGTGTGGCATTTGTTATTGTGTAGGAAGAGAACAACCCTCACACCCAAAAGCCTATGTCCTCCTCCTCCCTTGTCTACTTCTACAAATTTCAGGTCTAAATCAGCTGGATTAAAGCAGTCTACTAAAAAAAAGAGGAGGAAAAAAAAAAAGAGAAAGAAAGAGAGAAAGAGAGAAAGAGAAAGAAAGAAAGAAAGAAAGAAAGAAAGAAAGAAAGAAAGAAAGAAAGAAAGAAAGAAAGAAAGAAAGAAAGGAAGGAAGGAAGGAAGGAAGGAAGGAAGGAGACAAAAAAGAGTTAAGGAGATTAAGATGAAGAAAAAAGGAAAATAAAAATAAAATTAAAAAAGGAAAATAAAAAGGTAAAAGGTAAAAGGGGAAAAGGAAAAGGAAAAGGAAAAGGAAAAGGAAAAGGAAAAGGAAAAGGAAAAGGAAAAGGAAAAGGAAAAGGAAAAGGAAAAGGAGCCATACCCTTGAGGGCTTATAAATTTGAAAATGGTTACAAAAAGTATTAATTGAATAAATATAAAGAAACAGTAGGTTGTGTTCCTTTGGGCATTTATATGCCTGTGTGCATGCATATGTATATGAATGTTGGCATCTGCATTCTAATACAATGTGGCAGAAATGACATCCAGATCAAATCTGATTTTTCTTTGCTTTATATTGATTTTCCATTAATACATCTCTGATATCTCCAGTTGATTTGTTTGTACTTTACAGTGAGAGAATTGTTCTCCCTTTTCTTATTAATTACTATTTTTATAACTCTTAGTATAGTCAGGTATGCTGTACGCATTTTTCTAGAGAACCCCATTGCGGTCAGCCTCGCTTTCCTGGAAGTTCAGTAACATTTCTGTTTGTGCGATGTTGAGGCAAGTTTAGTTCACCTTCTGTAATCCTTCACACTCTAAGCAATTCTGTGATGATTTTGGTAAATATAAGCACCGCAATATATCTAAATGTGGGTTTAAAAACAAGACTAGCACAGAAGTAGTTATTCAGATATCCCTGTCATACACGAATTAGCAAAGTTTAGCATTCTGGGCCACAATAAACTGTTGGTTCTATGTTGACATCACATTAAAGTTCTCCATAATATCTCTTTCAGACATAAGCTGCATGGAAATGGAATAAAATACAATTATGCTTTTCCAAAGATATTTATTGCCTACATAGCACCAAAGGGAATAGCAGCGGCTCCCTTCCAATACTGTATCTGATTCAAAGGATATTCAAGGAAGATCTACTGGCAAAACCATCCCTGGCAATCTCTTTTCTTTTGTTACTCATAAATCCTAAAGACAAGAGACTTGGATCTTTCTCTCAGTGCTCAGGAAGGCTCCTCCAGAGTTTCCGGATTTCCTTTTGGCTTCATCATTGTCCTTCTCAGAGGATACTCGAGGAATCCTGGCTTCACTGATAAACTTTATCAGTTTGATCATTTCCGAGGGATGAATATGAGACAGTCAAGCATTACTGAGCAGAAAGATCTATAGCATGTAACCAAATCAGGTATTGTTTATTCTCACTGGTATCTTCTGGTCAAAGGTCAGTTCCAGTCTCCAGCCAATTCCTGGAAAGTTAAAGCCACAGTAGCATTGACGCTGTAAGTAAAAAACAGGTAATAGTGAGGTGATAGCCAAAGCTAATGAATACTAGAGATTAGAATGGAAAAAGAGAAAGAAGAAGAAAGAAAAAAAGAAAAAACCTTGTGTGTAAGTTGGCACCAATAACCTGTGATGTCAGGGTGATGTCAGTTCAGCAGGTGGTAACTTTTTCCAGTTCAGCTTCAAACGAAGCAGGCCTTGTTTTTGTTTACTTTTCCTCTCCACTCTGAAAAGCCCAGTGAGCGCCTTCACAGATGGGGGCTGTGAATCACTCAACAGGGATCTCTCTGCCCTTCACGCAGCTCAAGATCAGCCTTGCAAAGGTGGGGCTGAACATGCAAAGGTGAGGGCAACTGGTGATCCAAAGGATGGATGGGAACATCAACAGCCACTGCTACATCTATTTTTGAGCTAACTTTTCCTTCCTCCTTTCTTTCTTTCTTTCTCTCCTTTCTTTCTTTCTCTTTCTCTCTCTCTTTCTCTCTCTCTCTTTCTTTCTTTCTCTCTTTCTCTCTTTCTTTCTCTTTCTTTCTCTCTTTCTCTCTTTCTTTCTCTCTTTTTCTCTTTTTCTTTCTCTCTTTCTCTCTTTCCCTCTTCTCTCTTCCTTCCTTTCTCCTTCTCTCTCTACGTCTCCCCTTTCCTTCTTTCCTTTTCTTTCCCTCCTTCCCTCCTTACCTCTTTCCCCTCTTGCCTCCCTCTGTCTTTTCTTCCTTCCCTGCCACTCTTCTTTCTTTTATGGCAAAACTTTTGGTTAAACAGAAACAGCAGGTTTATAGCAATCCAGTACTTCTTCCTACAGGGCAAAATTGAATGAGAAAACTTATAATACAATGTTTTGGATGCCAGAAACAAATGCATCCAAAATAGTACTAAAATAATTAGTGGATGACCAGTTCTCTGGTGATACTGAAAGCTGAAACTCTGGCCTCAGACCACAATATTCCTTTTGTCTCCTAGGTTTGAATGTAGGGCAAGTGTTGCACTAGCCATGCACTTTCATACATTTCTTCTCTGTGAATCCCCAGCTGTCCACTGTTGGACATAAGATACTGGGATAGTTACACCTTTTGGTTTGATGTTGTTGTGTAGATCTTTCATTTTTATCCTCGTCTTGTACAGTCCCCTGAGTCTCTGCATGACCTTATCTAGTCCAAACTAAACACTAAACTCCTCATCATGTCTTTTTCACATTCTTTCAAAGTATCTTCCTTTCCAACCTGGAACAGGCAGATGCTTTTGGGCCCAGGGAGAAAAATAAGGGATCACTTGTGGTGGAGGAGGTCCAATAATTCATTAATAAGCTTATTGCTGTTGTCTTCTCACTGCAAAGCAATTTGCTTTGCATCTTACATGGCAGTTACATGGATATGTATATTTTGATATACATAATTCCCAGGAATTAATTTTGAAAGAGGTAAAACTCTCTCTATAGTGTGAGACAACAGATTAACGCAAATAAATGGAAGCAGGACTAAGAGTGAAAATAGAATCATATATAACCATTTTGTTGGCACCATAGGTGAAGAATTTGATTATTTGGATTTTTATTTTGTGAGCATAAATGTAATGAATTGATTGAGAATTTTTCTCCTCAAGAAATGATGGAGACTTGGTCAAGGCCAAGGGATTATTAACATTGACTGAAATAAGTGAAACTTAAATATTAGGATTTGCGTCTTGAAATTAATGTCATGCGGCCTTTAAAACTGTTGTGCAGGTGTTTATACCTGAACTGTGGAAATAAATAGACATTTCTTGGTCATGATTCATTTCCGCCAAAGACAGATGGGAAAATAAGCCAGATGAATCATCTTCTAGAAGCACCTCTTTCTCTCAGCTGACTGTAAGTGGAGTCTGGGGTGACTGCACAGGTCTACGCTGCAAATACTGAAAACAAAATGGGATGAAACCTACGACAGGTTTCTGTCCTGCCCCTCTGGGCCAAACAATATTTGGATGGCAGAGGATGGATTTATTTTCCACCTCAGTGGAAATGAATGTTCATAGATTTAACGTGTCAAGACAAGGTCTGGAGAGCCTCCATGCACCTCCTCTCCATGCAATTCAACTGGAAGGCAGAGGGGTTTATTTAAGCAGTTGGACAGTTGATGGGCTAGTGCACTGATTCTTAGCAGTTTATAATTTGGATTATATTGGTTTTCATAGAGACTAGAAACTCCTTGCACCATGTCTGTCTCCCTCCCAAGTGCAGACCACCACAGCACCGACATTCAAACTTACGTTCAGGTGAAGAGATATCCTGAGCCTGTTACTAGGTTGGACACTGGGTGACTACCTTCGTGCTGAGCACCTTAATGGAGATGTGAACTCTTATTTGTGTGGTTTGGATGGGTTGAATTCCAGCATACTTATGATTCAAGAGGCTTGGGCTGCAATTACATCAGTGGCCTAGTGTGGGGAATCATGAAGAGAAAAGCAAAATTTGAGATGTCCGCCTCAAACACCACCGTGGTGACAGGATGCTAACCAGCAAGCTATGTGTGTGAAAGTCTGGTGACTTTATGAGGATACAGATAACTTTAATCTTTTGCAGGATCTAAGTGCTTGAAGATTTTTGTTCTTGTTTTTTTTTATCTTTTTTTCTTCTCATTAATCAGGTCAGTTTGGCTTACCACAGAATCACACTTTTTTTTTTTTTTTTTTATGGTGAGGGACTCAATATCTTAAGCTACATCTACACTTAGAAATGAAACATGCCTACAAAATATTTTCTGACCTTGAAAGCAACTGATCCACAACAGTTTGCATCCCCTAGGCCCTCTTTCCCTCCCGCTTTGGGATGTCCACATCCACAATCTTTGTTAAGAATAGTTCCTGCCTCATGTTAACTTCCAACTCGTGCCCAGGAATTAATTTTGGAGATTGATAGGTGGCCTGAGCCAACAACATAGTAAGGACATTATTAACAATTTAACAGTGTGGGTGATTGAGTTCCATTGCCTATGAAAGTTTCCTGGCGCTAGTTATTATTATTAAAGATGTAGCTTTACTGCCCAATCTTTACAAAGATATACAGGAATTACATATTCTACTTCTCTGACGAGTTAGGAAAATAACTTCATTAAAATACCATGTGGGGCTCAAAGAAGAAATGAGGGCCCCTAGAAGCTGTGTTTGGTTTCAATTGCTTAAAAAAAAATAAATTCCTATGCGTCCCCTTCTCTTTCTCTGTCTTTTTTAAATGTAGATCAATATCTGTATATGGTGCCCTAGAAGAGACCACTCAGTTCAGGAAGGTTAAAAGCTTTCTCCTCCTGCTCTAGTGGTGATCGTTAAGACACAACCATTCCCCTGCACAAAACCTTTACACTTTAGGAACCAAGGCTTGACGCTAGTAACTGAGAACACGTACTTATCCAGACTTTCCCCTCAGCTGAACCTCATCCATGAATTGTAAGAGGCACTTCACAAGCCTGGATGTCGCAGTTTATGACTGCCAAGGAACATTACACATGCTCTTACCCAAGGAGGGAACCTTATTAGAGCATTTAACAATCAGGAGCTGATGTATTCTATTTTCCTTTAGTGAATGTTATTTAAACTAGACAATGGGGAGACTTCCCCCACGCCCCAAAGGATCAGAGATGAAATTCCTTTCAGGCCTTAGCTCTCACATTTGTGTATGACTCAGATGGTTAAGGTCTCCCCTCCCTGCTTTCAGCCTCTCCGCCGCAAAGAACTAAGAAAGAAAGTAAATTTGTTTCTAAAAATGAAGTCCGGCAGGGAAATCATTCTGATGCAGTAGGGAAAGGATCTTAGCCTAGTGGGATGATCAGTCTCTTGTTTCATAATTTTTTTTCCTCAAACATTTGTTTGACTTTTTTTTCCCTGTCCTTCTTTTCACATATCTCTCTTCTGGTTTCTCTTTCTTCTCTTGATGTGGTATTTATTTCTTGCTTTTACATTGATAAATTGCTTTCCCCTAGACTTTCTTCTCAACACAAACTTCTTTTTCCAGTCTTGCAATGATTTCTGTACTACTTCAGAGACATTTTCCATCTTTGTTTCTGTTAGTCTTCCTCTATGATCTTGACCATCTTGTCTTTCTATGGACTTAAAACTTTTATTTTCTCCTTTTCTGTCAAGTTAATTTCCCTCAGTTATTTCACTTCTTCTTCCTACCCTTTCAAAAGTTCAGTCTCCTTTTTATTCCTTACATCAGTGAAGGCAAGTATCCGACTCAGATGAGCCATCCAAAAACCTTAAATTATGCTGCACTAGTATCAAAATATTCATTTCAAAAATACACTTCATGATAGAAGAAAGTTTTTCACAAAACTTCTGAAGTTTCGTAATAAGCATTTGATGTCCACAGACAATTTCAATTTCAATTTCCAATGGAAAGGAAAATTAAATTCTGTTTAGTTAGAGTGTCCTTGTATGCTTTACTTCATCCTTGAGCTTCAAATACTGTATTTATGTATTTATTTAATAAGTCTAAAAACACTAGTTAATTGAGACATTTTTTCTCTCTAGTGAATATACCAGTTTCAGCTCTATTTTCATTTATTCAGTTGAGGTTGGAATGTCTGATTGGCAGCACAGGAAGAAAAAGTGTGAGAAAAAATAGACAATAGTTAATGTATTCAGACAGGATGTGAGAAATCCAGAATCAAATTGCAAATGAATCAAGCACTGCAGGTTCATAAAACTTATTATTTCACATCCTCTTGGTGAGAAAACTTTTCGTACCTCCTTTTCTTTCTCTCCCACTCTTTTCATGGTTGTTCACAAAAAAACCCCAACTTTAATAGCTTTCATCTCTGCTCTGCTTCCACATTTTATCAAACAAGAACTGAGATTTTCTGGACAGATGTGGTTACTCCTAATCAAAATATTGCAAATATTTGTCTTTGATTTTTTTTTATAGATAAAAAATATAGAATCATAGAATTGTAGAATCATAGTATCATAAAATAGTTAAAGTTGAAAGGGACCTTAAAGTTCATTTTGCTCCAAACCCCCTGCTCTGTGCAGGGACGCCTTCAACTAGACTAGGCTGCTCAAAGCCTCATCGAACCTGACCTTGAACAATTCCAGGATGGGACCTCCACAACTTCTCTGTGCAACCTGTGCCAGTGCCTCACTAAATCTAAAAACGTACATGGAAAAAATTTCATGTCTGATCAGCAGCTGAGAAATCTTGTTCCTCAAGAGCTGGGAGATAAACAGCCAGATGAGCCTGGAGACATGCTGTTTCTTGACCATTATCTCCCAACACCTTAATTTTTTTCTGCTATTTTGACAAACGCTACTGATTAAATATAGGCTGGGATAGACAGTTGTCACAGCCTTTTGGCTTCAGGGTGTATAATTTTATTTCTTCCTTTTCAGGAACTCCATATCTATATTAAAAAGACAGCTTTTTCTTGTTACTTTTAGTAGTATTTTAGATTATTATAGCCATACAATTATTTATTTATTTAGTATATTACAATTTCCATTAATCTATGTATGTTTTTACACTGCCGTCATTCAGGGTTCACTTCATTACAATCCAGGCATGCGAAAAAGCCAGTGCATGACAGCAGACAAGAGGTGATCTGCCAGACATGCCTCATTACTTGCCTAGATAACCAATGTCTTCTGCAAAAGCCAAGCTGAAGAATCAGTAGAAATAAGTCTGTGAATGGAGAGTGTTTCTTGCAGGCTGGGATACCCAGTGAACCTAGAAAGAACTTCTTTCTTTTCTTTTTTTTTTCCCCCCAGAATACTTGGAACCAGACTCAGCTCCAGGAGACTGCCAAACGTATTTTTCAGAATGACGCCATGAGGACTTTCATGGACTTTTTAATTTTTTATATTTGAAGGTGAACTTTCCTTTGACAAATAGCCTATGCAGTCGGAACAACTGGTGAGAACAATGAGTCATAAAAAGTCTGTTATTAAAAATGTTTGCTTTGTTCACATCCTGTATTGATTTCCGCTAATGATTTCCCTCTGACGGCTGTGGTCAAAAATAATAACAGTAATAATAAAATAAGAGAATATGCCCCTCCCTGGTTCTTCTAACAGAGGCTTTGCTCTCCATGTGTTGACAGAGCAGCCCCGCAGACAGCCCAATAAGTGAAATCAAGTAATAGAATGCAAGGAAAGACTGGGATATTACTGCTTTTTGTTATTATTACAGTGCTTGCATTATGCTAGTAATGTAGAGGCTATAATTGAGATGACGGTCTGCAGAAGTACAGGGAACCCATGATGGGGGAGGGGGAGTTACTCTCTCTTTGTATGCTTACAGAAGGATTTTGCTTACCATTTAAAGAATATTTAACTTTTTTTTTCACTTGCAGTGTAATTGTGCAGAAAGCTAGATTTTCAATCCCCTTTTTTCTTCCATAAAATTACATTTATAGAATTCTCACTCTTTTCCCCTATGTATTTCTCTTAGAGCCTGTAAGTATACAATTACTATACAATTATACAACTGTACAATAACAGCATGTGTGAATTTATTACATCATTTACATTATTGCTATAGCAATATGATCACAATTAATAACACAAATAGTTATTCTTTTTTTTGTTATGTGATAAGGCAGATTATTTGACTAAATAAATCAATATAGATGTATAAAACTGGTAGATGCCTAAGTAGACACATAAATATATAAATTATGTAAAGCATCAAGCAATTAAAAAAACCCGAACAACCCAAAAAAGACTTGTGGTTATAATTTATACAAATACTTAATATGTTATTGCTCTTCATTATGTTGCCTTATTTAATATTTAGAAATAGATGTACTATACCAACTACTCAGAGTCATATTTGTGATTCAAAAATTCATCTAAAGGGTATTATTAACTTTAATCCTTTGCCATTTTTCTGCTGAAAACCTCCAGTCACTCTTTCAAGAAGTGAAAATAAGTTGGTGTGGTCAAATCAGTCCTTGCAGTGCCAAATACTCAACGAGAACAGCTCAAAAGCAAATTACCATAGGAAAATCTTATGGTCCAAAACATTTAGTCAATATGTATGACTTTTGTTTCCCAAAATGTCAGGTGTAATAAAATAAATATTTATCTATGAGATTTACTGTGTTGAAAAAAATTGTTTAATCACCTCCTAAATGATATAGGCACATTGAACATAAACAGTATTATAAATATGTGCATTAATTTCTGGAGGGCATGACTATTTTAGTAAAACTCAGACAATAGCAAACTATAACATTAATAAAACCTAATATTTTTTATACACAGTATACATTTACCAATGTAATTCAACTGCAACTAAATAATATAAGATCAGATGATCTATAAGATTTAAAAAAAGCTTGAACATACAGGGTATTTAAATATACAACAATGTTCATTTTTGCAAATTTGGAGTGTTCAGGAACAAGACTTTTTTGGGAAATATTTTTTGTTCAGTCATCAGGACAAAACTCATCCTTAAACTAGTAAAAGAAAGCAAGCAAGCAACGTTTTGCCTTCAGACGGTTATCTTATCCCCTTATCCCTTTATCCATTTTCTTAATCTTATTCCAAATAATGTCTTACTGGCAGCTGGTGGACACAGAGCATGTCATGAAGAACCTCCAATGTGACCCACTGTGGGATTCCCATACTCTCCCTGTATAGAGTTGCAAAGTGGAGAATTCTTTGACCAGAAAGAGCCAAACATCCTCTTGAAGGCCTGTATCTCAGATGCCCTAAGTATGACGACACAAATCACTCTCCCTCTTCCACCATTACAACCTGGTGGCTGAGGCACTGCAGTTGAGAGAGAAGGCCCCTACCCAACATAACAGACACAGAAACAAGTCTACAGCAGTGCACTTACACTCATGACACACATGGTCCTATTCTGGTCATGCTCTGAAGGACCGAACTATCTCTTCTCTGGAAGTTCCTTCTCACTCATACAATAACAAACAAAGAAATAGATAGAAGTAGGCAGAAAATAATCTGGTAAAAGAAATCTAAGTGTCTGTATACTGGAGCAAGTCAGGAAATTTTTAATTTTTTTTTTTTAATTTTTAAGTCAGGATAGTTTTTAATAGTACCTGGAATAATTCTTCAAGCATATATATCACAGAATCACAGAATCATTTAGGTTGGAAGACACCTTTAAGACCATCAAGTCCAACCATAAACCTAACACTGCCAAAACCACCACGAAACCATGTCCCTCAGCACCACACGGCTTTTCAATAGCTCCAGGGATGGCGAATCTACCACCTCCCTGGGCAGCCTGTTCCAATGCCTGACAACCCTTTCTGTAAAGAAGTTTTTCCTAATATCCAATCTAAACCTCCCCTGGTGCAACTTGAGGCTGTTTACTCTTGTCCTATCCCTTGTTACTTGGGAGAAGAGACCAACCCCCACCTCGCTACAACCTCCTTTCAAGTAATTGTAGAGAGTGATAAGGTGTCCTCTCAGCCTCCTTTCCTCCAGGCTAAACAATCCCAATTCCCTCAGCTGCTCCTCATAAGACATGTTTTCCAGACCCCTCACCAGCGTCGTTACCCTTCTCTGGACACAAAAATCTGCCGGTGACACCAGCCCCTGAGCCACGTGTTTAACATGTTTTCCTGTTCCTCTCAGTGTCCTTCCCTGCCACTGAGGGGACTGAGGAAAATACTACCTGTGCCCTGATCCCTCAACCACTTGCCCAAGTGCCCTGAAGTCCTTTTTAATTTCTTTCGTACTCCTGTCTTCAACCTCATCACTCCCAACTTGCACAACCAGGAGCGGATAATAATCAGAGGGCTGTAGCAGACCAGGCAGTTTCCATACTATATCCCCAACCCGGGCCCCAGGGAGGCAGCAGACTTCCCTGTGGGATGGATCCGGTCAGCATATGAGTCCCTCTGTCGCCCTCAGAAGGGAATCATCTACAACAACTACCCTTCTTTTTTTCTTGACAGAAGCAGTCCTAATGCACGGGACAGACTGCCTCACTCCAGGCAACAGCCCAGAAGAATCTTCATCTATTTCCTCATTTGCCTGGCCCTCAAGTTCCAGAGCCCCATACCTGTTACGTAAAGGCAGCTGGGAAGGCGAGGGAGGCCAGGACGGGACTCCCCTGCCTCCCTGAGCAGGGACCTGTTAAGATGCATCAGGACACAAGCTGGGGTCATTAAAACAACCTTCTTGTCCATGTAAACACTGTGTGGGCCTCTCTGTGCCTCGTCTGTTCCAGATACAAATTTTCTACAGCTCTTAATATTGATTCTGGGCTCCATATCAGCAAGTCCAAGCTTTAATTCTGACTTGCTGATTTATTTGAAAGCCCTGGTAAGTATCTTCTCCATGTTCCTTGTTAACATTTTGTCTGGGTTAGTAGGGAGGATTCTTTCTTGTAAGTCAGTTTGTCATTCTGCTGTTTTTGCCAGCACTAAAATCACTAAGTTTTATCAGCCATTACATCAGAAAGGCTTGCAGACAGTAAATGGGCTTCTACGGGGACCACAGCAAGGGAGTATTTTAAAATACATAGACAACTTGTAAACAGCACAGGTATCAAGCTGAAAACTAGAAGCATTTAGGAGACACGCACATTAGGACTGCCTCACGTCAGATACTGATTTTCTTCCTATCTCTTATTTTTCCAGGCAGCTGGTCAAATAATGGCACTTCATTGAAAGCTTCCTACTTCCATGGAAATAGCACTAATCCTCACCATTTAACAGTGCAAGGTCTCAAACAATGGATGGATGGTCCAAATACAGGACGCAGTGCTTACCCCATGGACAAAATGGGAAATGTCCCAAAATTTTAATGTTGGAAGCTTTGATATTGGGGATAGAGTGCAGCTGGAGTGCAATGGGATGGAATGAAATGGGGTCCTCCATCTGAATGAGGGGCGGCTCTCTTGTAGGACTTGGAAATGAGTAAGGGGATAACAGGATATGGTTTAGTTTATACCCATGTAAAAGGGGGCACTAGGAATTCTTTACAGCTATTGTAAAGAGAAGTTCAGTCAGCTCTTTTCAGCAACACTTAAACCTCTCTTGAGGCTCAAATAAACATATCAAAGAAATCCAGAGCAGGTCATTTACTTAAAACGATGTGTCTGCCATTTCATTCCCATTCACTTCAGTGAAGAGTTAGCCAAAAGCTGTCACAGCCCTGGCCCAAGACAGGAGCAAGTCTTAGCGGAAGGCAGCAGCGTGTTTCCCTCCCTGCGCTTCTCCCGTTGCTCTGCTGAAGCGCTGGCATCGGGAGACAGAACTATTACATTTCACAAAAAGAACAGAGAAGCTATAAATCCTGACACGGTGTATTTATTGAAAAATGAAGGTAATAACACTAATCCAGATAATGAGCTGTATGTTTCCCTGCCTCAGAAAACCTCTTAGCCAGCGGAAATAAATCCACGTGAAATTTAGCAGCTAACTCACTTCTTCTAGGTCTTCTTTTTTTTTTTAACCTTCTTTCTTGTCCTCATCACAAACCTCCCTTCCTCATATACTGGAGGATTTGGAAATGTGAGCATGAGACAGGGGTGTTAAAGGGGTCAAAGATGTCACAGCCATTGAGGTGCCTCAGTTCTCTGGGGGGAAACAGAAATCTCTCATTAAGTACTGGGATGAATATCTGAAGAAGGCACTCAGGTTCCCTTACCAGTCAGTGGAGATCTGAGCAACGTGGACGTGTGAGCTCATGGCAATTTTAACTCATCTTAATCCAGCTGTGTAAAATAAGGGCAGGGACATTGAATTATGAATGTATTGGTTTTTTTACAGTACCAATAAAACAGCTTTAAAACCTGTTCAGCTGTTGTCTGTCCTGTAAATGTTAAGATTGAGGGGACATGGTGAATCAATTTTCTGAATCTGTTGGGACACAGAATCATGGCATATGAATAAATCACCTTGATGGGCCAGACCCTATTTTTTCTACCATAAGCAACTATATTGTGTTACGCCATACAAAAAAATATGGATAACTGCTAAGCTAAATCTCTAAATAATTTATTATATGTGGCTACAAGGTGTAGCTTAAAGCTGTCCTAAATAAAGATATTTTTTCCTCCCTTCAGGATTGTAATCTATTGTCACATTATCCAGCTGTTTTTGCCTGCTATGTCCCTCAGAGCAGCCTCAGTGCCTAACATCTAGCTGGTCTGTAGCTGTCTCCAAGCATTACTTTCAGCTCATTCTTGCATAAAGCTTTGGTAATCAAAAGTACTTTAGGAAATCATGACAATTATGTTAGAGTTACTTTTACTCCCTACAGGGAAGATTTAGCTTCACCTAAACCTTTGTTTCTTCTGAAAAAATCTTATAGTAGGTATCATAAACTAAACCCAGAATTGTCAAAATGGATACCTCAGAAAAGGATGTTCAATCTCTTTCTGCTACAAATATCTGCAGGCGGCTAAACGTGAGCCAGCAGTGTGCCCAGGTGGCCAAGACGGCCAATGGCATCCAGAGAGACCTGCCTCTCTCTATTCCTTGCAGATGATCTAGAGCAGCTGAATTCCTAATCTAATCACCAGAGTTAGGTAGGAAACAGAGTTAGGAGGAACTCATCTAAGATACAAGTTCGACACTATACTTAGGAAGAGCCAGACTCTGGGTATAGTGGACTGAGTTGCTGAACGCTATGGTCTGCTTAGGCCAAATCCACCCAAAACACATGAACAGGAGTCTGGACTAAGGCGTTAAATTTGCTTGGAGTCTGCTTTTATGGGAAGAGCTGGAGGTCTAGCGGAGGTGGCCTCTTGAAGTGATCTTAATTGTAAAGAATGTATATAGTGGACCAAGAGGCTCAGGCCCATGGGTAACTATACAGTGAACTTGCCAGTCTTCACTGCCAAGTGAATCTTTGGCAACTGCGTAATGATAAGCAGAAACAGTGCTGATTGAGGTCATATTTGTAGCCATGGGAACATCTTTGTAATGGGACCTCTTGCTTCCATGAAATGCCAACAGTGAAGAACAGTGCTTGCCAATGTCTGGCCTGTCTACTGCAGAAGATTTTAATTCCCAAGCTATTTTTTTCCATCTCTGCCACACTATTTTTGTGGGAATTTTTTTGTTATTGATTAACTTTCTCGTACACGGGTTCTTCTGGACCTGGATAAAGATTTGAAAAAGCAACCATAAATTATCTTGGGGGCTGATTTTCCTATTGCATGTGGGCGTTAAAATGGACAGAAATTGCCTCTCACTTTTCTCAGTAATTTATCTAACCCCACTGGCTTTTATTAGGCTGATTTTTTTTTTCCTCCCTTCTTATTCAATTTTAAGTGGCTGTTCCCTCATCCCTAGTGCTGGCTCGCAAATATATATATGGAAAGAGAAAGAACTTACTGTTCAATTCTGTGCTTTCCTGTTGGTAGATGCAGTGTGTTGGCTTCTGTTTGTTTGGCCTTTTTCTCCCCCCAGTGGCATGGAGGGAAATAAATGAGTTTTTCTAATTTTTTTTAATTTTATTCTGACTTCATTCTTTTATTTTCTACCTTTGGAGAAAACCTTTCTGATCTCAACAAACATGTAACACAGCTACGAGTGAATAACCAAGCTATACACTAAATGTTTTCCTGGGTGTTCCCATCTGTACCAGCCAATTTTTCCCTAGTTGCAGGAAGGCAGCCAAGATAAGGAAATATTCATCATTTCTGCACTGTATTATTTCAGTGGAAACAAAGGATCACACTGTGCGTTTGTGCCGGCGTGCGTATATGTGTGCATTCGTCGTAGGCGCTGTCTTTCTGAGTCCAGGACTTCAGAATAACTTTGAAACCTTCCAGTCCTTCAATCATTCATGTGAAAACCACACAGATAAGTAAGGGAGACTGTGGTTACAAGTTTTGTGTTACTGCTCTTGGCTGGTAGGCCAAATCTCTGCATTTCTGCACCCTGTATCCATCACCTTACCCCATCCTCCTCTGACACACACACTTTGTCTGCAGAAATGTTTGTGTGGCCACTCACTGAACCGGACCAAGGAATGGATCCAGCTGAAAAGGAACCCAGGAAAAAAAAATCACAATTTATTTTTTTCCGCTGGATCCGTTCCCTGTTTGGGGTCACTGCATGGTCACGAAAAATGTAGTGCAGGGGATGCCTTAAGGGCAGGGGTAAGGAAAGCAGGAGGGCTTGTTTAAATGGTGACCGACACCAAATAAAAAAGGCCTTGCAAAACTTCATCCTGACTAGAAGTTCTCTGAGTTGACCAGTTATGGGCTACAAGACATTATGATACAGGAGATTATTATGGAAGCAATAGTATGTGTCGGACAGCCTCTCACTATAATGCCTGTATATACTGGGACTCACATTCATAACTTTCAGGGATTTGCTTATATTTGACCAAAGCTGTCCTGTGGAAATAGTTAAGTTTCATTGAGCTGAAAGGCAGAATCAAAAAGTTCAGACACCACTGAAGTCATGGTAACTTCCAAAAATGGTATCTCCTAGGTCCTGCATTAGAGGGAAGAGCAAAGCCAGGGAAACAGGACCTGTTTTCCCTGAAATTTTCAAGGCACCTGAGGGCAAATGCTTCTCAAAATTTGATATGTTAGGAAGAACATCCACAGAGACAATGGAGAGAGAGCAGAAATAAGCTAGACATCTTGTCTACCTCTCTGAGATAAATTCTGCTACAGATCTTGCTGAAGAATCACGGAAGTCATCAAGATACTTTGCACTTGCACCTTAAACCAGATACTGACTTTTCCAGCCTTAACCAAATGACACACCACTCTCCATGTGAGAGGAACCTAAGCAGCCCACGGGAAAAAGATTTGTTGAAAATTAATATCTCACAGGACTGAAAATGTAAGGAAAATAAGTATAAAGAGGAACTACCAGGTTGTGCTTAGAGGCAAGATGAGGAGTTGGGTATCTTTCCGATATCATTCACTGAACAGAAGGTGGAAATGGAATCTTTTTTCAATGCCCTGAACAAGAAAAAAATAATGAGCAAGTGTTACCACACCATGGTAGTTAAAATGTCACTGTGCAGGAAAAATTTAATACTTCAGTGCTTTAATTCAGACAGGGAAGGCTCTCTGCAAATTTTTGTCTCATTCCCATGAAACACTCCTCTTCAAATGGCCCATTTGTCCAAAGACAAAATCCAGGGCTTTACTTGCTCAGCAGTTCCTAGCCTAAGCCTCATTTATGCAGTTTCAGCAGAGTTGTCTAAGGGATTAAAGGTTGTGAGATCAGGACGTTAGCAGTGAGTAGGAAGGTCTCATCAGGAAGGAAGGCTGTGGTAATGCGGTTAGTTCACCATTAATGGCTGGGCAGGTACAGAGCAGCAATCAACAAGATCTCTCCAAGGACTGGAACCATATGTGAAAAAATTACATGTACTGTGTCCTTCCTTGAACGTTGGTACCTAGGTCATAAATGCTCTTTAGTTTCTGGCCAAAATAGAAGACGTTTATGCTCCTGAGATAGCAGAAAGGAAAAGGAGAGGCAGTGACCAGAAATACTTCCATAGTATGTGTCATCCAAACCAAGATAAAATTTCTCTGACACCGGAATTATAATTAGAACGATCAGACATCTTCAGTATCCTCCAGATAATCTTAGCCTCTTTCTTCTGATGAACATAAAATACATAGTAAACGTGACTGCCATACTTGGAAGGCAAACTTGAAAATTAAATGATTTGTTTGAAGCTGTGAGGAAAATTAATATGGGATCTGTGTTATGGACCTCAGTGAAACTAGATCCTGACCCTTTTGTTATTTCATCAAGTCGCATTTTTGAGAAATAAATGTCTTTAAGGTAACAGACCACAAAGCTCTATTGCAGTCAGGGAGCAGAAGCATGGAAGAAATGCAGGGGAAGGTGGGCATGTAATGAAGAGTGGTAAAAAGAGAAAAAGTTGTAGGTATGGATTAGACTTCCTGATTTCAGGAGTTTGTGGTTTGTCATAGAAGGTATATCCATACATGTAAAGCAGACCACCCCTCTAGAGGGATGGTTTTAAATTAATCAGCAGCAAGATATACCCTGCATGACATTCTGCTTCTTACAGCCTGGCAAAGAGAGGAGCTATGGCTAGAAGAGAAGCTGCTTACATCTTGAGCTTATGCTTAAGATCTGTGATCCTACTTACTACTACGGTCTCCTTCCTACAGCTAGGCAAGCTGTAGTGGATTTCAGAATCAGTCTGTCCAGAAATTACTGTTTTGTCACCATTTCTTCAGTATATCTGGCTTGGTACGCTCACATCTATCACCAGCATCAGGGAAGAACGAATTGCGCTGCCCACATATCACAGTAGATGATCCAAGAATAATCCAGAGGTTAAGGCACAAAGCTGCAGTCTGGTTTTAGGCTGTGTGAGAGTTCCGTGCATGCTGTGAACACATGCATATGCTCCAGATTAGAAGCCAACTCCTTGTTAGAGTTATAACCATGTTTCTTCCTTAGCCCCAAGTCAATCCATTCTTCCGCCATCTTCATATAATACAGGAAGGTTATTAAATTTCTTCTCAATAGTTCAAGGAGATTGTAAAAAATCTTAATGAGTACAAATGGGGGTTTTTGCCTCAGAATATAGAAGGCTGGTGGTGATGTAATATGAAGTTTGTAGAGTAGGAAAGAGAGATAATGATGCCAGAAGTAATGAGAAAGGAGAAAGTGTTCTCATTGGCTGGATGGAAGTTTGGAAAGGGGCATATCTAGGTCAGGACTTGCAAGAGTTGCTGTGAAATGAAAGCAAGTGTTAATATAGTTGCTGCTGGTTTGTGGTGAGATTGCATGCTGGTTTGTATCAAGCAGGGATGTTTCTTGTGCCTGAACTGTGGAAACAGCTTCAGTCAGAGCTTACTATAAAACAAGTCATTTCAGTTCTCCAGAACAACTCGTCCATGTCGTAAGAAGTACTTTGAACAGGTAATCAATTCCTCCTACAACAGTCTGCAGATTTAGCATCATCCATAGGGTGAGACTGATCGTTTGGGATGGGGTGAATCTCCAAAATTCCATTGGCGGAGAAGTTCCCCTGATGAATAACTAGTCCTGCTTATACGAGTCTAGTGCCTTCATGGTTTTTTTCTTGGCACTTAGGAAAACGTTGGCCCTCCCAACACCATTTCTCTGCCCTGGCAAGCATCATGACATCAGGCCTCAAAACCATGGGTGTGGTCTAATTTATTCAATTCTTCTCCTCTTTCCTCTGGTCGTTCCTGAACATTAATTGTATGGGGACTGGGGCAGGAGTAGTGCGTGCTCTGGAGGCTGCCAAATACAACGTATCCAGCCAAGTGAAAAAGAAAAAGGTCAGGTTCAAAAGTCTAAGCAAGAGAGCTGTAGGTTTTCCAATGGGTTTGACATCTCAAATGGTCTGATGGATGTTTCCTTTGTTTGTTCTGTGACCACGCAAAAGGGCTATAGAAATGCAGGCAAAACCCATGATCTACTACTCTTGGCTGATCTGTAGCTAACGTATCTGGTATTATTTATACTTTGTACTATTACTTATGCCACATCAAAAGGTAGTCTTTCCCTATGACTAGTGCCCTTGACGCTATTTAGAAATGTAAAATACTCACAACTAATAAACAACTTTATTCCATTATTGCTGTAATACCATCTTTCAACTGCGGAAAAAAAATATAAGGAACTTCAATTCTCCACCCGAAAGTCCACCAGGGACCCCTCAAAACAACCTACCTCTCGCTTCTTAATTTGAAGCCTAACAGACATAGAGAAAGTATGTCCTCTGTATTTAAAGTGAGTCATAACATGGAGCACACTGCAGATAAAAGTGGGTGTGGTAGGTGAAGAACGGAGGGCAGGAAACAGATGTGTCTGTGGTTTTTCTGTCTGGTCAAATTGGTTAGCTCAGGGACCGTTAATGAGGGCCTGGGATAGTTCTTTAGCTGGTGTAAATTAAGACATTTTGCTGAGGCGATGCTGATTTACTCCAGCTGAGCATCAACCCTTTTTCTGTTTGCATAGGTCATTTGAAGTCCAATGCTCAATGGCTGTGAAGAGCCAAATCTTTCTACAGTTGGTCTGTCCCTCTTCAAGTGAAAGCTCAGTTTAAATCATTCCACTTATCTTTCTTCTTTATCTAAATCAAATTTTGTAGTTTTGTTTTGTAAAATAAGAGAGATATAAGGAGAGAGACTAAACATCCACACCTGGGAGTTCCGAGGCAGCTGTATCTCCTTCGCAATTCTGAAGGCATGTCTAAATGTCAAAATAAAGAGGCAGTTTCTTTCCATAAGACATCTATATTTGAAAGTGATCGGATAATTGGTTTCATTTAAGCCTTGGGATCAGCACTGGAAGGAGAATGTAATAACTTTCTCTTCCGACTTCCCCGAATTGACTCTCCAGCTTCTCTTTGGGCAAGTTTTCAGGCTCAACTTCTGTATGTTCACTGATTATCCCATGAGTGGTAAGGACACTGGGAAGCACCTGATGAAGAAACACAGGCCTAAGAAGGAAGATCCAAACTAAACAGAAGTGGGAACAGAGCAGCCAGCTCTGCAGAACATTGTACAACTGAAGTGTTTAATTTTTTAAAGAAAATTTTCCACTTCTTCACTTAAAGGCCACATCTGGCAAACATTGTAAGAGTGTTAACAATTAGAAAAATGAAATATCTTTGCCTTCAATTTTAGTTGACAAAATAAATATAAGAATTCCATTGATCCTTTTAACAGACTATTGTATTATTCTTTGGGATATAGTGAATTTCCAGCCTATTCTAATCTTATCCAATTA
Source organism: Chionis minor (assembly GCA_013398295.1). Classification (NCBI taxonomy): domain Eukaryota; kingdom Metazoa; phylum Chordata; class Aves; order Charadriiformes; family Chionidae; genus Chionis; species Chionis minor. The sequence goes on from VZSF01002488.1 coordinate 409,164, forward strand.
AAGGAAACTAAACTTGAGTGGCAAGTCATGAGGTCTCTCCCCACTCTGGATCAAAAAAGTCTCATAAATACTTCTAGGAACTGATCTTATCCTCTAGGGACTCAGCAGGATCCACGTAAAAACTGAGGGCCACATTTTAGACAAAGTACTGTGGTGTCTTACATGGATGGACACCAATGCTGGGACCTGCAATGTTTGTACAACCTCTATTCCCCTTCACTGACTGTGTTACCATACAAGGCCTTGTAGCATGGGTCAGTAAGAGATGTGAATTACTTAATACACCCTTCAGCTGTGTTGCTGTCTTAGGCATCACAGTAGGTGGTCTGAAAACTCTCTTATCAATGTTGACGTAGGAGAAATAAGAGATTATTTCTTAAGTTATTCTTGTTGCGCTCCATTATTTAAGCAGGATTTTTCCAAAGCATCTTAAGTCTTCCTCAAGCTTAATGAATTGCTCTGATGCTTTGCTAAAAGCGCCTGTTTCTGTCAGAGTACACCTCATAGAAGGCAGAAAAATCCACCAGAATTTTCATATAGTCATTGCATTGCCCTCTACCTATTCCTTCTTTAGCTCTCCTGAATCTATGAGATGTCTATAAAACTTTAAAAATGTTTAGACATCTGGCTTTCTGAAATTCCTCTTGCATCTTGTTGACTAGTATAGCCTCTGATCACTTGAGCTTCCCTAAATTTTGTGTTCACTCATTGCTCCTTCTCTAATACATTTTGACATAAGGATTACTATTTTGTTCTTTTCGGTAGATTTGATTTAGTCTGATTTAAAGACATTTAATGACGCTAAGTCAGAAAATCTTCGCAAAATTAAGGCCCTGAATACTTCTGCTATGTAGGTTTTTATTTTATTCCCACTCACCCCAGTTATACAATATCAGTAGAGATACTTTTTCTTTACACTTTGATGACAACAACCAATACTCAAGCTGTCTCTTTTCAAGCGCGCAACAGAAGAGGAATTCGCATCACAGATTTCACTGTCTTGTGAGCTGAGTGTCTCAGTTCCCATTGTGATCAATGGACAGGTGGTCAACAGCGTACCAATTTGCTGTAGAAGTATGCAGAGTTTTGATTGCATCTGAAAAAGATATGTTCTAGTTGCATAAAGAGGTTTAATTTTCTCATTAAAAAAAATTCAAATCTGGTGACATAGTCTACTTTCGGAAATACTTTGCAGAATCAATTGGAAATATACTGTTTTTTCATCAAGTTTCTTGTTTGTAATTCTTTAAAGTAAGGGTTTAGAATACCAAAAATCAGAGTCAGGACACAAAAATTTTGCATAACTTGTAGAAAATGCAAATATTTTAAAAAAATAATTAAAATGTTTTCTTTAAAATGTCACATGATGTTACTTTTTATTTTTTGAGATTTTCATTAAAAATAAACACTGAAGCAAGGGGAAACTTTGGATTCTTCACAATGTCTTTTGGGAAATTAATATCTTGCTTTCAGTTACAAGAACCAATTTTGTAATTTTTTACCGAAATATTTTGGTTTACTTATGTAGAAAAATACATAAATATATAAAATAAAATGAAAAAAACCCCCAAAACAAAACAAACTCAAATTTTTTTCTTTCTATTTGTAAAGAAGAAAAGGTTTGTATATTAAAAAAAAAAATAAAATGGTTGAATAAATAAATAAATCAGTAATGCACCTCAGTGTTTGAAACATTCCCTGAACTTCCCTGAACTTTTTGTAGAGTAAAAGCAAGCTGAATAAAAGGAGTCATTTCATTCGCTACATAAAAGTTCACAGACAGTTCCTTGTAGTGTGTGCCCAGCTAAACTTGCCCATGGTCTGCAGGTACAGTGTCAATACTGTAATTCTTCCTCCCCTCCAGCCTTTCATTTCTATTTGGAATGTCTCCCAGAACATTTTAACTCTTTTCCTTGATCCTGCAGCAACCATGTGATTGTTTGCAGCTGACTCAAGTTGAAGACAAGACATGGAATATCATCAGAGGAAACTGAATTTGAAGAGCAAAACCTCTAATGCTGTAACACATCAAGATGACCCCTGGGGATCTAGCAGGTTTTCCATGCCTTAACCAAAGGAGCAGGAGGGTGAACTCAGTATACTGGGTACAGCCACCAACAGGTAACCTTCAGAAGGTCCATGGACCTCCAACTGGATCACATTCAAGAGCTTTTATACAAGCTCATTAAGCAGCATCTGCAGCAGAAATGGAAATGGACAGGTCCCTTTTAACTTCCTCCCCCTCCTCTAAGATTTTGCGAAGCCACCTGAGCTGAGAAGACAGACTAATGCCTGTGTCTGGGGTGACTTCTATTCCCATGTGCGGTCCACAACCACATCAGAGTCTGCCCTTATTTCACCCAATTTGTTGGTAGCTTCAGAGTGGCCAACCTGCAGCCTCACTCAGCCCCTCCAGATACTTCCCCTAATCCACTGCTCTTCTGCCCACCTTACTTCTCAGTCTCATGATGTCAAAATTCGGTTTTGTTTACTGAAAACCACCAGCTATCTAGTTTCCAGCCAATCAGCGCATGGGTAGTTTGTGCTCTTTTTTTCTTATTCAATAAATAGCTGTTTGCAGAGGCAGCCCTGCCCTATTTTTGGGAATTGCTCCCAAGCTGTATTACTGGAGAACAATTACCATATTTTGTTTGGGAGGGCTAAAAAGTCAAATTGTCTGATTTACTTTCCTGTTACATGACAGACTTACCATTCCTTAGTTTATCCTACTAAACTTTCAGCGCATCTTTCCCACCAAGTGATAGCAACTCAGCTAACAGACAACCAGAACTGTGTACAATATTTCTGATGGCACAAGTCCCAAAAACAACAACAAAAAAAGATTTGACTGTATTCCAGACACAACCAAGAAAAGGTATTAGTTACATTTGTTGAGAAATTTAGGAGATAATGAGTTTGGGGTTATATGTACACTCAACATTGTTTTAATTGATCGTAACATAAACAGGAGATAATATAATGTTAAATGCTGGATATTCTAAGATTCACTGTACTTTATTCCCGTACTATATTGTTGGCAGAAAGCAGACAGTTAGAAAGAGATAGCTACATGCAAGGATTTGTAAGTGACAAAACATTTTTCAGTAGAGACAATATCCTTCATTAAATCAACTAATTAATTATTACAGTTATCTGTGCTGAAACATTACTGAGGCAAATTCAGCCTATTCACATTTAGAATAAAAGGTAGCAGAGATCCTTTTGGTTTTCTGTTTAATGAGAATGAGACAGGAAAACATCTCCTTCACTGAATCATGACGAGGATCTTTATATTCATTAAATATCTTTAATGAATAAAAAATTCTTACCTGTTTTGAGACAATGGTAATATTGCTTTAATTGTAAATGATAATTCTTTTTTTCATTTAAAATGCATTTCTAAACTATAATTTCTTGAGCTGGAAATATGAAACTTTCTATTTTAACAACATTGGAATGAGATATTTATGCAATTCAACTGGTACATTTACTGAAACAAAAGTCATTGACATCTTATTACAAGATTTTAATTGTAGAGAAAATATGACCTGCCACGTGTTTTGTTTTGGTCTTCTTTGCTGATAATGTGCAGTTAAAACCTGGCAGAGCCGTTCCATCCCCATCCCTTCCAAGATACCTCCAATCCCACGGTCACATTGGCTGGTATTAAACTAACACTGACTCGAACCAGCAAGGTGAATGTGACAGGGCCCATCATAGACTTTCCCAGGGTGTATTAATCTCATATATTTCTGACCTCAGCTTATGAAGGGAGCCTCACAAACTAGCTCTGATGAGATGCACTTTTTTCATCTAGCTAAATTTAGCAGAAATTAATCCCGTTCAAGGGTACCTTTCCCCAGATGACAAAATCCTGGCTAATCCCAACCCTCACCCTTTTTTGAATGAATTATATTCTGGAAAGCAATTCTCTCACATTCACTCAAAATGCTGCCACTGAACGAAACAGAGTGTTTCTAGATGTCACTTAAGTTTGTCACCTAAGCTGAGCTGAAATGGGAATGTCTATCCTTCCAGTATGTTAAGCAGTTTAGCCTGCTGGTTTGAAGTTCAAACCTTATAATTTAGATTTTTCCAACAGCAACAGTATGCTTGTTGGTTCCTTCAGGGTGCTACATGCCTGATCAATTCCCAGGTTTGGCACGATCACCTACCCGCAGCTGGTTCGTCTTTATACAGTCCACAAAAGAGCCACATAATCAGAAACAATCAGATTGAGTGCCATACTACACTTAAGCCCCAAGGCTCATTTTTGACTTCAGTGAAGGTAGCAGATACTGCAGTGCGAGCATCAAGCAGAGCAAGTGCTAGGAGCAAACCTTAGGATGCAACAAGAAAAGGGTGTGATTCCAGTGCATCCCTCCAGCTGGTTGTCTTCTCAGTGCCCTCCTGCACAGGGACATTTGTAAAAGCAACAAGGATCTTCTAGTAATCCTAACAGGTAGCCCACCAAGTTATTTATTGTCTGTTTAATAATACTTCTAACATTATGGGCCTCTAGACCCATATAAAAAGATGCTAAAAAAGCTCACCCCACCCTCTGTCTTTTGCCAGACCACTGAAGAAAAATTAATGATTAAAAGAGAAAAGCAAAAAAGAAAACCCATACACTGCAACCACAACTAGAAACATACCTTTTCAATGTACTCAGTGCTGCCTCAGGGCCATAAAACCAGCATTGCACTGATTTACTATTCAACCACTCTGTATAAAGACGGCTTGCAGAGGAGTACAGTTTATCCTCTTCCATTTTCTCTGGGTTTAATTTGGCGCAGTGGCAGTGAAGGAGATAGTAACACAAGTTGACAGGGAAAATAAGAGGAGACATTGAGTCTGTCAGTTAAAAGTGAGTCTGTGCCTACAGTGAACTCCAAAACTGCCCTTTCCGGATTCCACACTTGAAAGTACTCAAACAGGCACTGAAAGGTCTAAGGTCTTCATACTTGATGGATCGAGTGTACCCTGATGAACTTTGCTCATGACACCAAACTGAGTGGAGAAGTGGATACTTGGGAAGGGAGAGCCACCTTGAAGGAAGACCTGGATAGGCTGGAAGAGTGGGTGAACAAGAACCTTAGGAAGCTCAAGTGTAAGGTCCTGCACCTGGGAAAACATAATCCAGGTGTGCAGCACGGGCTGGGATCTCCCTGGCTGGGAAGCAGCTCTGTGGAAAGGGACCTGGGGGTCCTGGTGGACAAGCTCAAGTGAACAGTGTGTGGCTGCAACAAAGAAAGATTCAGTTGGACAGGGTGCTGGGCCATCTTGTGTAGACTGCGTTTTTGCCAAGAAAGCTTGGACCAGATGATCCTTGAGGTCCCTTCCAACCTGGTATTCTGTGACTCTATCATTCTAAGATTATTCATCTTTACCTTAGCACATATATCTATACCATAAGGCAGGACATAAGAACAGAGATCTGAATAATGTTAGAAAAACAAATTACGTGTTCAGTATTGTTATTTTAGACAGGTTATTTCATTATTATTATTATTTTAAGCAATACTCTCAGAGAAAAAATACCCTATTTAATTCTGACACAAGCCATAGTCAGGAGGACAAAAGAGAAAATAACCCCCTTAAACATGAGCCTGTTCCTGCTTTACAGAATGCTGGTTTTTTTCACACCACAGTTCCTTCGGAAACAGGAAAGACATTTCCTATATCCCTCTACTGAATGGTTTAGTGGACATGTAGGGATAATATCCATTATCCCTTGAACTTTAAACTGACTTCTAAGGCAACCCACCTGCGTGTTTTTCAAAGAGCTATGCAATATTTGGGTAACAGAAGGGCTCTAGCAGGAATTAGACAGGTGGAAATGGGAAAACAGGAGAAGACAATCTCACTCACTCATGTATTACACTCCTTTTGCAGGTCACCCTGGTAACAAAATAATTCAGGAGGTGAGGACTGCTCAACCCAGCTAGGGCAGCAACATCTGTGCCTCCAAGGTTATTTACAGAGGAGCACACAGATATGGAAAGAGTTGAACTTCATGCAACAGGAAACGATTGCATCGACTAAATAAAACAATTCCCATCCTGTGACAGAGTGATTAATAGGTGTTAAGGAACTTCAAGAAAGTGGAAAATTCACTCAATACCACATACGTGTGCACAATGGTAAAAGAGGAAACTGGGAACTCCCTGAAAGCAGACACGTCATTATCACTGCAGATTTGAACAGGGGAGACACTGACTTAGCAAATAAGCAAGAGACCTGGGCAAAGACAGAAAAATTAAGACTACCAGTTTCTGCCTTCTGTTATGCCATAGTAAATCCAGAGTCACGCCAGTGGAGTCACTGGAGTTTTTCCAGTGCACAACTGACATGAGTGAGATAAAAAGAAGAATTGTCTCCTGGTCCATGGACTGAATGCTGGGGAGATTCAAAAAGTTGGCTTCAATTCTTTTATCTTAGACACCCTCTGCAGTGCTTTTGAGGGCACAAATTTATTGTCCTCATACAACTTATGAACAACTCTGGGCACAGTGAAGCTTTGATTTTAAGTTGGGTGTCTATGTTTCATTGCAGGACACAACCAGGTTGCATTCCTAAACCAAAGTTGCAGATATTTTGAGAGGTTCGTCCTAGACTAGCTGTGGAAATAGTAGGCTGCTTGTGACTTTATATGAAGAAGATTAGGAGTGATTGTATAGAGTAATTTCTGAATCACGTATGTATGTCAGCATTAGCTGTCATTCAGTTCCTGCTTTGTGGCTGACAGGACTGTACCGGTCTAATTAGACAGTGCCAATAACCCCTTCAATATTGCATTCTCAAGTAAAGGAAGGAAATACTGTGTTCTTTTATTCCTTTAGCCTTAAAGGACATGTTCTGTTCTGTCAATGAACTTGGGCACTACCATTTCCAGCCTTTCTCTGAGGTGGCTTTGCTGTAAACTTGAGTTGACATTCAGGTAGATGCCATTCAAAATGTGGTTCTCTCTGATTATCTGAGAGCCCACAAGAGGCTTGTTTCAAAACAGCATTGGCTAGACCATAGAATCATAGAATCATAGAATGGTTAGAGTTGGAAAGGACCTTAAAGATCATCAAGTTCCAACCCCCCTGCCATGGGCAGGGACACCTCTGACTACAGCAGGTTGCTCAAAGCCCCATCCAGCCTGGCCTTAAACACTTCCAGGGATGGGGCATCCTCCCCTCTGTCTAAAATGACTTGCTTTGTTTCCATCTATCTTTTTCTGGTGAAGATGATGCAGTAATTTGCCTGCTTTATCTTTGTGATATGACGTAGACAAAACAATCATAGCTTTTCCATGAAACCTGTTAACTGCCCTCAGACTGATTAAGAAATCTTGTCTGGCGCTCTTTTTGTGAGAATTTCCAAAGCTTAAATTCGGTTCCTATAGGTAGCACAAAACAGAAGGAAACCCATGATAGCAAATAAACCTTTTGGGTTTACCTGGTCTTTAAAATCAGAAGCATGGTAACTCATTAAGGTAAGTGATGTCCTGTCAAGCAATTTATTTTATGATCTTGAGAAACTAACACACAATGCAGCAAAAGTAGCATGCTAGAACAATGTTGATTAAACAAGGCTAGCTGGAAGGCTTGCCAGCTCGGCTGCCTGTAGAAGAGAAGAACATCACTGAAAGGAAGATCTGGAGTGTGGCCAAATGATTTAATGTTAGGAGTGGTAAACTTACACAGAATGAAAAGAAAAACTACTTGTTTGTCCTTTTAGACTCATTAAAAAAATAATCCTTGTAAGTCAGAATAGGTGATAGGGAGACGGCATAGTTCAATACTGTTCTGGGAGACAAAGATTTGGAAGTGATTAGTGTCCATCTGTCAGAGAGTGCATCAGAGAAACGGCTTGAGCTATTATGTTTGTGGGAATGATCAAAAGTAGAAGGAAACAGTGAAGACATCGGATAGTGACAAACTTCCCTTCAATGCAAAGGATTTGCTACAGTTCCTCACCATGGCTCAGCATTGTCCAACACAGCCTAAAGAATTTGAACATAAAGAAAACCTTCAAGGAAATAAGGTGGAAGAGAACGTGTGTCTTGTGTCCTTTTTTCAGTTATCTACTCGGACTTCCATCGAAGTCCAAACACTGAGCTGGTAATAAAGAGTCAGAGACAGCCTCAGAACTTGGTCTGAAGACAATTTTCCAGTGCAGAGTGAAAGATGGGGCTTTGCAGTGGATCTTCAGTAGCATTATCTCAGCAGAGAGTAATTCTAACATCCTCTTACCATCAAATTTCCAAGAACAAGAATTGAATGGATACCTTGAGGACTTGATATCTTGCCTGCTTTTGTTGGGATAAACCAAGTTATCAGTATCATAAAGTTTGCATCTCTCATACTAATGTCAAACTCCTTGAATGCCTCTATAAGGTCTGAAATCATAAATCCTCCACACACAAGTGAGCTAGGATTTGAGCAACCTCTGTCTTCAACCCATGGGAAAAAAAGTATTTTTCTTACTTCACTGTCCCTGCTAACATTAACAAACTGTTTGTATTGCAGTAAAAGTTTTATATAATATTTTAAAGGTCAGAGTTTGTGGGTAGACATCTATTGTATAAAATATTACTTTGCGTTGGCAGTACTATCATTGTTTTTTTGTAACTTCATTAAGTAGCAGGAAGGATATTAGGGTTAGATTCTGCTTCAGATTAAAAAAAATAATAATCCCCATGCTACTTTATGTAAAAGCTTGTGACTCTCAAAATCTAGCCTCTCTTGGGTTAGCTAATTTACAAATTCACCTTTTTAACTGCTCTACAAATGTTTATTTTTCCAGGACACAAACCCTTATGATTTATTTTAGGCTCCAAAAAGTACTAAGACAAGACCTTCTCAGTAAGTAGAATTTTGCTTTTCTTAACACACTTATTGAAAATAAGAGATTATTCAACAGCTAAATAATTATTTTTTCTTGAGCTTTTATACTGCCTGTTCCTGTCTATCCCTTCATTCAGGTGTGATGATGGGTTTAGAAGCATTGTAGCCCCACCAGAGGCAGCATAGACAGCCCTATATGATGGGATGTGATACTGGACGTGACGGCCACCAATGCAAGTGAGCTAATTGGTGACATTAAGATTGGAGGCGGCCTGGGCTGCAGTGCTCATGCACTGGTGGAGTTCCCAGGTCCTGCACCTGGGCTGGGGCAACCCCCAGTATCAATACAGGTTGGGGGATGAAGGGATGGAGAGCAGCCCTGACAAGAAGGGCTTGGGGGAACCGGTGCATGAAAAGCCGGACATGAGCCAACAATGTGCTCTCGCAGCCCAGAAAGCCAAGCACATCCTGGGCTGCATCCCCAGCAGCGTGGTCAACAGGTCAAGAGAGTTGACTCTGCCCTTCTACTCTGCTCTCATTAGACCCTACCTGCAGTACCGCATCCAGCTCTGCAGACCCTAGCAAAGGAAAGACATGGATCTATTGAGGTGGGTCCAGAGAAGGGCCATAAAAATTATCAGAGAGTTGGAGCACCTCTGCTATGAGGACAGGCTGAGGGAGTTGGGGTTGTTCAGCCTGGAGAGGAAAAGGGTCTGGGAACACCTTATTGTGACCTTTCAGTACTTAAAGGGGGCTTATAAGAAAGATGGGGACAAACTTTGTAGCAGGGTCTGTTGCATTAGGACAAGGGGTAATGGTTTTAAACTAAAAGAGGGGAGATTTAGACTGGATAGAAGGAAGAAATTTTTTATGATTAGAGTGGTGCCCAGGTTGCCCAGAGAGGTGGTAGGTGCCCCATCCCAGGAAATATTCCAGGTCAGGTTGGACGGGGCTCTGAGAAACCTGATCTAGTTGGAGATTACCCTGCCCATAGCAGAGGGCTTGGACTAGCTGACTTTTAAAGGTCCCTTCCCAAACTGTTCTATGACTATGACTTCCCATGGAGTTCTATAGGGAAGAGTTGTGCAGTCCTTTGAACTAAAAAGGTGCAAATGATAAAAGTTCATTGAGGAGTGATGACCCAGAGTGAAATCCCAACAAGAACAATCCTCTTATGTCTTGAAACAAAAGCAGTGTCAGATGAGTACCTAAGTAATCTTTTGGAAAGTCTCTGCTAAAAGGATAAATTCAAAGATGATCTGTCCCACCTATGGAGAAGGAAATATCAATTGCATTTGAATAATTTTTTGTTAACATTTTAAAATGTCAACTTTCTAACCTTAAAAGTGGTTCTGTTATCAGGGACTAGGACCCGCAAAATATAGTATTTTTGTAAGCGTATCCAACTTCAGCAAGATGAGTAGAGAACACACATAAACATGAATTAACAAACAGAATACAGGTCTTCTAAAAATCTGAGTTATTACTTTGATGTCCTTCTAATTTAAAAGCCAAAGCCACCATTCCTTACCACACAATCACAGTACTATGGAATTGTTGAGGTTGGCAGAGACATCTGGAGATCATCTAGCCCAAACCCCTGCTCAGAGCAGGGTCAGTTACAACGGGTTGCTCAGGGACATGTCCAGTTGGGTTCTGATATCTCCAAGGATATAAAGGATACAAGCTCTCTGGACAGCCTGGTCCAGTGTTCAACCACCTTCACAGTAAAAAAAAAAAAAAAAAAAAAAAAAAAAATCTTGGAATTTTGTGGTTTAACTTGAGCCCATTGCCTCTTGTCCTGTCACTGGGCACCACTGAGAAAAATCTGACTCCACCTTCTTTATGTCTTTACTCCCCCAATATATGTTTATACACATTGGTAGAATCCCCCTGAACCTTCTCTTCTCCAGGCTGAACATTCCCACCTTTCTCAGCCTCTCTTCATATAATAGGTGTCCGAGTCCTTTACTGGACTTGCTCCAGTATGTCTGTGTCTTTCCTATACTGGGGATCCTAGACCCGCGCACAACAGTCTGGATGTGTCCTCACCAGTGCTGTTACTATCAATTCTAGGCATCCAAGTTGCATTAATGTATAAACTACCAGACCAGCGCACATCAATATTCAAAGAGAGTAGCAAAACCCAGACAAAGAAACGCAGGCACAAAGAAAAATGGGCAGAGGAACACAAAATAAGGACATCTACTCCAACTTCCTGCTCTGGGAAAGAAACCACTCTACTTATCCAATTCCTGACATGCAACTGTCTAGGTTTTTTCCAAAACTCTCCAATGAAGGAGTTTTCACAGCCTTTCTGGGCAACTGATTACAGCACTGTACTGTTCCTAGCATTGCTTGCAGTGTTTTATTTGAATCTTCCTTCCTGGAAGCTGGGACAACACAAGCACTGTCTGCCAGCCCTATTTCAACTTGAGAAAAAGCTGCCTGTGATATTAATGAGATTTGCAGGAAGAATTCAAGGCCCTAAAGCAAGCAATTTACTGTGTATTGCATGCTACACCACACTGCAAGAACATTTCTGTGGGTGTATTAATGTATTTGGAAGTAACTAAGTGGAACAAGCATCTGCATGTCTCAATGTATACCTAGATACTTAATAGTCTTCCTGTACACGAAAACAGATCATTAACTGGCAAAACATGGAGTTTTCAAGAATAGATTGTTAGGTAATTAATCTTTATTTCCTGTGGACCATAAAAGAATATTTCAGACAGTAAGTCTTCCTCTAAGCTTCCCAAGTCTATGTTTGATTAGCTCCTCTTTGGTAAAGTTTTTACGTGAATATTAAAAGATGACAAATCCTCATTTGCTGTTGATGAGTGGATGGCAGACACATCAAATTGGATTAATCTGATTAAATATCTATGTATGTTTTAGGGTACAAATCAGCTGTCTTGTGTATCTCATGTCATTTGAAATTTCCTCGAGACATCTGGGGTCACCAGATACAACACAGGAGCAGCATTCAGGTAGACCGTGCCCCTCTGGAAGGAGGAAGCTCAGGGGGATACCCTCATGCACATCAGGTCTCTCTTTTTAAATGGTGGATCATGTCAAAAATTGCTGGATTGTGAGGATTTCAGGACCCGGGGGGCTTCCTTCTGCCCCAGTCTGATAGAGGGAGGCAGCCTCTGCGGTTCTGTGGGGTTCAGACAGTGGCCAGGCTGTCACAGAGCATATGTCCCTAATCCTCACAAAGTCTTTATTTAATGTGATTAGTTTTTAGTTAAATAACCTAAAAAATGACGTTCCACATATCTATCTGAGGAAATCCGGAATTTCTCTATAGTCAGTGGAGAACATGTCTATATTTTATGATGCAGAACTGCAAATGCACTGACTCCTTTGGTCATGTCCCTGCTTGTTTAATGTCTTTGAGGACACTGAGTACACACGACTGTAACTTCAGGGACCTGTTAGTGCTGGTGTCTTTTGGACTAAAAATCATAATTCTGGAAGTGGATCATATAAAACAGGCAGAAAAAAAATCTGAGTGCCTTTACACTGCCCAATAGCAATATCAATCTCTCTTCAACTGTCCTTCGACATGGAAAAGTTGTGTTTAATTGGATTCAGGAGAACTGGCTGGAGGAAGTTCAGATGGGATTCATCCCAGCTAGTTATATTCTTTCTGTCTTTTTGGTAAGCTTAAAAGGTCAGTTAAACCTCATAAAGCACATTGTTCTCAGGGCTGTTCCCTCTGTCGCTTCCAGTTTTAATGCCTCCATTTGAACACAATTTAATATATTTGTACAAATATATAGCACATTGAGACAGCAAGGAAATTCCTCTCTCCACCAAAAATTATATACTATGTAGATAAAATAAGTGGTATTTAGGAAAATAAGAGGATCATTATCCCCATTTGTAGGTGAGAGATAAAGATAAGACGCAGATGGTATTTTTTTTCAGAGTTGCTGGACAGCATATAGTAAAGTGAGAAGATCCATCAAGATCTCTTGAGGTTTTGGAGGACACAGCAACTACATGTCCCTCCTCTACATGGTCGAGTTTCACTTTGTAACTGAAAGTAGTATAGGTTTCCAACATGCAGCTGGTTTCAAGTACCCTGAGGGTTTAAGTCTGACCAGATCCTGTTGCAAAAAAAAAAGGTTTCAGAGGGTTGTGGTTTTAATCATCATTACATCCCATGCCTCTCTCATCTTTCCGCACCAACTCTAATCTGTGCTGCCGCATCTGTGGATAAGAGTCAGCAGAACCTCTGGTTTTGAAGGATCATCCGAGATACAAATTCTTTACTTTGAAAGCCTGGAAAGTAGTCCCCTGTGTGTGTCATTAAGCTGTAGCCAAAAGCAGATGCAAAGGTTAGATTCTCTGTTGGTGACAGCCTAAATAAAATGGAGTAGTGGTCTGGGGGGGATGGGACAGACAAACAACTGTTGTGCAATTGAATCTGAACGAAGAATGATTGTGGCAAAACAGAGATTCTCCTCTGAAAGTGAGTTTTAGAGTTTCATTTCTCTGCCTAGGAAATGAGTGTGAGCGTCACATCCTTCATACCCCCTGCAAACAAGGATGATGACACTACAAAGAAAAATGTCTATATTGCCTTCGCACTCTTTTTATTTATTATTCTCACTGCTGGATTCGTATGCTACTTTATTGCTCGGCACATGGGAAGGAGTGTTGTCTCTGAAGTTCGCAGAAACTGGTATTTCTCTGAAGTATCCCTGCCAATCACTGACCAGCTTAGACCTTCTTATCCCTTTTTTTCTTTTTTAAAGTGAAGAAGACTAAGTCCTGTCAATGTCTCTCAGCAGTCAGTCACCAAAACAAATGCTGAAGAGTAAAACCAACCAACAAAAGGAGCAAAGTTCATGAAGACATTTGTCACTCACTAATTTCAACCCGAGGAAGCATACCCTCTAATTACTGACCTGACTCTATATCCTTGAGCTTTGCATAGGTGCTACTGGATAATCCAGGCAGCTTGTAGTCGCTGGTTCATTTCATTGGTAATTACGCAGTATGTATGATTTCTAGGAATAGGCATTGTGGATAAGTCTTGTTTGTTTTGGCTCTGTTTCTATGGGGATAAACAGAAGTAGTGTGATTAATTTCCATTCTGTTGCCATGGTTATTAATAATAATGAGGTGATTATTACTGCACTGTAAACCTTACAGCAATTCCAACGCTGCTATAAAGAGAGAGAGGGAGAAAGAGAGAAAAAAAAAAACAAACCAACAATGAAAGAGCTGAACCAGATCCTCAGCCTGGGCAAATCAGCACTCACGCATTGCCTTCAATGAGAGGCAATGAAACAGAAGATGTGTTCTTGGAGAGTCTGGACCTGTAGACAGAGCAATATTAATAAAACAAGTGATAGATGAGAACCCCTCACTGACTTCAGCAGAGCTGTGCTGATTTGTACCCGCTGAGATTTGATCAGAAAAGATATTTGCCAGCACAAAAGTTCCACCTGGTTCACATGGCCAATGGAAAAACACTGTGGTGTGCTCAGTATTTCTGGACCAGACTCTAGCTTATTTGTTTCACTACAAAAAGTGGTGGTGGTGTCAGGGCAGGGGGAGGGGGGTGATGAGTACAGGCAAATAAAAATAAAATAAATTTTAAAAAAGCAATAGCTCTTCCTCCTGGGTGACTAATGAGCAACTCCCACATTCCTGGTACCTGCTCAGCTGGCTCTATCTTATTGCACTAAGTGATTTGTATTCCTTCTGGAGACATTGCCATGGTGTTGGAACAATAAGTAACACTCATTTAATCAGATTGTCCCCGTGGGTGAGATCACATTTTTCAAGGATTCTGCACTCTTAGCCGGGATGTTTTGCAGACTTCCGTCTTTCTGAGTCCTGGTGTAGGTGCAGAAAGCTCACAATTGGCAAATCACAACCACTGGGCAGACTTGTTGTTGTTATTTTATGGCTAACTGGGATTCAGCATCAGCCTTTTCACACAAGTCTTGGATTCAACATCAGCCTTTTCACACAAGTCTTGGAATGACAGAAACAGGATGAGAAAGTGCCTGTTCACATTCTTTCTCCCAAAAGCCACAACCTGTGCTTTGAGGCTGTTAGTTTTCCATGTTTCCTTTTCCAAACCAGGAAAAATTATTTTGCATATTTGTTTCTTCCTTCCCATGTATCTCATTTCTGTTTGCAAGTGCAGAGACCACCCTTCCCATCCTATCGTTTGCCTTTTATGTGTTCAGGATGCCAGTCTTTGGCAAAACAAAAATCAGAACCTAGCTGCTTCTCAGCTTTGCTTGTCTGCTGAGGTTCCTTCAAAGCAAAGAGGACAGCAGGTCAGATGTTAGCACTGGCTGTCAAATGCTCACATAGAGCCAAGATATAAAACACCATGGCTGTGCAGAGTTTTAAAAGCGTGATGGGGCTGTCAAGTGTTTTCCCTTTCAAACAGGCCTTTGAGTGTTTACCTCCAGATCATGCAATGGCCCAGTTCCAATGCAGAAGAGCATCATCACCTTCTGAGAACACATGGCAGACCGGGTGCAAGTCACTTTCCCTCTGCAGACAGACTTCATTGTGGGCATCCACCACACTTTGCTGTGGGATAGCCCCAATTTAAAAAATGATCCTACCAGCCAAGTGTGCAAAGGCGACCTCAAAGGGCAGAAGGTCAAGTGCTGGTCCCCGCTGCCTTGATCACAAGGGTGGTTCTTTAATCACCAAAACAAAGTTAAGAGGTAGCAAGCGATTCCCTTTAGTGTGAGTGGCTGCAAGAAGGGAACATTTGCCTCTCATCAATACATTCTGCTTCAGTGGGGAGAAAGGTAGGCATCCCCAGGCTTTTGGAGACCCTGAAAACCATAGCAAAACAGTGGTTAGGACCCTCTGTACTTCTACCTTCCCACCTCTGGGCATCCTTTTCTATATTCAGAGGGTGAGGATGGGGTATGGGTAGCAACAGAGTCAGGAAGTATTTATACCTTATACTAAAACAGGAGGGTTACCTCCAGTAGTAAAGTTCATCAGTGCCGCTGTTGATGGCACAAGACTCTGAATATTTATTTTTTTCTTTTTTCCGGAGGTGTGCAATAGCTGCAGCTTCCTCACACTCCTGTTAAAACTCTCACTTGCCCTCTGTTTCACTGTGAAATTGTTGTGGCATGCGCCCTGGTATGGCTCTGATCCACAGCACCGTATAAAGGCTAGGGATTCTATTCAGAGGCCCAGCTATGGCTGTTCCATCATCTTTCTTAGTCGTCAAAACACAGTCTCGGGAAGTCTCCAACAGGTATAAGGCAGATTAAACATTCACCTGCTTTTTTGACAGGAATGTCGTAAAATGGGAGAGAGGCTGTATCACTGTGCAATGCAAATGTGGGATCTATTGATGTGCAGAGAAATGAGTGGCAAACTCATGCCTGAGTCCTCCTCTGCATTCCTCAGACCCAAAATGTGTGTTTGAGGATCCCTGGGGGAGCTCAGAACTTGTCAGGATGGACCTGTAACTTAAAAAGCCTAGAAAATAAATAGATCAGGAGAGGGACAGTATGAGATGATAATTTTTAAACCATAAAGCACCACGCTGAAGTGAAATCTTCAGGAACAGCATATAAAATGCATGGATATTTAGAAGTGGTAGTGTAGTTACTGCCTGCTCAAAGTGCATACCACTACTTACTACACGCCCACACACAAGCACATGTGACCGAGCAAACATGTATTGCAGGCACGCACACATACACATGCACACATGCCTTTTGTAACAACAACCTCGTTCCGTTGTGAGTGCATGGAAATGGGAGAGACTCACTGTGTACACTGTGTTTGAAAGGGAAGGAAAAAAAAAAATTTCCAAACCAGACTTTCAGAGAAATTCTTTCTATGCAATGCAGCATGATGCTTCCTCTGGTTGGGATGGGGGAGGGAAGGGGATGGGGAGAAAAAGAAAAGGGGAGGGGGGGAGGACAAGTTCGTGGTTAGATGGGAGCTCCCACCCATTTCCTTTCCTTGCCCTTCCCAGGCATGTCAGAGCTGGGAGCCAAGACAAATCAAACTCTCGGGAGCTTGCAGACAGACAGCACCACTTACCGAGAGCGTAATTGCAGCCCTTGGAGGAGCATGAAGGAGGGGATGAGTGTGGAAAAAAAAAATTAAGAAGGGGGCAGTGCCCTCTGCTGCCAAAGTAAAGCTGTGGATGTGGAGGATTTCAAAGAGAGAAGCGAGCAGGATGCAGCGAGACGGGGCCTCTGGGAGTTTGCAAATAAACACTCAGAGCACATGGCAAGGGGAGGACAGTTGAGTGAGGTTCATCTAAGGTCAGCAGGGTTCATCTGAGGCCTCTTCCCCCTGCTCAGCTTACCAGAAAGTGAAATGGATATGGTTATGCTTACTGACCTCACGTAGGCATTAACCTGGTTTCGTTAGCTTGGATGAGCTGAGGTCCTTGGAGGAGAAGTGGAAAGAGCTGCTGTTGCTAAGGAAAACGGACTGCAGAGCAGAAAAACTCCTGTGGTAGGTACGTCTGGGGCTTGCAGTTGCTGCTGTGACAGAGCCTAACAAGGTCCAAACAGCGCAACCAGAGAAGGGCAGGCTCCCATCCTCCTTTCACAGGATGGAGATTGCGGGGCCAGGAGACTAAGGTCAGGGTTCATGCCACCTAACTTTAGCTTGCTGAGTGCTCATCATCCAGCTTGTTCCTTGAAAGGAGAGAGCCTGAATCCACCAGCTACCCTAGACCAGGATGAAGTAACAACCAGAGGAGACCAAGGGTGTCAGATGTCCCCCTTCTCCTATTCCAAGTGTCCCTTAAGGGGCTCTCCAACCCAGAAGAGGCAGGGACATAAGCCTGCAAACTGAAATTTTCCATCCTTTTCTTCTTCTAAAACTATCCCAAACCCTGCAATCCTGCCTCCCCTCTCTCTCAGTCCATGGCTTTTCTCTTTACAGGGTGAACACACTTATTGGTATTGCAGTATTGCTGGGAACTTTCTTCTTGTCTGCTGCCACACCGCACAAGGTGTACCTTACTCCTTAGGGAGGAAAGGGACAATTTGCATCATCAGAGCAACATAATACTGTGTCAGCAGCTGCTCACCGGCATGTAACTTTAGCCAGAGTTTGCCAAAGCAGGAGGAATTAAAACATAATGAACGAGTCTATCAGCCCCGATACTGACCATCCCAACTATCACAGCATTTTGCTAACAAAATTCCATGATACAAAATTATAAGTAAGTATAATTTCATAAATAACATGCATATGACAGAAATATGTATATAGGATGTGTACAGCTGTATTTGACTGAGGCTTAACAATATCATTTTCTGCTCAGTCATTTTCAAGACCTTTTTGACACCTGAGGAGTCAAAAATTTTCTTCACTGGATTTTGGAGGCAAATATGACCTCCCATGAGCTTTTGGAAAACCGCCAGTTATCAGGAGAAGTGCAAGAGATTTGTAGAGAATTTTAGGTAATTCATAGAGGTCATTGAGAAAAATACCCGTAAAAATACGTGGGAACAGGTTTCAACAGGTACCAGGACTAGCACATGTTGAGCTGACATGGGAGAATGGCTTGGCTAACCCAGGAAGAAACGTCTAGTCTGATCATGCTGTCAGGAAAGCAGGAAAAAAGCCTGAAAATCTACTAAATTTTCTAATAGAGGAAATACTCCAGTGCACAGGTGTAAATCCTTTCTTTTCGTATCTTCATTATCATTGCCATCATCACTAAACCATTGCAGTTAAAGATTTTAGTTTTCCACTTTGTTACCTTTCACATCTGCCCATCACTGGCCATCTCCTGTCCCTCTTCTTCCTCTCTTGATTCCACCATGCCTCCAAAATATCAAGTTTTCTTGTCTTGCTGCACACCTGTCCAGCTACAGATGGGGTGAGAGGATTCCAAGGGTCCTGTCCTTTCCTTACCTTGCCCTGCCTTACTTTGCCTTGCCTTGCCTTCCTTCCCCTCCCCTCCTCTCCCCTCCCACTCCCTGTTGACACAGATGCCTTAACTGGTGTAACTTTACACAGTATTAGCCAAGAGAGGTTGTGCACCCAATAAAGAGGCAGTGAAGATGCTGGAGAGGGTATGCAGGAGAGAGGAGGAGGGTATCTCTGCTGTATTCACAACTTCTGAGTTGGTATTAGTCTTACTTTATCATAATGTATAGGCCTAGGCGTAGCACTTCATGACCATCCCCTCCACATCATGTTTTCTATAAAAGCAGAACTGGTATCCTGCACCCAGAAGATCTTGTACTCCAGGTGCGAAATAGAAGACAAGGCACAGACGGGTGCTGTTGAAATTGGGGGTTGCAAAAGGATGTAGGAACCGGGATTCCTGTTTCAAGGGCAATTCTGAAATTTCAGGTAACACCTGTTTCATTCTGAAATGGAGTATGAGCAAAGCTATGAAATTTCAGAGCACTGCCCGTTCATCAATGTTGACATGGTGAAAACTGAATAAGCAATTTTGGGAGTTAGAGCAGCTGTAGCCAGAACTTCTGTTCACACCTGCACCCTTGCAGTTCATATGCTCTGTGTGACAGGTTCTCAAGCAGCTGGAAAGACCAGGAAGAATATAAAACCCTAACCAGTAGTTCACACTTCTTTTTCACTGATGGATATCTTCAGGCCCATGCTAGGTGACAGGCCAGAGAAGAGGATTCTCAAGTGTTGGTGTCCTCTGCATGGCAACTCCACTGTAGGTCATGCAAGAACTTCAAGTGTGGGAACATACCTTCTCAGAAGGCTCTATTAAGTGTAGGACCTACTAGCTGCTATGAAAGACTGAGGATATTCTGCTGTTCTGCGATTCCATGTATCAGTCATGATTGTCCTCTGGACAGTAGATCAGTACATGGAGTCACAAATAGGGAGACAAATCACAGTGCTACACTGTTTATTTATTATTCTGTGACTTAGTAAAGGCTCTTCCAAACTCTGAAGATAATGAACAGCTGGCTCCCACTTACTGTACAGACAAAAAATGTGGCTTTCATGTCCCTTAGTTGAGTGGAGGGTAGGTGTGGTAAGGGTGTGGGTGTGTGCACCTGTGTCTGCGGGTGCAGGGGGGCTGTCAGTAGGTGCTACAAGAAGTAGCGTGAGTTGATGGTTGATTTCCCAGAGCTTCACTACTTTGAGAAACTAGGTTATTTAAGAACCATGTATTCAGGTTGTGTTTATCTTGAAGTGTGAAGCAAATTGCAGCCTGGCAGGACTGGGGTCTGGAGGAGGGAGTGAAAGGAGGCAGAAAAATTAGCAGAAGCATCAGAATGAAGACAATCCAATGACTCCAGTTGAAGTACAAAGTGTCTCTTGCAGTATAGGATTTGATGGGGTGACATCCCTTATTCTTGCTTCTGTCCTACCTCCCTCCTGTGTACAAACCCACCTGGGGAATAGATAAGTACATGAAGCCATATTAAAATTCTGTTCACTGGCATGAGTGAACAGAATGAGCCTCTTCTTTTTTTTCCAGGCTCTGACATTAAAGCCACTGACCAGAGCCTGAATCACCTGCTCACAAGTACTGTCCCAGACATGTTTTATTTTCCTCAGCATCAAAATGTAGGCCAAACATTATTTAACAGCAGCTGTGGCCGGTAAACTAGGACCTATTGCTTGACTTTTCCCAAGCTCTTTTCTCCAGAGCTGCTGTCTTCACTGCAAGGTGCCCTGAGCAATTCTTACACATACCTGGAGTGGTGCTTCCTTGTGTCCCTGCACAGAGCTGTCTCCAGGGCAGACCTAAGGCGACACAAAGCTTCTTGCTGACCTTTTTTCTTACCACCTAGAAAGCAATAATTACCTGCAGTTAGGACATACCTGAATACCCTAAAGGGGCTGCAGTGCTGCTGGATCTTTCTCTCTGGCCATTAAATCATTTCTCATGCAAGAGCATTGGGCAGCCCATTTTGGGATCCCTCTCCCAGTGATAAAAAATCTGTGTAACCTCTAATTCTTTCATTCCTACAACATGGATGTCATACCCATTAATGTCAACTTCTGTTTTTCCCTCTATTCTTTCCTTACCATGCACAAGGAAGAAATAGTGAACGCTGTTTGTTTGTGGTTTTTTGCTCAGAGGAAAAAAGCCTTAGTGTAAGAACAGTCTTCAATGGCTCACAGAGCAATGACCATTGGATAACTTATTTGGAAATTTCAGCAAATGGTCCTGGCAAAGCAGAGTTTCGGAAAATAACAAGGAAGGGCACAGGATGCAACGTCATGATATATCCCTCTATAAAACGGGCTTGAAAGGCTGGAAAAGCATTGGCATATCCCTCCTGTTGAAAAGACAATAGCAGTGAGGGCTTGGCATGATCTTCCTTGAAAAAATATGGAAACTAGACATAAGAGCAAAAGTTCTGGCAGCACCATGTTTTCCCTCAGCCGCCAAGAGCTAGCGGTATTTGGAACACACTACAGCAAAATATAAAATATATATATATTCAAAGAAGGAGAAAGTGGTATGATTTTTTCCCTTGTTTCAAAAAGGAGCAAAGAACAGCTTGTTACAGCCTCTCCTGGAGTTGAGTCAGGGAAAAGCAGTTAATAGTCTATTACTATCACTGTACAAATACTCATCAATCACCTTTGTAGGTGGCAGATTCCCATTATGTTAGATGCTGTACAAACACCAAATTAAAAAAGAGGGTGTCTGCAGTCCAGGTGTAAAGACCCAGCTCATTAAGCCAGAATCTTTGATGTGAGAGGACTGCGTCGTACAGGATCATACAAATACATCTGGAGCTTCGAGATGTACATCAGAGAGAAGGCCAGAGGGCTCAGCTTGGAGTGGGGAGAGCCAGGAGCGGAGAGCTTTTGGGTGGGAAGGTAGCATAACTCCTCACTGCAGCACAGGACTATGGCTGGCACTGCGTATTTCAAGATTTCCCACAACAAACACTGTCAGTAGTTGGATTTTGCATCAGAACTTGCTTATGCATGAGGTCCTGTAACAGCAGCAATGGTACAGCCCTGTGCACAACTTACAGACCACAGGCCGAGTGCAGAGGACCAGGTGAAAAAGGGTCAGGGATGCACCTTATGTCTTGTGTGGGAGGCTAGGGTGGACTAGTACAGCCCTTGGAAGATGTGGGTTTGCTATCCTTGAAGAATGTTTAGGGACTTTGTTTTATTAGTATTAGAAAAGAAAAACTCAATTTAATTTATCCTTTTCCCTCTGGAATACAACTTAGGATTCACTCTGTTCCAACAGGGTATCAATTGATAAAATAGTAGAGGTGCCAGAACATGTTAATGTCAGCAAAACCTGAGTTTCTCTGCTGTTACCCTACAGCATTTCAAAGCCCTGTATTGTGTTGGGTTTGGGTGCCAGTTTTATGCAATGCTGTTTGCTGTTGAGTTCAGTGAAAATCACCTTTGGGACCTTTTATTGTACAGCTGAGCCTTCAAAGGTCTTATGGGGTACCTGCTCTCCAAAGTGCCTTACCTTTGAGGCACTTCTTACCTTTGAGGACCTGGGTCTATGTATTTTCATGGACTTGCCTAGCAGTTAGTAAAAACAGGCATATTTCAAGCCCCATCATAAATGCATGAACATCACCCTCACCTTTCTTCTTTGCTTGACCACTCCAGTTACAGCTGACCACAGACTGTTCCCCGGGAGACTCTGGGACAGGACTGGAAACCCAAGTCGTGGTTTCTCCACCCACCTGGGATAGGAAGGAGTCACACCAGTTGCTTTTGGCTGCTTGGTATGCAACTTGGCTGCAGCTACATTTCCGTGGCTTGTTCTCACCCGCCTGCCTTAGCTCTGACACCTTTTTTTTTTTTTTTTTGCCTCTTACCAGCCCACCTGACTTTGTTTTTGCCTTGTGGGATCTTTGACTTGTTTGTACATGCAGTGTAGACACTGTGGCTTCCCACTCTCTTGTCTTGCACTTGGGTCTGAATCATTCTTTGGCTTCTCTGGTTTTTCATCTTGGCTTTTCTCGACTATCATACTTGGCCACTGTCTCCTAAAAATCAGGTCCAACAGCCTAAGTCCGTCACTTGACCTCAGCATTGGACAGATGGGACTAAGCCTGAAACAGAATTTTTGTTTATTTCTCCCAAATGAAAACAAGGTAAATTTGATAAGGAATTTCAGATGAACTGCCCTCATGTAGGTGATCACAGGATGACACAAAGTCATTGCATGGTTGTGGTCCTATGCAGCCAAACCCCGAGAAATGCAAGCCTTATCCAAACAATGACACATAGGAGACTGAAAGAGACAGAAATATTTTTGCTTCAGTGACCTCAAGCTCAGGCCAGCTCCTCCTCAAAATCAGTGGAAAAATTTTTTGTAAACTTAAAGATCACTGGGTTTTTTGTAAGTTCTGAAGTTGAAACAGTGTGGTGAAAAGAATTCTTTACCTTGTTATGCAGTAAGTCTGAGACTTACAGAGGGGTTCCCACATCTCATCCCATTCCTCATTATTTGGGCTACATCCGGTCCTATTGCAATTTAGACACATGGATGATCTCACATTCCTTCATCTATGATCTTCCAACCAGCTCTGTCTGCTGCCTGGATCCCGGAGCAGGCTGTACATGCTTCTGAAGCTGGGGACACACCATGCAATTGGATCAGGGCTTAAGAAGTCATCTCTCTAACAGTGAGATCCTTCCCTCCCTATGCCTTAGGGCCATACAGAAGAGATCAGTGACCTAGGTAGATAAAGACTAAGTAGGAATCAGGTTTTATATTCTGCTTAAAAAATAGTTTGAAAATTCCAGTTCCACAACAAAAGACAGATAGCTTTGTTATCCTCTCAGCTGAGTCTATCCTGATCAGAATTCCTTAGGTTTACTGTGACAATGTCAGTATTAAAACCTTTTCTGAAATCATATATTACTACTTCCTTGACTCTGTCCTAGATGGTAGCTGGCTGGTTTGTTATCTTGTTGGGGCTATTTAGCATTCTTGACATATCCATTAACCACTCATGCTGATATTGCTTTTTATAAATATTTTATATACACATAACATCATATATACGTGTTTATATATATGTATAGATACTATATATATGTAATTATAAAGATAGATGTAGACATAGCTGTCTGATAGTGAAAAACTAATGACAGTCTATTTCATCAGACTCATCATCAAATGTTTAGAAGATTAGGCCTTTTCTGTCTCCGCTGCAATTCAAGGCTAAAACCAAAATGGAAATCTCTGCAGAACACAGCTCATTCTTTAGACTTGGATTTCTAGGACTCCTTCATATGCATCATTGTCCTCTACAGCATCCCACATGCCACCAAGGTGTGTTTATTTTATTTTATTTTAGCAGTGAGAAATTCCACATCCCTGTAAATAACTAAAAAGTAAATCTTTCTACTGCAATAATATTACACAAATATATAAATTCTGTGAGTCTTAAACAAGATGTTCAAGCCTACCATGGGAGAAGCTAAGAAAAAACTTTTGGCTGTGAATCATAACCAAAAATACAGCCTCTACCCTGTCTGCATAGTGTGCAAAATAAATCTGGTCTTGTATGAAAGACATATACATTGAGTTTATTTCTGACCTGGGAAATATTCAGTGTTGCATTAGAACATATTTCACCTTAGTCTCGTAGCTACTTGTCTCAAACATCAACTAATTAAAACCCCAGTACTTGAACTGAAAATTTTCCTTTTGCTTTTGGGAAAAATACCCATTAAAAAAAAAAAGAAAAATAATTTTTCAATCATCTCTCCTGTATCTTCAAAATTTTCCTCCCCTCAAAAATAATAAAAGCATGATTCACCAGAAATATGAAATAAACTAAACCAAACAATGAATTAATAAAACACCTCATACAGTTTTGATCATCAAAAACCTAGTGAAATATAAGACATCTGTCCTTATTTATGGAGAAGGAGATGATGTAATAGGTTGATAAAGTGGTTGTGCCAATCTTCACAATATTTGATATTTTTCTTGCAGTTCCAGCTTCAATAAATTAGTCATTATATGGGAAATTTGCCTCTTTTTAAAGCAAAGCAAAACAAAACAAAAAACAAACCAGTTTTTAACCAGTTGTTACCTGTTGAACCAGTGACTCCCTACTATGTTGAATGAGAGGAGACAGGTAGATACATATATTTGAGGAGAGTGTTCCTCCTTAAACTAGATGGGATGAATCACCTTCTGGATTTTTCATGTTCTCTCCTTCAACTATAAGAGAAAAATATATGTTCAGACAGGATACCTGAAGTGGATTTACAGAGACAAGAATCGTCTCAATAGATGTAAAATCCACTGACGGTGTCTATGTTGGAGGTGGTCAGCCCTGGGGTAAGAAGCAACTTTAGAATATGCATTTAGAAAGGACTTTTCCTCCCTCCTGCCCTGCTATCACAGTACACCATATTATTTTAACTTCCTGGGATTACTAGATATTTGAGAATACAACATTAGGAGGCAAAACGATAGTCGTCTTCACCATCCCTACTCTTACCACAAGAATGATAGAATCATAAAATACCAGATTGGAAGGGACCTCAAGGAGCATCTGATCCAACCTTTCTTGGCAAAAGCGCGATCTAGACAAGATGGCCCAGCACCCTGTCCAGCTGAATCTTAAAAAAACCCAATGTGGGCGAATCCACCACTTCACAAAATCATTGAATCATCTAGGTTGGAAGGGACCTTTAAGATCATCAAGCTCAAGCATTGACCCAGCACTGCCAAGTACACCACTAAAACATGTGCCTCAGCACCACATCTCCCCAGTGGGATAATGATTTCTTTCTCCCTGCTGGTGATGTTTTTGTTGGTACAACCCAGCATTCTGTTGGCTTTCTTTGCTGCAGCAGCACACTGGTCACTTATGTTGAGCTTGTTGTCCACTAGGACCCCCAGGTCCCTTTCCATAAAGCTGCTTCCCAGCCAGAGAGATCCCAGCCTGTGCTGCATACCTGGATTATGTTTTCCCAGGTGCAAGACCTTACACTTGTCCTTGTTGAGCTTCCTAAGGTTCTTGTTCACCCACTCTTCCAGCCTATCCATGTCTTTCTGCAAGGTGGTTCTCCCTTCCCAAGTGTCCACTTCCCCACTCAGTTTGGTATCATGAGCAAAGTTCATCAGGGTACACTTGATCCCATACTTCAGATCACTTATGAAGATACTAAACAGAAAATTAGAAAAAAAAAAAGAAAAGAAAAAAGAAAAATCACCCAAAACCAAACCAGTGTTCTCACCAGGTGAGTGTTTCAGTTGGCTAGAATCCAAAATTATATTATATCCCCCAGATCTCCTCTTTTTCACAGGGAAAAACAAAAAAGAAAATGAAAGAGGCTCCTTGCATCTCTTCTGGAAGTGCATCTCTTCACTCACTGCAGTAGGAGCTGGCCGTGACTGATGTCACGTGACCTTAGCTGATGTCTAAAGTTAGTTGAATAGAATCTAGGGCCAAGACTGCAAAGGTGAATTAGTGGCAGAACCAAAGATAAATCCCATATGAAGTTGAGCGCATTCTCAGACATCCAACCTGTCTCTTGCCACGTATGTAGTCTTCTTACTTTTACTAATATCTCACCGATGCAATATTACTTATAAAAAATCTCTCTTAACTTTGAGGGATACTGTGAATGCGCAGGGTATTTATAGAATTCTTTCCTCTGTATTGTCTGCAGACAGTAGGAGAATGGGACAGCTGAGGAATGCAGCCTGGAGACACAGTAGTCATAGACACCTTATGTTGGATGTAGGACAGAAATCAACCACGCTCATTAGTACTTAAATTGGCTAAGTGCTACCAAGGTAACGGCTCTCTCCACAATATTGTTGTCTTGACTAAACAACTTACCCTAAGCTCCGTTGAAATAATATGTTTTTTCACCTGCAGGAGTGAAACATTCAAGACGACATTCCAAGACGGATCTGGTTAAGGTCATAAAAGTTTTGTGGTAACCTATATATTATTTTTATGCATATGCTTAACACGATGTATTTTATGAATGTGCTAAAGTGCAATAAATCACCTAAAACATAGTGTAAAACACTTCAGACTGTTACCAGAGTATCAGATGCTCACACATATTCCGTACCTCTATAGGTTCATACAGATGCACAAGCGTAGAGACCTGCCACCTCCTGAGTACAGTTGACAGATGGGAGTACTGCTTGCTTGTCTTCTGTGTGGGAGGTCATGAGAGTAGTCACTGTGTCTGTGATGGATTAGCAGTCAAAATGAAGACACATAGCGTGGAGGAACGGCACAGCTCCAGCATTTACTGTGTGTCTCAACAACTGGAGTAAAGGACAGAGTTTCATAGGAATTATATTGCAGGGGAGAAGAATTCTGTCTCTTCCAGTGTATAAAGACAAACATAGTGAAATTCATGCTTCTGCAGAAGACCAACATGAGAAGTCTTAAGGAAAACTGAAACCTTCAGCTGACTGCCTAGGGTCAGGATACAAAGTGGATGACCACCTGGTTAACCTGCTGTCCCCAGTTACTTTGATTTTATGATTCTGAAACTTCAGCAACATTACATGGGCTGGCTATGGGCTGGTTTCATCTGTTCAGGTATGCTTTTCAACTATAGTAAGTGTTGCATAAGTTTAGTAGTTTAAGTCAGGCTGGAAAAGCATCCAAAAAGCTATGCAAGCTTATGGGACTGAAAATACCTGGAGATGGAGGTGCTCCAGAAGTTTTAATAGCCTAGACACTGTTCATCCTCTGCAAGCCATCGGACAGTGGAAAAATTGGCATGAAATTCCCCTTTTTCGTCCAGGTTATCAGTTTCAATGGGACCGTAATTATACTTTCTAATCTTAACATTTTGAAAGTGTTAGAAATAAGTTAGAAAGAGGGACTTGTTGTAGAAGGTTGTGCAAATGTTCTGCAGATTTGATATCCTGCTGCAGTGATCATGAGTGAAGGACACTTATGGGTGAAATAAACATTAGTGTAGAACACCTGGTCAAATAACATTGAAACAGAAAATTCTTTCCTCGTTAGTATATCTTTTTTAATTCACCCAGGGCATACTGAAGGAACAGTGTTTTTTTATACTGCTGAAGCATATCCATGGCAGTTTCTTGTTGAATCTCAGAAATTTGGGTCAACAGCACTGACAGCATCTAGCCTCTTTGTGTTTCTACATCTGAATCAAAACATGACCCTTGAGTTCAGCACAGCCTTCTCAGAAAATCATCCATCATTTCCTAGCACATGTGGATGGTATACAAAGGTTATATCTTAAAGCCCTAAATGTGTAAGAACCAGGTAGATTTTAAAAAACTGCTTTTAGCAGGGAAGGGATAAGGAAGTGAGCATTTCTTTTGACATTTGTGCAGCACTGCCTCTTGACTAAGTCTGGACTTGGGAGTAAGGACAACATCAACATGACAGCAACTGCCATCAAAGAACTCTTCCTGGGAGAGCCACTGGTGATTACTGTCATCCAGAAACTCTTAATCCCTGTGCCACTGAATTTAGGATATTTATGGGAAGAAGGCAAGGATAGCAGGCAAGAAGAAGAAAACACCATCTCTTACTGACAGAGTCCAAAACTCTAAACATGACCCAAGCTTGGTTCTTACAGAATGAGAGCTGCTCCCCAAGAGCTACAAAGCTGAGGTCTCAGTTGCAGACCTGGATGCCACTAAAGAACACCAAAGGCAGAAGTTCAAAGGGCTTCCCAGGTGGCTCAGCCACCTCCATGTAGGGAGGTGCCCTGCTTCTCCTGGCAGCTTGCTCCAACACGCTGCAGGCATCAAGTGTCCCTGAAATGGTAAGCCAACTCCAAGAGAAGCATCAGGTGGGTGAGGTGGTAGGAGAGGTGGAAGCTAGAAACATCCCAACAAGTTTCATATCCTGCCAATGCTCCACCAAAACCAAAACATTTCCACAGAGCGCTTAATTCTCACCTTCTAGGTGTTTTCCAATGGAAAAATGCCTCCACAGGGAAACTTGTGACCAGGTGCTATAAAGGGTCAATTCAGACACTGGTAAAATTAATCTGAGTTCTTTGAAAGTTGGACTTCCATAGGGACCCACTAATTTTTTACTTGTTTAAAAAAATATAAAAATAAAAGATTTTGTTTATTTTTGCTAGAGGAAACTCCCATTGACTTTGGATGACCTCAAGTGACAGCCCTCAGAGAGGACAGTGTCAGTCAGGAAGCTCTAAATTACAGAGTTTTACATGATAGCCATGGAGAAAAGGGGTGGATAATTAAGGATCGGGACATCCTTTTTCTCTGGGGGTAGGGGTGAGAGGAAAAAGCAAAGGATAATGAGACAGTTAGTTGCATAAAAGGGTCTGGAGAGCAAACCCTGTTCCTCTGCGTTAGGTGAAATCATTGCCTAGGCCTGTTCCCTAGGATACTGTGTCCCTACGCTGTGCTCACTCATGGACCAATTTAGCAATAGTCTCAAGTTTTCAGTTCCTGCAAAACAAAAAATCTCATAGATTCCCAAACCTGCAAGCGCCAGCAGAGGGTATGGAGCTGGCAGGAGTGTGTAATATAAGAGAGTGTTTGTTGGTAGCCTGGGACAAGCCCGGATCTTAGCCCTGCCTGCCAGCTCAGAAAGCCACTTGTCTGAGCACAATAAGAAGGGATGATTCACAGTGCATTGATGGTATCACCAACCTAGCGGGGGGCATCACCACGCCAATTCGGAGTCCCTCTCTCCCTGCTAGGAAAACATTCATCTGCAGGCTTTCAAAACACAGAAGGGGGAAAAAAAGAAAAAGAAAAAAAAAAAAATAGAAATAGAGTATGATGCACCGGTGCCAGGAGCTGGCACTTGGGGCTGGGCTCGGGACATGGCTAGTAGGCAGCATGCATGTATGCACAGACAATGACGCAAGGAGGGAGGAGGCTGAGACAGTGGCGGGATGTTGGATTGGTGAAGAAGGGGAGGAAACCCCATTCTCCCCTTTCTTTTGCTTTTTTGCCCTTCTCGCAAACCTCTCAGCACGTCAGTCCCCGATTTCAATGAGAAGGAAACTCCTGGCAGGCACTGGTAGGAAATTGTTGACCTTCACGAGTTGCTGACAGCCTTTAGTGTATTTCCAGGTTACCCATAATCATGTGGGGCTTGGTGCAGAGGAGTTGCCTTCTGCTGAGAAAGAAATACATGTGAGTGTATATTTTTGGTCTGATTCATACTATACCATTGTTTGAGAGACCTCTGACTGAAACGAGAAGTCCAAGAAGGAAGTTTCGTGTGCCTCCTCTGACTGATCATGAAGCCACATTGCATTAAAAAAACAATATTTGGAGCTCCTGTCTGGACTGGACTAGCTGGCGTCAGACTTCTCCCTTCCTGAATCCTGTTGCAGAGGCCCCTTTCTATCAGAAAAACAAACAAACAAACAAAAATATAGACATAAGTTAGTAAGGAAATTTTTCTGCATTTATCCAAATATTTTTCATCCTTTAGATTCCTCCTCCCATCCATTTCAGTCAGAATTTTTTCTGGAGCAAAGACCCCTGACAGAAAAAATAAAGGGTGGGATTCATCACCTGAAATATCTTACTACTGTTTGACCTGCAAGCCAGACATCTAACGTGCTCAGTAGTCAATGGTGAGAAAGGTGTCTCCAGTGAAAGATTAATTTCAAATGTCGGAGGATGAGGCAGGACTGCTAAAGATGTTTTACTCTCTCTGTTGACTCTAGAGGGAGCTTAGGAGACTGACTTGGTTTCAGACAATGAACTATGGAAAAATAAACTCCTACATTCGTTCAGCTAAATTTCACGCTCTGTTGGCTAGAATGATGAGGGGTTTGATTCAGTTGCCTGCATCTGGGTATCTGGTGATATTTTGCATTTCACACATTAGGAAGATTTGGAAGTAGATGTTGCAGTACATCTAACAGACTTCCATTGCTTCACAAAATGGAAGAGGGCAGGCAAGTCCTTAGGCTCCTCACCGATATTTGCTGTTGTCTGGCCTCACCATCTCTTGATCATAGGTACTGCAGCAATTGTGAAGCTTAAGACACCTGTAACAGGTCTAAACCTAATAGGTGTAGGTGTCAGCTTTCCCAGGTGAGGAACGTCAACACCATTTCTCTAGCTCAGGAGGGAGGTGTGCAAAGAACTACAGACTTTTATTCAAAAGTTTTGAAATGTGTTTTTCTTCACAACTGGTTGAAAACCCCATATTTTTTGTGCAATGAACAATGGCATTTCTGTTCCAGGTGATCCACTTATTAGGCTGCTCTGGAGCCTGGTGTGTTTGATTCTAACTGAAACCTTATTTAGATTGCTAGAGTTATTTCACTTCTTCATAAAAGTATAGCCATAGTGTCAAAAAGGCTGTTTTTCCTGGTATAAATTGGGATTTTAATCACTTTATCTAGACCACTAAAGACAGAGCATTATAAATTTGAAGCGTAATGAAAGTCTCACAAAGTCTCTGTATAACTGTGGTCTGCATGAGAAGTTGCCGTCTGTCAGCTAAACTTTAAATAGATATTTGGCTCGCCTATTCTAAGCCACCCCTAACTGTGAGGTGAAACATGTTTTTTAAACATCAGCTGCAGTTGATCACGTGTCTATGGGATGTGTATCCTTGCAGCTGGAGCATATGACATAATCTTCTACAGAGGCACACAGGGGCCATCTTGCACACAAACTACAATTGTCTAACATCCCGTGGCAGTGACATGCCTTGCCCAGGAGCAGACTATGCGTGTCATTCGATGTCGTTTGATGGCCAGTGATCCAGAACTGGCATGCAGGACTTACCTACCCTCAGACAAAGTTAAACTGAAGCTGTAACTGCAGTTAATTCAATGGAAAAAAGACTAATGCAGAAGCAAATCCATGTGAAACAGTCTATACCTAAATTCTGTAAAGCCTGTCATAAAGGATTTTCGATAGCTCAGTTAAAGTGTCTTTAAAGGATGTGCTTTATTTTAACAGAAACAGAGGGAAAAAAAGCCTATGTGTATTCCCACTTACAGTGTCAGGACATCTTGCTTTTGGTTGTGCTGTAAATGCTTCAGGATGAAGGTGGAGTATTTTATTTGGGTTTTTTTTTCTCATAGTCTCAATTATTAAAACAGGATTAAAATATTGATTTACTACAGCAGTGGGAGGGCCAGGATTTCAGTGTTCTTTATGTAATTCTGACCAAGATTCCCTTTTTTCTTTTGCTGCCAAGAGCTGGAATAGTCTCTTCCCATGGCTGTCAAAATTTGATGTGTCTGCCAAAAGCACAGAGATTCCCAAACTACTACTGTCTTCAAGTGATCCATGAAAGTAGGAAAGTAGGCATAAAAATAGTCAAAACACTGAGAAATAGGAATGGCTTGGGAAACTTTAGTGACCTGCTTGACCAAAACCATTCTCCAGATCAAAACTTGGAGACGTCAAAACATTGGACTAGCCTCGTGTCTTAAATTTCCAATTATTTAAAGTCCCATAGCTTTAATTTTTTATGTTTGGTTTTTGCTATGTCTTTCTCTTCTCACTTAAAATGCCCTGAAGTGTTTCAAATATGAAAAGTGTCTTGACCTGGTGCTGCAGAACATGTCTTTAAGCACATATTTCAGGTCACACAGACCTCCAGACAACCTTAAAGTGGTAATAAGCTTTCATCACTTCTATTTCCCATTAGAAGTGGGGATATTGCCGGCACACTAGAACTTGTGCTGCTTACTCTATGAGCCAGCCAGATGTGAGCTGGTTCTGATCTGAAAGGCATGTAACTACACTTAGCTTGGTGCTGAACCTGAATTATTTCATCTTGTTGAGCTGTACCATTCATTGAGCCATATATTACTGCTAGAAGAATCATATCTGAAGTCTTTAGAGGGAAGGGGAGAAAGAAGGAGGGGAGGGAGGGGGAAGGAATGGAGAGGAGAGGAGAGGAGAGGAGAGGAGAAAGAAAAAAAATAAATTACATTTGCCACTATTTAATTTTCCTTTTCCTTTCTTTTATTTTTTTTTTCTTTTCTTTCAAATGTTGACAATAAGTGAAAAATGATTTTTCCTTCAGCTGGCCCATGAAAATCCAGTGTCAATGCAGCAAACATTTCGCAGGGTGATTAAGCAATCTCACTTTTCCATGTCAGCCAATTCCCTGTGTGTTGCCAAGTGAAGTGGGAAAGGGAAGGATCCTTCCAGCGGGAAGAGAACAGCAGGCCCTGTCCAAGGTTCTAGCCCAGCTTTCCCACCAGCAGCATTCCCTGATACCCTCACCCCACACCCAAAACTTATACTAGAGCCATGTCAGAAGTGGCCTCAGATCGCAGTGTGGTTTCAAGCCACTCAACTCAAATACAGTCAAACACCTTATTTTGGGATTCAGAATCAGCATTTATTCATTGTGGGTTTAGCTTCATAAGAAATGACAACATGTTTCTCCAGTGAGCTGGCTAAGGATGGGTGAAGGACGAGGAGAAACTAAAAGCAGGGCATATTTGGTCCTCTAGTTTATACTTCATCACCATTGTGGTTTTTTTGATACTGGGAAATTCAAAATGAGGAAAGGTCCAGACCAATGATACAGCAGAAGTCTTGGCAAAGGACTAACTAGACAAATCTGAAGTCAAAATGTGCAAAAAAGAAGAGACAAGTGGCATTTGCTTGCCAATGGCAACAAGCTTGCATAGAACTGGAAATGGAAGAGGATGTTCAGATAGGATTTAATGATTAGCACCAAAGTCTGTCATAGGTGTCTGTTGTGAGCTTACTTTTGGGCATAGGACACAAAGGTTCTTTCAGTGACTGAATTTTCAGCAGGGCAAACCTCTGTGGGAGCAGAGCTCTCCTGGTCTGGAAGGGGATCTGGTAATGCCTCCTCAACTGCCTGCTGCAGTTTGTTACCAAAATGTTCCAATACTGCTCCCTGGTTCAGTCAAAGCCACCATGGAATACCTGCTGTGTAATTAACATGTGCTTCAGGAGAAAGTCCCATTTATATGAGACTAAAGACTGTCGAGATTTCTGGGGTATTTTGTTGCCCAGCTCCTTTCAAAGCTCAGGTTTTACATATAATGTGCATAGCCAGATTCCAATACTTCCGCAGCATTGTGTTGGTCTTTCTGGGCAATTTACGAAGAGACGAAGCAAAAAAATTGTCACTACTGGGAATGCCAGGTGTTGCTCAGAATAACAGCTTTCATTGGTCGCAACAACCACAACCAACCTTTCTTTCCATAGCCTGGGGAGAGACAAAATTGGCACAGCCTATAGGCAACTTAACCATGATAATTTTGCTGCTTGAAATAACATGTAGCTTTGTATATTCCTTGAACCAGACCAGCTAGAATTTAACTTAGGTTTCTTTATAACTGAGTCACACCATGCTATTGATCTGATTGTTCATTAATGAAGGGTATTTCATATAAGACTACAGCAATGAGTTGTAGGTTGGTACGGTGAGAGCCAAGGTGCTTGCTGTAAAGAGAACCTGCATACCTGAGTGGTTTGTAGCTGATCCTCAAACATTTAGTGCTCCTCCACAACCTGAATATACTTGTTAAACAATTAGTTTGTGTGAACACATCTATGCTAATGAATGAAACAATGTCCACAATGCTGGAATTTAATTTTCTCTGTTAAGTTACCAGAAAAATCTGTAACAGGAACTCACGTCATTTAGCATTCTCCCAAATTATAGTATGATTTGAGAGTTTGAATATTACTGGGACCATACCTAGTAGGTAATCTGCACACATTCATTCTGTTTTGGAGGCCAGATCTGATAAGTCCGCTCTGCGGCATCTGACCTCAATAGCCAAGGCCTTTAGAGATCTAACATTTGAGTGCAAACACAGCCCATCTATCTTTACAGAACTTGCTCAGTGGGGACAGAGGTTTAGTTGGAGATTCTTGGAAAGGCATGGCAAAGCTAATGAGACAGTAAAGGCTGACTTGACTGACACACCTCTGTGTGTATATTCACCCATGCAGGACAAGGACAGAGTGGATAACCGCATTTCGTATGTATGTCTCTTGTCAATTTAGGTGAGAAGATCAGATCCTTTCCTGGGATCAAACACTTGAATAGAGCAGAGCAGAGCAGAGAGGGATCAGAAATGGGGAGACATGTGAAATAACAGCAGTGGAGACCTCCTTCATGGTACACTGCTGACTGTGATGTGGACTTAAATACACCTCCTGTGCTTACTGGGATGGAGTCCTCCTGTTTCCTATTCATTTGCACATCTCTCTTTAGCCTTTTATTTCCTGTGGTTTTCTTTCTTCTGTTGCACCATGTCTGCTGCTGAGACGATGGTGACTGCAGGCTGTCCCCAGGTCGCCCCCTGGCCAGAGCAAGAGTCAGCAACAAGCACCTGAATTAAATACTCTGGTTGGTATTGGCTGTGTTCATTTCCTCTCCTAGGATGTGGAGCAATCAATTACCTCATCACTGAGCAGAAACAGCCTTGTTTCTGGATTTACACAAGCAAACCTTTCATAGTGCCTGAAGGTATTAACGTTCAGGGGAAAGGGCCAAAGCTTTCTTAGATTTTCCCCTTTTATTCCATGTCCTCAGGGGTACTCTGATACCCAGGCAATGGAAAGAGTGAGACCTCCAGAAACATTCAAACCTCCTTGCTGCAAAGTTGTCTCCCCAGAATCATCTTCCTGTTGGGAGTGTGGGAAGGAGAAACCATCCATTTTATAGCGTAGCATTTAAGATGTAGGCTGACTAGAGGATTGAGGAAATGAGCAGAAATCTGTGAAAGACAGAAGTAATTCAAGTCCCAAAGGTTTGCTGTGGCCATCTCTACTGAATGGCCGTAGGCTGTCACTGTTCCTCAGCTAAGCACCCACAACTTTTCCCTTCTTCATACTTCACTTTAATTGTTCACTTGTAGTATAAATTGATTGGGTCTGGATTAAAAGTAGAAAGTAATTAAACCTTTTATTTCAAGTATGTTGGGAAAGCATGGTGTTCTTCTCCAGAGGCATGATTCAGCACTGTTTTTTTGTTTGCTTGATTTTTTGTGTCAGAGCAAAATCAGTGTGTGATGCTGCTGAACAGTATATAGATGACTATAGAAAAATTACGCTCACAAGATCTCTCTAGACAATATCTGTAGGGGTGAGGAATCACAGAGTATTTCTTAAAATCTCCACAATCCTGAAGTTCCCAAGAGTCAGAAGCAACAAAATACCTTACTGTAATGTCAGCTCTAGCAATTTGTCATGGTTTGGGCCGGATTGGCCCAAGCAAGCTGAGCAACAGATCAGGAGATCTCCTGCAGAGCAGGAGAGGGAGAAGAAGAGAGATTAATTTAGTAGGAACTAAACTGCTTTAATGAAAAATAAAGAAAATAATAATAAAAAGAAAATAACGAAATATATACAAAACCATATCAAGCTCCCAGTATGACAATCACATCACCAGCAGGCACTGGGGAAGTCCCAGACTGGACTCAGTGATGGATGGGAACTGGATTCCAGATCTGGATTCAGGATCGGGGTCAAAGGCAGAGTCCTCCTCAGATGCCAGACATTGGAGAAGAAAAGGGTGACCCTTTGGTCCCTTAACTTTCATACTGAGCATGAGGCAGATGGGATGGAATACCCTGTTTGGTCAATTTTGGGCCACCTGTCCTGCACACTCCTCCCCACAAGTGGGACCCCTCTACCCTTTTCTGCTTCGGACCCTCCAACGGGGCAAATAACAAAGTTGACTGCCCTTGGTTGTTAGCGCAATAAGTATAAGCAAGAGCCCCTCTGCATACTGTGCCTTGGCATCAGCTATAAACATGGGTCTTATCGCTCTGGAAGAGAGCAGCTTTTCTGTACAACATGCTGTTAATTTCAGCAGTTAGAAGAGGCCTAGTTAGAAAGTGCAGTTGCTGAAGAAAATTGGTCCTGTTTTACCTCAAACCAGGACACAATTAGATATATCACTTTCAAAGAAGAGTGTTCTTAAGGTTCATAGGTTCCATGGAAAGACAATGATGTAGGATTTCTGTTCTGAAAAATTTTCCTATGAAGAACTGTAAACAAGCCAAACTCTGTTCTCAGTCCCCCAGCAGAAGAGTAGATTGAAAACCTGCACTATTAGGTGTCTCTGATTCCAGAATCTTTTCCAGCCTTTTTCTGTACATCATGTATTTCTGGCTCTGCTACCTAGCACAGGTGCTGAAGTGGTATGCAGCAGTCTGTCTGCTAATTGCCTTGCATCTCTAAAGATCTATTGGTAACTTAAATATCCACTTTCTCTTTGCTCCAGCCTTTGGGATAACCTAGTTGATGAGTCACCACTATTAGGATGCAGGACTGTTTAAATATGCAGATCTTGCACAATCTTCTGACTAAACAACATTTCATTTTAATTAAGACCATCAACAAACAAACACACTGATAAATGAACTACATCCCTTCCTCATGTTCTTGCACATCTTCAAGACATCTTAAACTCTCTTTTAAGAAAAACTCTCTTAAGAATCGCAGGTTATTTAATCTTCTGTGCTCTCCACACATGATTTATTTGAAACATGAGATCTGTCTCAGTCTTACCAACCATATAGACAACCTCTCTTTAATAATTTATATCTTTTTTAAGCTATCTCAAAGTCAAGTTCTTCACGTGTTCAGAGACCATAGCCATGTGAGGCATCCCTTCATTAGTTTTCTTCTAGCATCCTCAAGAATTCAGGCTTGCAAAGTTTGCTTGTGCAGAGATGTTCCACAAAAGCTAATGTTTACTAAGGCTTTATGATCCCC
Organism: Chionis minor; assembly: GCA_013398295.1. Lineage (NCBI taxonomy): Eukaryota > Metazoa > Chordata > Aves > Charadriiformes > Chionidae > Chionis > Chionis minor. Next base: position 446,646 of record VZSF01002488.1, read on the forward strand.
TTCCCTAAGCCCTATGTATGCTTTTTTTCCCCTGTGTTACCTCATGTAAGCATGAGTGCAATATGAAGAAAAACATAGCTGAAGTGGTAAGAGAGATGTATAACCCCTGTGAAGTTCCCAGTTCACAAAAAAAAAAAAGTTCTTGAATTCCCATACTCTGCGCAACCTGCTAACCCAAATCTCTGGGAGACCATTTTACATTTTGCTTAACAACTTCACTAGGCACAAGGCAAAAATTAATTGGCTTCTATAGTTTTATTCATTTGCTAGTTTGTACATCATGACAGGAAGTTCATTTGCTGAGCTGTGGAGATCTGGCAAATGAAAGACCTGGTTCTTTGCTGCCTTGGTGAAGTGCTAGAGCTTTTCCAGCTTGGGATAGTGTAAACAGCTTGACAGCCACCATTTCTGCTGACACTCTGGGAACTGAACAAGTGGCCTCTAGAACTAAACCCAGAAATCGCTACGAGATGAGATCACGCTCCCTAGGTAGAATTCTAATGAATGCACGTTCTCTGAGCATCAGACCTCAATAAAGAGGTATATGACACACTTACAAACAAGATATCAGAAGGAAAAATGGTGAAAGGGAATGATGACTAACAACATTTTTTTTTGCCTTGCCACATTTAGGGGACTAAACTAGTGCTCTGTTGGAGGTACACGAGTGCTTTCTCTATGTAAAGGAGATGAAGACCAGGTCTAGTGTCATAAAAGAACATGTAATTAATCGGCTCGGAGTGTTTTATGTAAGCATTAAAGTTTTAAGTGCTTCGTATTTGTAGGGTTTGTTATTTCTGGATATTCCTTCCAAACCTGTTGAGAGACATGAAGCAAATTTCTGGAAAGCTTCCCTAGATTTTCTTAATGTAGAGCAAACCTTGTTGTGTGTCTGCTTGGCTTCAGTATCCCAAAGATCCTGTGCTGTAGCAACATGAAAGGTGACTGGATTCCAACAACCTCTCATGTTTGTTTAAGGTTTGGGACTAACACACCCATATGACTTGACTTAGTTTTTATTCATCACTCCCTACATGTTACACCCACCTTTTGCATTACACTGTCTGTATAGGCCAATATTGGTTTTAAAATTAACATTTTTTAAGATATATAGAATGTGTTTTCATTTTGCCTTTTCTCTAGTGACACTCATCAGACATAGACTGGCGTGCCTGAATCTCTTGAGGCCAGAGATTTATGCAAGAAACCCCCAAAATGAATAAGTCTAAGCCCACCCAGAGAGTGAGGACTGATATTTATCTCCTGCTGGATTGAGATGAAGTGAAAGCCAGTTGACCAAAATGAATTACAACTTAATTTGGTGGGATAGGATTATCAAAAAGCAAAGACAGAACTGAGGCTGTAGCTCCAAAACACAGGATACAGACATGGCTATCAACTATATAAAAAGGACTGTGTTTTCCATATGAAATGAAGCAGTCAGTGCCTGAAAAGGTGAGTGCCTTGATTCAAATGCCAGAGCAGAGGTATGTGTAATGCTCTACTGTACTTGATTTGGCCTTTAGCGTCTAGTTTCTGTCCCTTCATCTGCCTGTGTACTGTGACCACATCCCTACTCCCTGCTGGGATGAAATGTCGTTGTACACTATTCTACCTTCCCTCATTGCTATGAAAGGGAAATGAGGACACAGAGATCATAAAGCATGATGTGCGGTCCAGGACTTTAGGTCACACTTTGGAGTGTGCCAGTCTTTCATTTTAGGTGTGATTTGGATGACCAGTTTAGTAAGTTCCAGGAGAAAGACCTGTTATTCAATTTTCAAAAGTTAGTAAACGTCTTTATTGGGGTTGCTTTTGGCTTTACGTTTATACATTATTGTATGATCACAGGCTTTCCTTCCTTGCTCACAGGATTTCTGACTCATTCAGGCAGATGGATTGATTTAGATACAGGGTTGGTTAGTGAAGATTACTGGTAGTAAAAAACCTAACATTTTTGGGATCTTTTTTGCAGAAACTGAAATGTAAAAACGTGGAAAGAAGAGACAATAATTTAACGTTGTGGCTACCAAGAAGCTAGATCTTGCCCACATCTCTGCCCAGAATTCTGATATGTTGATGCGTGAGTGACTTTAGATCTTTTTCTTTCCAAAGCTGAAGTCTTGCTAAAGACCTAGGATTTACTTTGCAGAAGCACTGAGCGCTCCCAGCAGTTGTTGAAGTTGGGGAGAAATCTTCTTGAAACAATGCTGAAAGATGACAAACTTCTGAAAAATCAAACCGGAACAATCAGACCTGTCTCATCTAAATACAAGTACCTCAACTAGAGAGTCTAGTCATATCAGAATCTCTCTTTAGTCAAAGGAGAGACACACAGCCATGCAAATCGATCCAGCTCTCATGTAGAGAGTCATGTATCCTTCAACTCACCTTAGGGAAGCCTACCAGATTCTTAATTTAGGTAAATCAGTTCAGGGTGGGTTAATTCAGGTCACAGCGCCTCAATCCAGCCTCTGTACTCTATGGAAACTTGAGTCATCTGCTTTTGCCTTAGTTCCCCACTACGTAATGGTGTCTCCTCATTTGCTGCAGAAACTGTAAAGATATTATCTTTGAGGCTTCTGGGGTGCTGTGTATGTTAAGTAAACACTTCCTACTTCAGAGCAGGTTTTGAGTGGTTCACTATGAAAGCAGCATGGGACAGCGTGTTGCACATGAAGAAAATAATGGATAGCTGGATACTTAAAACTTGTCAATCTCATGTTTATCAGGTTGATATTTACCCTGAATAACATTCTTTTAAAGTATGCGTGCACATCTCACGCGTAGCCCAGTACGTAGGTACACAGAGAATTGATACATTAGCATCTAATGTCTAAATTGTCTCATTTGTATTATTTAGGAACATCTGTGTCTCGTTCCCTTGGGCTCTGAGTTGTAGCTGACCGCTGTGTCACAGCTCCCTAATGACAAGCCATGAGGAATTCCTTATCCAGTGATCTATACATTTCCATTCTAGATAAGCCAGAAAGGCTCAACAGACCTTCAAAATTAGTACAAATAATCACACTTTCCTAATGTATTTTCTCCCCTCTATCAGCATATACACCCCTTCCCTTGGGAGAGTGTTTGGCTGCCTACTTCTGCTTGCATAGTATCTCTGAAGGAAGGTTTATTTTTTTCTTGATGATGCCATTATCTCTTGACCATTGCTGTTGTGCAGAAAGGGTGCCTGTTAAGGGCATATTGTTTCTGTAGAGCTGAACTAGGGTGATGGTTCTCACTCTGGAAAAAGTCCCACTGAGCAAATGATTATATTCTCAAAATAGCCTTCGGGAGCTCGCTGTCTAATGGATTACTCAGCATTTTAAACAGAATCCTTTTCATAGGAAAGAAAGCTCCAGTAAATTCAGCTCCTGTCTCTTCCTTGTAAGTTTATTCTAAAGCAAACTCTCTGCTGTACACATCAGAATTCCTGGGGACTGCCTCATGCAGGGGTTCAGATGTTGCTTTGGGAGATAAAGTTCCTGAAGCCATAGCCTCTGATACAATCAAGCCTTTTTACATTACATAGCTGGTACAGAAGAGCTGAGTCTTGTCTGTAGTAATACATCCAAGAATAGCTTACAGAGGATGGGAGGAGTGTAAAGCTGGCAAAAATGCCTTTTATGCCAGTCATCCTCTATTGCTGTGTTGGCAAGGGACGTATTAGTAGAAATGCCAAGCCCCAGAGACTTGCTCATGGCTAAATCTCAGTGAATCTCTATTACTCTACAGCAAATGAGAGGTATTACAGCAGGCCTGGGATCCATGGATATGCTAGCTTGCCACATCGTCCTACTTGCACTTGGTGGTATATGCAGAATATATATCTATTTGAGAGAATTAAGATCTTAAATTTTAGTATTAGACATTTCACATATCAGCTGCACAATCTTGGTCAAGACATTTCAACTCCTCAGTCCCTCAGTTTTTCTCCCTGGGGTAACCACACTTGGTTCTCCTCCTTTTTTCTGGGATCATGTGGACAGTGTTGCCTTGACTAGAAATAAGAAGTGGAATTGCTCTGATTTTCCATGTCAGCAGACAGGGGTCACCCTGTCTGCCAGGAAGAATAATTGCATTTCTTGAGCACTTCTTGAGAACTTGGAAACTCATTGCTGTCATCCTCGTAAGACTTAGTCCCTTTCTGAGCACACCCAGCACTCCACGAGAGATCACCCCTGGCTACTTAGATGGTCCTGCTTTGCCACCTCTGTGGTGATGTAAACTTGTTTTCCCTCATTTAATTATCTCAGACTGGCAGTCACTGTTGGCGTAGGTAATCAAGGCCTTATTGAAAGCCTGATGAAGTCCCACGGGTTGTGAGTATCAGACTTAATAAGACAGTGGCAAGGAAGGTTTCTGTGCACTGGAACACAATTTTCTGTGCTCTTAGAAAAGGCACTGGTGTGATTTTAGCCTAACTACCACTCTCCAAAAAAATTTCTGGCCATAGTTCAGAAGGTGTCGAGAGCCACAGACCTTTTCCAGTTGGCAGATTGTAGGCAGCTGCAAGGAAGCTGAAGACACTGACATGTTTTCACGGTCATGTCACGGCTTGCACTGCTAATTATACTAATGCGGGTATTTGGGGGGAAGAAATAGAATAAGAAATAAAAAGCAAACCTGAAACCAAGACAAAAATCTCTTGTGCTTTGCTATTATAAGACTCCAGACTAGGTAAACTGGCTTCTGACTTAGTGAGAAGGGGCTTTGCAGGATTTGTTGAACAACAGCTGGAATCCGGAGCCCAGGCTGCAATATTCGTGATTCTATCTTTTGAGTTTCTGCTCCTTTTGAGGACTCCTTTTCATAGAACAGGTCAAAAAACTATTCCTGTTAAAAGATTTTCCTCACAGGAAATGTGGGTTTCATCTAAACTGACAGTCTTTCCATAGAAAATATCATTAATGATGAAACGTTTAAATTTTCCAGTGGGTCATTTTTGACTTCTCAACTATTTCAATTCAGCCAGGGATTTAAACACTCTTCTTGGGATGAGCTTTCTCTAGGACAGAGATAATCCTCCTGTCATTTATTTTTAGAGCACCCCAACAAGTCTCTGATGAGAAATTCCCAACCACAATGCAGGCAACAAGTGCAAGCAGATGATTGCATTTCTTTGCAATGAGCCCCAAGGAGACAGAAGCTTTAAAGGTGAGTTATCCAAAAATTTAGACCTGTACTAAAATCCCAAGTTTAGGACTCTTTTGCCTCTACATCTTAAGGTGGAATACTTCTCATCTTAAACCAGGAGTGTTTTAACTAAGTCAGGTAAGGTGCTTACTCTGCCTAATGAGAGAGTCCCCAGCTTGGACTTAGAGGTCTGCACTTTAAGCACTTGAAGTTAACAGTGATGAATCCTTGTCCTCAGTGCCTTTGAAACATCTAAAACTAAGATCACACATTGAATTAGTCAGTCGCAATGACTAAAGCCTTGGGGCCAATCACACACAAACAGTATCAGTAAATTCCCAGACATAGATTTCCATGAACAGATTCACAGAACCACTGAATCGCAGAATCACAGAATCACTTAGGTTGGAAGAGACCTTTAGGATGATTTAGTCCAACCATCAACCTAACACTGACAAACCCACCCTTGTATTGGTGCATTTCTTTTCATGTAGCTGTGATTTACATGGCATTTCTCACAACCTCAACCAGAGAGTGAAAATATTGTGTGTTCCTCTGTGTTTTGTAAAGGTTGGGAGATGAGGGTAGTCTTAGCATTCAATCCACACAAAATAGCAAAGGTGTTGCTCTATGTGTTTTCAGCTTGCAGCTTCTCCAGTTTGATCCTTGAGGAAGCAATCAAGATGGTCAGAGTCACAGTAGAACATTTGAAGTCTCTGTCAGATTAATAGCTTGTTTAATTTTCTCTGGTTTAAAGCACCTAAGTGTAGACAGGGTTTTACAGTATCCCACCCATGTTGGCATATTCTTCCCATGGCAGTTAAATAGCTGTCCATGAAGCCAGATTTTCCTTAAACATCATCTATAACTATTTTGTATGAGTTCTCTGTTGCCTGAAAGATTCTCTCTCATTCTTCCATTATTTTTTTACACCCTCTCCTCTTTTCCTGACATGTTGTATGTAATGGATGCAGCCCAGACCAGAACAGGAAGCCTCTTTTGCATGTCTCCAGCCAGGCTCAGCATACCCCCCATCGGATTGTGAGAGGCTGGATCCCCCACACGGGTGTATTAATCATGTTATGAAGGGAAAGCTCTATATTGCTGTGACATACAATACAAAGGAACCTTGGCACATCAGGAAGTGGAAAGGCAGTTTTGGCACCAGCCTTGGTAAAAGCATGTCACATTGCTGTCTGTAGCTCAGCCTCATACCCAGACAGTGAAGACCTGAAATCATATCTGTGTTTGTCTGGCTACAGCTTCAGGCATGCAGCATATTTAATGAGGATGAAGTTAGAGGCACGGATGACAAGCAGCTGCTTAGGATGTGCTCACTTCAATTCTTCTGTCATTTGCAAAACCTTATTGCATCAGCTCTGCTGATTTCAAAGAAGGGATCTCCAGTTTACCACAGTCCAATAGAAATGAGCTTAAAACTTTTGAATTAGAGGCTCAGAATTTTAGAAGTGCAAAGCTGTCTGCATTAGCTACTTGTCATCCCATGGCTTCCCCCATTTCTCAAGCATTTCATATTCCTTAGTGACCATTGAAACAGCCTCTTGCAGCAGGCTGACAGGATCATTTTCTGACAAAAAGAACATTTTAGAAGTGTCTGTGAGCCTAGAGATAGGAACTTGGGATGCTATACAAATGGCTGTGCATATAAGCCTCATGGAAAATTTTGGAGAGTTAGGAAATATGGGAATAGGGCAAGGCAGTCGTTTTTTAAAAGTCAAGGTAAGGCTGTTTTTTATTTAAATAACAGTTATTGGAAGAATTGTTGAATAGAAGTTATGTGTTTATCTATGTGTTTGTCCATATGTATGAGTCTATCTGCATGCCAAATATTATACCACCCTCCACCGAACCAACCCCAAACTTTTCATACTGCTGTCAGTGTTCAGAATTTCTGTTTGACTAACAGACATCCTTATTAACTACATTTAGTTGAGAAAAATGCTAGTGAGGTAGTAAAAATGAGTGACAAGCTGCTAACCACTCACCATGGCTGGGAAGACTGTTGGTGGTTTATAGATGACAAGTTAGTTTTCCTTAATCTAAGCTATAATTATCCATACAAAAACTAGCTTTCAAAAGTAAAGAATGGATTTTCTTTCACTTTGACTTAAAAAAGCTTGGTGGGAAATAATACTTCATAGCAAAATTTCTATTTGATGAAATTTCAAAAAAAAGAAACTTTTATTTTTAAGTGTGTTTTCTTTTTCTTTTTAAATAAGCAACATTTATAAGAGGCAAACGTTTGTAATTAAGTTTAAAAGTTCTGTTTCATTTCAGGATGTTGACTAGCAAGGGAAATTTTCAAATTTCCCACCGTAAATATTTGGTGAGAAGCCATTGCTTTTTCAGCTGAGAAGTCAAAGACTGGACCCTTATTCTCATGAAGCTATTTCACTTTTAGTGGGATGATCTTATATTAAGTCACTGCACTGTCAGAATCCAGCAGTCATGTGAATTACTAAGTGGACAGGACAATGCAGCTGCAGTACTCTTAGTTGACCTGGACTACACGCTGGGAACCAGTGGTCAATATGGAGACAGGCAACTACAGTCCTCTTAGATGCTTCTGTATGTTTCTACCTGTTCAAGGAAATGGATGTGTCAGCTCATATCTTACTTGAACGTTTGGATAAGTCATGAATTTTTTGTAAGGGAGAGCTAAATGTAGTGTTCTGTGCTTTGAAGAGCAGAGCAAGCATAGGCATAGCGGTGAAAGATAACGAATTTCTGGGGATGGGATTTATGTGATTTTCTGGCATTTTGTACTTCTGAATATATCATCTGAATATATTACCATGTTTTGAGAAACCCTTCTACTAAAGCTGCTGTGAAACACAAGTAGAAGGCAGCAAGGGGATAACTCTGATTTCTTTTTCTATCTCTCCTCACAGAGTGAACTGTACATTAGAAACTAAGAATATCCTCTGATCCAAGCAGCCACACTTCCGGGAAGATTTCCTTCTTGTCAGAGCTGCTCCATCCACAGGAGCAGCACGGCAATGAAAACTCCCCCTGCCTGAAGGGTAGAAACAAGTAGAATTTATGAACCATCGTAAATAAAGCCCTGTTCATTTTGCTGGCTTACATGTGTTTTTCATCGCAGAAGATTCGTCGAATGGCACATTTCATGGTGTAGTTTCTCAGTCCAAGGGAAACCACGTTTAATGTAGTGTGTTAAATAAAGTGTTTCTCTGACTCAGATTTCTCTTTCTTTCCAATTCATGCCAGTTGGCATGAACTGGGTACTAGAAGTCAGATGGACAAAGCCTGTTCATGTTATAACACTTTTTAAGAGCTACTCCAGATTTGTCAAGCCCCCAAAAGAACCCTCTTCAAGATCTAGACTGTGGGGTTAATTTTCCCTTTCTTTAAATAAGAAACATCAAACTACTTTGCCTTTTTTTTTTCCTTTTCTCTCTTTGTCCAACTTTTTCTTCTTTTAACTGCCTTTTGACCCTAATTTAAAATCACAGAATGGTTTGGATTGGAAGGGACCTTTAAAGATCATCTAGTTCAACCCCTCTGCCATGAACAGGGACATCTTTCACTAGATCAGGTTTCAAAGACCCTTCCAAGCTATCTTGAACATTTCCAATGACAAGGTGTCCACATTTTCTTTGAGTTGACAATTTCATTCATCCAATTCTGGAAGATTACTAGACAATACATTCCAGTCACACAAGCTGATCTTGCCTTTAAACTGAGTGTAAATATTATACCTAAAGCAAGGAAGTCTTGGGTCCAGAAGCTATGCTTTTGTCTCTGGGCACAGATCACAGTTATAACTGATGAGAAAAAAAAAGTCAAAATGTTCATGGCACTCATCATGATATTTCTCTGAATGTTTTTATTTAAATATTTTCAAACTTGTAGAGAAATAAAATTTATTAATAATATTTTTTTAGAGACCAACTCTGAATGTTTTCAAAATTGCTTTCTTACCCTAATAGAAAGAAGACCCACTGACTAAACTTATTCACTGAGATACTTACCATTACAGAATTTACCATTGTATATATGCAAGACAGATGAAAGAAGTACCATCATCCCTGTTTAACAGCTGCATCTTAGAAAAATTAACATCTTGTCCACTGTCAAAGGTACTGTGAGCCTGAACCAGGAACTCAAACCTAACCTAATCTGGTTTATCTATCCCTAAAATATTTTCTTTCCAGATTAAAAAACATATTTCTGCAAGTAATTTAGAGTATCACCTGCAGTATTTCTCACAGAATTATGTCCGGATTTGTCATGCCAGGTCTATGAAATAAAAGAAGATACAAAGCGCATATCTACGTGTTTGGCACAGTGCAACAGCCATTGTATATTTTATTTCTTCACAGCTCACATACACTCACCAACATACACACACATACTTGTACCTCTATGAAAGGGGAAAATAAGGCAGAAAACATGTTGGGTTTGGTACCATGAACCACTGGTTTGGAGCTAGCAGCTGAGAAATGAGGGAAGCAGCTTCTAAACTTCAGCTGCCTCTGCAATTTTAAATAGTTGTGATTTAAAAAATTTAAACATTTTTTTGAATTTTAAATATCCATTCTTAGTATTCATTATTAAATGAATAGGACAATATTCATGGATATGAATAGGACACAATAGGACTCTTTCTTCCATGATGTTTGCACAACTATCTAAGGGAGACACTACTCTTGCTTAAGGCCTTTAGGAGCAATTGCAATGCAAATAATGCGTTATTTGAACAAAGTCATTTGGCTTTTGCCTTGGAAGATGCCATGAGGAATAGCCATGTGTAATAAATCCCTTTGCAGTGTTAATCCTAGGCTCCTCTCAGTGCGAAATGACAGAAAATGGTGTCCTATAAAGCAAGGCAGTGGTTGGTTTCTCCAGCCAGTGTAGTCCCATGATAACAAATAAAATCAGCATGGAAGTGTTATTGTATGAGTGTTCAAGGCCCGTGTGTGGCCATGCCACCTCGGTAAGACTTTCCACTGAGTCTCACACGGTGGGTGGGTGTGGTTTGCTTGAATAATGGAGTGTTGGTGGAACAAGGTGGTGATTAACTAATCTTGGGAGTGTCTTCAAAGGGAATGACTGTTCAAAGGAGAGACATTTTGGGAGAGGGGAACCGGAGAAGAGAGAAGAGCAGAAAGGAAGGATTTTCTGAAAGAGACAAGACTAAATTATCAGAATGTTCCTTTCTGGCCTCAAAACAGCATCTCTCTGGGATGGGCAGAAGCACAATGAAAAGCTATTTAAAGACATTTAGCTGATACTGTCACACCTCCTGGAATTCATTTGGTACTTCTCTCTTTATATCTTTGTCTAGTAGATAAATTGTTGATCTACAGTGCAGTGATCTAACTGGAAACCCTTGACATTTATTGTTATTAAAATAGCATCGAGTATTCTGAGAAGAGCAGCTGGATAAAAGAGAACAGCTTTCTCGGGAAAAAACATAAAAATAAAGAACCCATCAGTGTTTCTTTCCCTTAAATGGACCTTTCTGAAAATACTTTCTGTTGAAAAGTCGAAGCTCAAGCCTATATTTACTTTCCTTTCTTCTGAGTTTAGTCGGTTAACATCATTCTTATTGCAATGAAAATTCTTGGGGGTTTGTGTTCATTTTTAAAGATTTTTTTATTTCTACCAAAATTTTAGGATTATAGAATAATTCAGGTTAGAAGAAGACACCTAGTCAAAACTCCAGCAGCACTGAGATGCTTTATTTTGATTTAAAATAGAGAAACACCTATTTTTCATTTTTTTTTCCTCCTAGAGTGAAAAGTAATTTTTCACCAAAGAACTATTCAGCAACTATTTTACTTGAAAAATGGTTATCTCTGAACCCAGTTCATCCGTGTTTTTTCAGAAAAATAATGCATAATGAGATGGCTTTAGGTCTCTTACTGCATGATTTCACAGATCTTTTAATGTTGTTATAGAGTTTAGGTCAAGCAGTGCATTATTTAAGACACATACATTTAGGTATTAGCCAGTAAGAGTCAACTCATACTAGCTGTCCAGATTTTTACTTATAACTAGTGGAGATCAAGAGTAGGATTCAGTTACCTAAATATAGGTATCCAGTGAGTTATTTGATGCACCAGTCTTGTAGAGATTCAAGGTACCTTGAACCGTCACACTTCATCTGAGCAGACAGGTATGACATAGGAAGTAGGAAAGACCCAGTCTTATGATGAGGCAAGTAAAGGCCAAATAATGTACCCTGAAGTGCCTGAAATGGCAGACTTTAGGAAAATTAATCCTCCATTTTCTTCCTTTCTCCCTTTCTCCTTCCCACCAACATAGACAGTGGAGCCTCAAGAACAGTTTAGCGGCCCAAATATTGGTGTATTCTTATGTTGAATTTCACAATCATCTTTCAAAACTGAGAGAAACAAGGGCTTTGTCTCAGGCTAAAGAAAATTTCTTCATCATTTACTTTGGCATAAAGTTTGCATCTCAGATTCTATATTTTAATTTAATCCCAGATAAATGGTCATAAACTGCAATCTGCAGTCCTTTGGAATGGAGCAAAGATATTTCCCTAAACTTTTCTTGGTGGAGAAACAAGAGTCAACTTCTTCTTGAAGACAGAAGTGACATTTGCTTTCTTCTGGTTCTCAAGAACCTCTTCTGGTTGCCACAAACTTTCAAAGATAATCGAGAGACATCTTGCAATGTAATCAGCCAGTTTCTTCAGCACTCATGGGTGTATCCCATAAGGCCCCATGGACCCTTCTCATAGAAACCCTGGTGTAGAAGACGATCATGGTGCATGCCTGGATCTTTGCTTGTAGTCATTCTAGGTTATTGCCAAGCCTAACTTCCAGACTTGGGAGCGCAGAGAAGTTCCTACGTGCGCCAGTTTAGATCTGGCCATTATGACCCATTAGTTAATTATTTAACCTTTTTTGTTTAATGTAAAAGAAGCGCTATCCTAGACTGGCCAGAATTTGTGACAAGATATTAATAGTTTCATGGGTCAGGTTGTTTGGGATGAACTGCAGCTCTTTTTTCCTCTTTCATGACAAAAAGAAGACATTAAGCATAGCATCATTGACGCATTTACCCCCACATGTCCCTGTGATGAAGGACTTGCTCAGTCCTACCTTAGATGAACTTAATAGTATGACTTCTAACTATTTTCTCATTACTAGCTCAAGTCTTGCTTAACACAGCCATCACCTGGGACATCAGGTATATTTTGGATATATTGTAAATATGCACCAGACAGGGTGAACTAAATCTCAGGGTGCCTATTTTTTTTCATGTCCTCAGGTAGGTCAGACATTACCATTTACATCTGATGAGATAAACTCCACCTACTATGTTTATGTACAACTATGGGTAGGTGTGTGGTGTTCACTTTCACTCCTTAGCATAGCAGCTGTGAGATAACAACAATCTTGAGTAACAGTCTGAATGCCTCAAGCTTGTAAAGTGCTTCTTCACTGCTACTATGTCATTTAGTATGAAGAGAAGTTGTTCATCAAAATAAAACTGTATGGTATATCATGAACAAACTTTTTAAAACATCTAGAACTGGATGGACAGCAACAAAACCCTCATCTTAGTGGATGACACAGCATATACCTTTAGCTCTCTTTCACGGGTCTTATGTCCCAAAGTCTGATGACCTGCCTGAAGCTGTTTTTCCCAAGAGTCAACAAGATCTGTTTCAGGACCACTGTTACTTACATGACCATCCATCATGCAAGAAGGAAGAAGAGCACACAAGACCCTATTCACGAGATGAAGAGTCTAATATTTGAAATAACTAACTGCTGAGAGATGGCAGTTGTCCCTTCAGCTCTGACATCGGGTCTGACCACATCAGTAATTAATCATTGGAAGGTGAAATTGAAGGCAATTAGTGCCCTCCCAGCTCATCATTATTGCAACTGGAAATTTGCGATACTGGATTGGATGCTGAAGAAGACGGCATGCCAACTGTTTAGAAAGTAAGCACCGATAACTGTGTGACATTCTACAAATACATGTAAAAGCAGCAAAGGAGCAAATATCACACTGAGACATGAGCCCCAGTGATGAATTTCTTGATTATAGAACAGCCATTTTCCATGCAGGGCTGAGTATAAGGTCAGCCTTCCCATAATAAACACTTACTGTCTCCAGGAATTGAAAATTCAGTTGTTAACATCTGTATGATGGCATTGCAACATTAAAAAATAGCAATAATAATAAAAAAACCCAAAGATTCAGTTGATTTGACATTAAGGCTGTTTGTCAGGAGGGGAAGGGACTTGTCCAAGTGAACAAAAAAGAAAAAAAATATTGAACTGAATAAACAAAATCTATGACTTGGTAATACTCTGCATGCTTTCATTATAAGTTTTTCCGTATGGAAAAAAAAAAAACAAAAACAACAACCTTGAGACAGAACATAGAGGATGGGAATTCAACAATGCATGGAAAAGACATTCTTCTTGCCCAGAAAATTTTTCGAAGCCAGTAGACGAGGCAGAAGAAGAGTGCAAGAAAAAATACTTCTATCACCCTTAAACAGACCTGGAATTAAACCCCAGAGTGATTAAAGGTACTCTCACATTTTTGTTTGTGTGTTTGTTTGTTTGTTTTGAGAATATGATAATTCCTTGAAATAGTGTTTCTCTAAAAATAACAAAGCAACAGATCAGCATCAAATAAAATTTCACTGGGATGTTTTTTGGAGGGGAACCAGGGAGAGTAATTTTTTTTCAAAACACCATGTAGATAGGGAAAGTGGGTTTTTGAAACATTTAGTAACTGAAAACACTGTTGCCTATGGGAGAAACGTGCTCAAATTCTTCCTCAGCTGCATCAGAGACAGTGAAGCCCTGGATTCAGGTCATACCCCCACTCCAGTCATGAGACAACATACTGACCACCAAAATGTATCCTTATGCTCTGTGGTTCCATTAACATCTATAATTACTCACACAAAGCGGAAAAGCTGAAGCAACCGTAGAAATGTAAATTAGAAAAAAATACAGAAATACCTTTCTTCAGTTTATCAGTTGGTGAAATAACCTGAGAGGCTGGAGAATCTTCTGCAGATTGATTCAGGCAGATCAGGGATTCGAACCTAAGCTCCTGGTCTTGTGACTGTCTTACTCCCTTGGCTATTCTAAGATCTACTATTTTCTCTTTTCTCTGTCTCCCTCTTTCTGATCTTTATTTTTTGTTATGTTTTCTTTTTGGAACTAGCTTCTTCTTCTTCCAAACTCGCATAAAAATATGATCTCAGCTTGTCAATGCCTTTCCCCACTACCTAATACAATAGATCATTAATGAATTAAGGCTCCGGGGAGACCTGATAGCAGCCTTTCAGTATCTAAAGGGAGCCTACAGGAGAGCTGGAGAGGGACTCTTTGTCGGGAAGTCTAGTGATAGGACAAGGGGTAATGGTTTTAAATTGGAAGAGGGGAGATTTAGATTAGATATTAGGAAGAAGTTCTTTACTGTGAGGGTGGTGAGACACTGGAACAGGTTACCCAGGGAAGTTGTGGAGGCCCCATCCCTGGAAGTGTTTAAGGCCAGGCTGGATGGGGCTTTGAGCAACCTGCTGTAGTCAGAGGTGTCCCTGCCCATGGCAGGGGCGTTGGAACTTGATGATCTTTAAGGTCCCTTCCAACTCTAACCATTCTATGATTCTACGATTCTATGATTCTATGAATGGCCAGGCTTTCAAAAGATCAGGTGATAATAGCGTTCATGGATGTGAAGTTTTCTCTCCATTATTTCAGGTTTTATCTCAAAGTTGTTTGAGAGTAGTATAATGTGAACAGTGATTTTAATAAAAGCACATGTGCAAACACTCAGAAAATTTGCTAATAAATCTTGGAGGTCGTCTATAGATAAAAAGAATAAAAGGGTAAAAGAATAAAAGGGTAAAAGAGTAAAACAAAGCTTACCATTCCATAAATAAACAGACAAGATTATAAAGCAAATTATACTACTGAAGAAGAAAGTTAAGATGTGTAAGGAGCGAAAAACCTGGCTAAATCATAGGATCTTTATTTGTTTCAAACACAAACATTGCATAGCAAAGGGAATTCAGGCCAAGTTACTGATGATCTGCAAGAAAAGCCCAGGTGTCCAGCGAGACAAAGTCAGAAAGACCAAGAAGAAGAAGAAGACAAAAAGAAGTAAAAGCTGACATGTCAAACCAACCTAATGTCTTTCTATAGACAGTAACAAGTTTGTAGCTACAGGAGAAGCAGTAGCTGCCAATAAACACATTGATTTTATTAGAGCTTTTAACACTGTCTCATATGACATTCTCAGAAATAAACTAGGCAAATATAGTGTAAATTAAACTACTATGGGTTAGAGGCAAAAATTACTGGAAAACCTACTGACAAAATAGGTACAAATGGAAATATATATTAAGTGGGTTCTGCAAGGGAAAATTCTGAAAATGAATAACGAGTGGTGATGAATCATCATCATTGTTAATAATGCAGCATGGAAGAGAAAGTGCATTCATTAAGATTTTACATAATACCAAGTAAGGACAGATTAACACAGAATTGTCATAATATGGTAATTTATTCAGAAATCAATAGGATCTTATTCAGGAAAGACCAATACAAGGTAGCGTGGATATATGGGGGTAAGCATCTGTACAAAAACGAGAGGCTCAGAAAGAGGTTACATAGCATTTCTGCACAGTAGTTTCTGGGCGTTATGGTAGATCCTAATTAAGTGAGAACCAATTTCATTTGCCTGTGGCAAAAATGGCAAAGACCATCTGAGAACGTACGGGCAGGCTGGCAAACATGGAGAACTAGATTCCTCAAGAAGTGTTCAGGCAGCTGAGGAGTTTCCATCATGGGTGATGCCTGACAATGAGTCAGACAGGTATCTATTAAGAATGACCGAGGAAGAGTTGATCCTGTCCCATTTTCCCTTTTTCATAGGTCTTCTGTGATAGCAGTTGCAGAGATATCCTCATCATATTGACACAGGACACAGGAAGAATTTTCATGACCCCAGCTCACACACTTCTAATGCCGAACACCAGTGCTTTCCCCAGAGGGACAGCAGATTTAAAGTAAAACATTGTGCTTTATTTTTATGTGGGATCCTATGTCTCTGTAAGGGACCAAGTAAAACACACAGCTCAAAGCTCATATGAATTTGTAGATATGGATAGTCTGGATCTGAATTTCATGGCTCAGACCCTCTCTAACTGAGACTTTTAAAGTTGTTATGAAAAATCCAACATTCCATCTGCTATATGCAAATCCCTCCTTATATTTTCCTTTTGAGACCTCCAAGTGCTCTTAAACCAGCTGAACTTCTTCCTGAAGAATGCTGTTTACGCTTTGCTCAATACAGTTTCAACCTGATATGGTTCTCAACATGGGACACTCAAGTCTGAAAGCAAACAAGTTGGCAGCTTTTATTAGATTATGTTTTATCAAAAGAAACCCCCCCCCGATTCTTTTTACAACAGCACCATTCAAACAGACTGTGTTTCCCTGACAGCCAAAGCTTGCTTCTGCTTATATATTTTTCTCTCTGTCACTCAGCTTCACAAAGTGTGATCAGTTGACCTGCTGAAGTTTATCCATTGTAGTTTGTGCTGCCACCTGAAGGTTATCATACAATGTGTTGGCTGCCTACAACACTGTGAACTGCAACCCGTTTGCACATAAAAATCTTGTTGGCTGGTTTCTCAAGCGTCCAAAACCTTCTCTCTCTGGATTATGAGAGCAGATGCTGCAAAGGAAAGAAGGGGAGATGGTTAGAGAGAGGATAACCAGCTCTTCATGTCTCCTCCCCCACATTCTTCCCACTTCCACTAGGACAAAGGAGGTCTGGGCAGAGATCAAGTTGCTCACTTCTAACTGAAGACCAGCTGAGGGCAAGGCTGCAGTGCAGCAGTGTATGTGATGCAAGCCTAAAACACATGCCAGGTTATGCTTAATTCAAACACATTTAAATGCAGGATATATCTTATTTCAGGCTGGATGCAAGTTCAACTCTCAAAGAAATGTGATAGTGAAAAAATGAAAAAAAGAAAAAAAAAACCCGCCACCAAAACCCAAACAAATCTCATGTAGAAACATTTAATTAAAGCTGTCTCAAATTGCTCAAGATAAAAACACTGGAAGGTCCAGGGCAGAAGTTTTGGAAAGGAACAGTGGGTTTAGAGTACTTAGCTGAAAACAAAATGTGACTGACTTAATCATGATTTTGCAAAAAGGGATCAACTATTTTCAGGAATGACTGTTTTACGCTGGCCTGGATAGTACAAGATGTGCAAAAACCCCTTCCCCGGGGAACACAAATTGAGGCAGCTGTTGATTGCAACTTACAGATTTACAAGTGGACTCTTTGGAAAACTTTACACAGGGTGTTACTGAGAAGCATGAAATGAAATCCCATGCCAAACTGATGGCTATTTTGTCCATGCCTTTCTTCATCTCTGCGCTCCAGCACTTGGGGTTCTTTGGACTCAGTATAGGAACAAATCCATGCCATTATCTATAGGGTAGTTCTGGAGCTGAACAAGGAACCAGTTCAGCTTTTGGTCATGCAGATACTCCTCTTCTAAACAAAGTCAAGGTCCTTATGCCCAAAAGGGAGAATAAGAAAAATAAGAAATTCCCACTGTGCAGACTTAAGTGTATTGGATGATGTGCTTTTAAAATAAACAAGTAAGAGGGAAATAACATTGTAGGTGGGTTATGAAGGAAGGCAGCCACAAAGAATTACAGCACACAGTCTGTGGACCTTAAACATATTTCCTTGAACATCCTCTCTTCTGTGGAAATGGTGGAACCAAGTCAGAAGACCCATCAGCATCTAAGAGGCTTGTTTTGGTGAGAAAGTTGGCAAGACTGAGTCCAAGCTTCAGTCACTGGAAGATGCATCACCATGCTTTGGTTTCCAGGCTTACTTATTCAAATCTGAAATGTGACAGAACCAGAATAATTATTTTTCTTCATTCAGAGTGACTGAGACCAGATCATGGAGTAGCAGGAGGGAATAATGCAGCTGTAAGAACTTGCTAACATGCAAATGCTGTCATGTCCCAAGACTATTGTGAAGAAGAAATGTACAGGAATAGGTAATTCCAGGAAGCCTTAGTGATCTCCAGTTTAGACAATATATGTTTGATGTGCAAAGAGGTCAGTTTACTTCTCCTCGTAGTTCCCCAGCATCATTACAGGAGAAAGAAAAAAGGCACAATTCAGTCATGTATTTTTGACCATTACTTTTTTTATTTGCTTTGGTTTGAGCTGTCCAATAGGCAAGTAGAAGGAGCCTAAATTTCTGATTATGCAGAGCACTCTGCTGATAATCAAGTTCTATATCTCTCTTTGCCCTCACCAAAAAAAGTCACCTGTAGTCATCTGTGAGCATCAGAGCCAATGTGTCCTACGTTACTGGAATCATTTGTTCAAGGAAGCAGTAATTGGTCTTAAAAAGCAACTTTCATTTAGCATGCTTCCAGTTGCTGGATCTCTTTGTGAGACTGAGACCACCATCACTGCTAGAGAATATAAAACAGGGAAGGGGAGGGAAGTAAGAAAGGAGAGGAAAATACTCCCTCAGCAGGGTTAGAGTTTACTATGAATATTGTCCCCGGAACAGCACTCTAATAGAGGTCTTTTTTATAGTAAATGCTGCGCTAGTTGCTTCTTGTTAATTCTGCTTGCTTACAGTAATAAGTAAAAAAAAAAAAAAAAAGGGAAAAAAGGCAGTAGGGAAAAGAATGGAAGAAGAAAGGCATAAAAAGAACAAGAAAAGGAATAATATAAAAAAATTCTTGTGGTGAAAAGGAAAAAAAAAAAAATCTGGCGCTAACTCTAAGCAATTTGCACCTTGTGCCCAGATCATAACTCTCTGCCTCCACTGCTTCCACACCCCATGATTTATGTTTGACAGTCCCAAAGTGGTTTGGAAATGGCACAGCACCGAGACCTTGTGGTGAGGCTAACTGATGTTTGAAAAAACAAAAATGAGTTAATTTATGGGAGCGTTCCTTTGGACTGGAATTCCAGACCAACACAGCTCTCCTCTAGTGGAAAAGTTTTGCACGCACACACACATGCACACACAAAATCTCCTCTCCTTTTTCTAGTTTGGTCTCTCTCTGACTCTTTCTCTCTTTATTCTCCATATTTTCACTTCTCTTTTTTTCTTCAGAACCTCTACCCAGCTGAAAGAAAATCACATTACATTATTTTGCCTTTAATTTATGAATCTATTTTTGGCTAAGAACAAGTTCTCTTCACTCTGTCTCTTATCTTGCTTACTCCTATGCATTTTGGAGATTTTCTTGGACAACAGAAACATACAATGAATTAAAAAATTAGAAATAGCCATTCCAACCAGCCAGCTTCAGATATTTTAAGGTTTTTGAATATTCAGAAGCTCAGGAAAATCATTGTTCTTCTAATCTGCAAAGTTGGATCTTGGGAAAGGAAAAAGTATAGGGGTTCTTCAAGTCATTAGCTACACTGGAAAATCTTACCTATTGTCTCATGCTAGACAATTTAATGCAGCAATTTAAATCAGGAAAATAGGAGCTAACATTTAGTAGTTGCTAACTGTCTATCCTACATATTAAAGGAAACAACCCAGCAGTATAGCTTTGACTTGAGGGACTGGATTACAAGCGGTGAATATTGACATAACTCTGTTGACAACGATGGAATCAAACAGGATTACACCAGTTCTGGATTTGGCCTTTGGCCACATAAGTGCCTGTGTCAGCTTTTCTCAGATACCACCTTGTCTGGGGCACAGCACTAAATAAAAGGATTGACAGATGGAGAAATAAGGACCTTATTAAGTATATCATGTGCTGTGGTGCATTGCATGTTACTGCACACCAAAAGACATTGAGAGGAGGAGGAAGATTTACTAGAATAATAAATATAAATCTCTCATGCATTTGCCAACTCTTACTTAGGTGATGGATGTTGTTTTGGTCAGAATCATGGTTTCCATTGGGTACTATGAACTTCCAATAACTTGTGATAGGTAGCAAGAAATCTTCCTGCCTCTGTCATAAGTTCACAGCTCCTGTGGATTTAATACAGGAAACAAGGGAAGGTGGAGGGAGGCAGATATGGAGCCAATGGATTACGCTTCTGTCTGCATACTGAATGTTTGTGACTCAGCCAGGAACAATTATCTAGGTTCTCACGTTTGCACTGGGAGAACTGAGGAGATGTGGTGTTATTTGACCATGCTAAAGGAGATAGTGCTCTCCAGAATCCTCCAGGGGATCCTGGCACAAGGGCAAGTTAAATAACCCACACGAACAGACTGACCGACAGCTTATTCTTGGTGTTGCAGGTGCAAACCAGATGTGAACAACGCAGGTGGGCCACAAAAGTTGTCAGCTTTATCAGTACCAGGTAGTCCATGCTTTGTTCCTTCCTTGACAATATCTTTTGCCTCTTTCCTGATTTCCTCTCTTGCTCCCTTACCACTTTCCAGGAGAAGATTTGCAGTCTGTCTTGCCCCCTAAATTACCAAGAGGCATATGTGCATTGATTACTCATATGACACCTATGCATGTTGACTGGGCAAGTGAGAGTAAAAAATGTGCTGACTCATTGGTCAGAAGATTGAATGAAGTTTGTGAAGGCTATCTGCAACCCAAAACCCAAATGCTTTGTGGGCCTGGCAGACATGGTGGGCGCTGTCTAACTAGCAAAGAAGCATGAACACTCTTTTTGCAAGCAGTTTGCTCATTTCACCACCCTGGTTGGAGAATGAAATACTGGAGAGTGTATTTCGAGTTCCAGATGCACTTATCTACCCACCAGGCAAAGATCTTAATAGCCAGCTTAGGAGTTACTTCCTTTTTCTCTTTTTCTGAGGACAAAAATATGAGAGCAGTGAAAGGACTTGGCATGACATCTTTCTCCAAGAAAGCTGGTAAATACTCTGCTCCTGATCAGCTGTATTAGTGACTTGCGCTTTTCAGGCACCTCACAGGGAGAAGCTGTCTGTCCCTGACTGTTCTCCATGCATGTTGCTATATCTAAGAGCATTTAAGAGATACACGCAACCATCCGTTCAGCAGTGCCAGCAAGCTCAGCTGCTCTGCCCACCTCTGTGGCACCTCACTTTGAGATTCTCCACCAACCCTCCATCATGGCAGGGGAACAAGCAGCCTGCTGGCTGTGGATACCTTCATCTGAGAGTGAAATACGTCGTAGATATAACAAGCAACCCCTCCTGTGAGAACCACCTAGATGATCTTGCCTTACAAGCTTCCCCTTCATCCAGACCTCCCTCTCTGACTATATCTGGCACTGGAGCCTGTGCTCCACCATGGCCCTTCCTCCTCCTCTCCTATCAAAGGGAGGATGTTAACTGAGGCCAGAGCTGGGTGTAAAGCCTGAGAGATAGCACCACTATCGCCTCTCTCTCTGGGTGAGAAGAGGTGGTATCAGCCGGTTCAGAGATAACCAGCTCTGCAGTGAGTGACAGTGCAGAGATAAATGTCCCTGCATTGACTTGCTGATAACAACCTGCCTTGTCTCCAAGGGAGCACCCTGATCCATGAGCCGAAATACAGACAGTGTTGCAACCCAGCAGAGTGATTGTAGTGGACTACAGCAGTTATTTTTGAGCACATCTGAAATAGCTTCAAAATAAAAAGGGTTAATCCGCTTTTGTCCACTGGCAATACTTAAGCCCTCACTTTTGCATCACCTAATGGGGGATGCAGAAATCAGTTTAGGCTGCCAGGCCTTTAGAGTCTCAGTCATCAGGATGGATTATGTCAACCTGATCTTGGAAGGAGAATCCCACCATATGAATGTGAACTCTGCCGTGACACTTGCTCTTAGGACCCTCTGACCTTGTTCAGTTCACCAGTAAGCATGTGGCTTTAGCACTCAGTCTAGCTTTCCGGATCCCAGATGATACACTCCTGTTTCGAAAAAAAATTCTAAGGTTCTCATGTGTTTAGGGGTCTTACAATCTTCCATCCAAATTTAGTATTTCTTTTCCCATTAATTCAAATCATCCCACTACAAGTAACACTAAAGAACTGCTCACCCTTTTTCCCGTTCCACACTCTTCCTGAGTTTTCAGGCTATTATTTTTCTCAATTTCCTGCTATGTGTTGCATCTTTAGATTTTTCAGTGTTTCTGCATAATCTGGCAGCCACTGCTCATCTCAGAATTCCTTCTGCTTCGTGCATGGATTAATCTACAAACTACACACAGTCGTCGTGTAAAGCACAGGACCAAACTAGGTATGTTTGGTGAACACAGGTGATTCAAAGACTTTAAGGCCAAAATCAAAGTCCATTGCAAGTTCGTGATCTCTATATGATTGGAAACTAGCTAATTCTGAAATATCTGTGGAATTTTTCATCTCAGAACAGGCTGAAAAACCACTATGGTAGTCTCAGAAAGTTCTCGGAGAGTTGTTCCGTAAAGAAGTTTGCTCTGAGGCAGCTGCACCGATATTGGTGCACTTTTAGCAAGTACCTCGTTACTGCATACAGCCATGCCACAAAGCAGCAGTTCATTTAATTTTTCCATTTGATGAAGACTTGAACAGCAGAGAAAACTTCTGTTGGACTATTTTTCATACAACTATTAGGATCCCCTACTGCTTTACTTCCAAAATGTTTATTTTGTGGACCACCACAATGGTCTGTTTGAATTACTGGTGGTCTGTGCCCTTTAATGTGGGGAGTTACTGCTTTATGGTATACTACTAATGATTTTTTATATTATTTTAATTTAATATTTTCCTTCTTACCAAAAAAGATATTATTAACTCAAAAAATGCTAAATTCAATGAAAGGACGTGATCATTACAAAGCTTTCTTTTCTTATACTAATATAAAAATATTATAGTTTTTAGGTAAAAAGAACCCCATAAAGTAGTTTCTGTTCAAAATAATTTTTTAAGCTATCAAATCTTTTGGTTTACTTAAAATCTACCTTCTAGGCAGTAAAGAAATGGTTTTCAGTAGCAAAGAAAAAAGGAAATTTATACCAGTTTTAAGAACAGGAAAAAATTTAAAAATAGGCACAAGAATTTTAGTAGAAGAGATATTAGGAAAAAGTTCATTAGAAAAAGGGAATTAGCTTTCAACACTCTAAAGTGGTAATAAGGTCCCAGTATTGAATTTGTTCATGACATCAGGTTTGCCCTTTTTCACTAGATCTGGCTGCTCAGTTGGTATGATCGGACATCTTCCACACTCTGGATGCTCAGCAAGCAGATTTTCACTGGCTACTCTTCTTCCACAATTAATGCATAAGGAGAGGGAAAGAAGTAGAGCACACAAGAGGAAAGATGATTTAAAGCACCTAGCCAAGCTCCTGCTCTGAATCATCCCAGTATAAGCTCAACACATTTGTTGACAACAGGAAATCTCAGTGGCTGAGTCAGCTAAGACAGAAACCAAAGTTTTGCTGGTGTGAGTATCCACTTCTTTCAAATTTTTGGTCCTCGTTTTATCCAATATGAAATACCCATGTAAAAAAATGAGACTTTTCTACTGCAAAATATTAAGTGACAGATTTAATCTGCTTATTAAGATAAATGTCTGAATTTGTCCCATATATCAGTACCTTGACACCAATGAAGTTACAGCTAGGGATGAGTTTTGGTGTAAGTGTGTGTGCATGTATGTCCCCATTTAAATGAGGCGTGTATGTGTGTGTCTCTCTTTTGTTGCATAAATAAACACATGCACACATATACTGTGTTTTAAAACTCAGGCAGAGCAGAAAGGTTGGCTTCCTAAGGCATTTTCTGTGTTTTCTGGCAGCTAGCTATACCCAGGTTAACCTGATCTTTACCACATAACTTCAGTCCAGGGAATGTGATTATAAAATTTTCCCATCCGTGTAGCTCTTTAAACCAAACTCATGATACTGAAGGATGGATGGATTCCATTCTTAGTGTGCATGTGTGTGATGAATTCAATGGATGGGAGGACTTTAGAACCATCATACAACATTTTTTCTTCTTTTTTTCTTTTTTTTTTTTCATTTTTTTCTTTTTCTTTTTTTTTCCACAAATGAATTAGCAGAAGGGTAACCATTGGCTGAAATAGCTGGATCCATCAGAGCTGACTGGGATTGATCTCTTAGAGCCAAATATGAACCTCAGAGACCCACCACAGTCTTACATTTAAAAAAAAAAAAAAAAAAAAAAAGTTAAAAAAAAAAAAAAAAAAAAAGAGTTTAAAAAAAAAAGAAAAGAAAAGAAAAAAACACTCAGCAAACCCCTCCTTTTTAATGGTATTTTGCGGTACCCAAAACATAGCAATGTAAGCACATAATTCCGAAAAATAAAATCAGCATTCATGGAACAAAATATACAAGTGGATTATTTAAATAGAGCTATGCATTGCTCCCTCAGGGCCTCAAGGTTTGAGTGAAAACCACAAAAAACAAAGGCAGTCAAAGCCCAATTTCCCCCCAGAACAGGGCTTCCTAATCTCTTTTTTATACAGACCTCACATGAGAAAATTGATAAAGTACTGCAACTCCCTTTGGCCTTTGGATCCAACACAGCCCCAGCAGAAATTATTATACTGAGGTGTATGCCATGTCCTAGCTATAAAGCTCCTGTCCCACCAGCACAGCCTGGCTGCACAGAAATGTCCTGTGCTCAAGCAGAGTATCATTTGATGTCCACTGAAATCATTACGGGAAATCCAAGCTACCACAGAGACATGCTTTTGCATCAAACAATTAAATATATAAAAAATTATTTTGCTTTGAGGAACAAATGTAAGACAAGAGCCTGGAAGAGCTGTGCGCCAGCTTTGCTTCCCTCATTTTATAATTTTCGCTATGAACACCATCGCCTCTCATTTCTTTGGCGTATGCTTTTTTTCTGAAATATAGAAGAAGCAATGGTTTCACCTAAAATAATCAGCAGTTTCATTGTCATGGCTGCCAGCTTTACTGCCACGCTCGCAGAATGTTCCAGTAGAAGCAACTCTGTAATGAAGTCTGATCTCCACCATGCTTACCACTGGCTCGTCCATCAGACAAGAAGTCAATGCAAATTCTGACCTTAATTTCCAAATGCACATAATGAGACTTTCAGCTGTGACTTTTATATATGAGAATCATCTCAAAATTTTATTTCTTTAAGGTTGTTTAACCATATTACAGGCACCACATAACTTTCAGAATAATTCCTGCTATTATCTACTTTATTGCTTAAATATAACGTGAAAATTGAAGGTGAGCAATACTGGCAAATAATATGTCAAGCAGGATTAACACATGAGCTCTATGGGTAGCCACTCCATGTTACTTCAGTGCTTTAAATCTGTTGAAATCATATCCTGATCAATTTAGAAACCTGAACAACTATGCTGTGTACTTAAATAGATTTTTTTTCCCCTAGTAATTCTTAGAACTGACTGGGAAATGACATCCAAATAGTTTTTCTCCTAAAAGGCAAAATTCCCTCAAAAGTAACTCTCCACTGTTACTTTGACAGATTTTGAGAATGGAAAGTGAGTTCTTAAAACATTTTAAAAAATTCTGGACAAATATTTTGACATTTGAAACTAAAGATGTCCAAAGTCAGCAGCCCTGGTTCTTGTGAAATTCCCTTAGCCATTCCCACAGAAGATCAAAGACAATATGTGAGGAAATTGGCCTTTTCTTATATTTATTTTTAGGCATCTCCTATGGGTCTCTTCCTAAAGAGCTTTTTGGTCTGAGCTGGTATGTCTACACATACATTCTTATTGAAATGAGTTGCTTCAAGATTATTTTGGCCAGATTTGGGGACATTTAAAAAAAACTCAGAAATAACCACAGGATGGCTGAACAATCTGTCTCACCTCTCTAGTAATTTCTTTCCGAAAGTGTGATAAAGTTTTTTAGATGAAGGCGGTTTTTTCCCTAACTTTAAACTTCAGGAGTGTAAATGTCCCCAGAGAAGTTAACCAGTCCATACTCTTCCATCATAAAAGCAGAAGAAATGGCTTTACAAAACAATTAATGAGTTTTGGGCTTCACTAACTGTTCCTAAAGCCTCAAGGGACCACAAAGGATGAGTGGAGTGGTTATTTCAGATGTACAAAACTCCACCTTGTATCTCTATCTTCATTCAGATGTATCCTAACCTAATTGTATCTGATATTTCACTCTAAACTGGGATGAATTACACATACAGATCTTCCAGAATAACCAAATAAAAGCATACTGAACCAGAGCAAACCAAAAAACATACCACAAGAATAACATCTCAAATCACCATTTTGAATCACTCTGACATCTTAACATTGCTTTTCAAGCTTGGACTCAGTTTCCACTCTACAATCAATTTTTCTTTGGGGTTTGGTGTTTCTTTGTGTTTTTTTTTTATTTGGTTTGAGTGTGAATGCACGTCATCTGAGAATTACTGCAAACCATACTGGAAAATATTCCCAGTAGGTGGGTAGAGGCACACACAGGGAAGGCAACTGTCTGTAGAGCACTTCAGGGATCTCACCAGCAGCTGGCCCATCTATCTTTACTTTCCCAGCCCAGATCACCATTTTGAAGCATCTTGATATAAATCCAGCACTGTAAATTTGAGCTTTGCTGTGCACTTGCACTGTTGATTCAGCTGCAGTGGGTATCCGGTCATTTGGGCTGAGGAGTTAGAGGCAGATGGCCATAATGCTAGCCAAATCACTCCCTTCTGCACTGTTGGCTACAGAAATTGGTATGCTTTAACCGTACTAGCCCAGTAGGCCATCTGGATTCAGACAGACCTTCGACCCTTTTTCTGGCATGTCTGAGTATTGTAAAACTGAGCTTGTTGGCAGTCATGGGAGTTTCTGGGTTTGGTTTTTTTTTAACAGATGTCCAAAGGAACCACGAGCTGATGTTTCATTTGCCGCCTAGTGTTTCTTTGCATCTGTTTCAAGACTTTGCAAAGTAGACAGTGTTGTGAAGCTGGTTGGCCTGTGGAAAACAAAGCCTAGGAAGGAAAATTGAGGGTTTCATTTCGCAGCCAATTTTTCAAAGCATGCACAGCAATCTGGCCCTAGAGATGGGGCTATCCTTCCTTTGCAATAGTTTGGTCTTTGTTTCAGGTGGCAGAGACCTCACAGACATCTGCACCTGAAAAGAGTGAGTGAGAGCCCTTTGAGCCACGCTCTACAGGTAAGGACCCAGACGTAGATGCAAAGGAGATGACGTGAGTTAAGGAATAGGGAGGAAATGTTGTGTATCAGGAACCTATATTTTAAACTTACAACTCTAACATTTCAGCTAACCTTAATAATTTCATGGATCTAGTCTGTTGTGTTTAGTGAAAAAAGAGCAAAGATTGCGTGGGGAATTATCCAGAGAACTGATAAATGTGTAAATCAATGCATAGGGTTAGTTAAAATTGATCAGAAGAAAGGAAGACGAAGGAAAATTTAGCTAGTAACCTACAGGGAGAAGAAAACATCCTGCTAGTTGGCCCATGGTTAAATTTTCTCTCAAGGAAAGCAACTATATTCAACTTATATACAGTATGACACATTATTTACATTACTGAGGACATTGGACTAGACAACCAAGTAGATCTTTCTGCTTTTTTTTCTTGTTTTCTTTTCATTTATTTTTTTTTAAACTAGGCTACACTGATATCTTTGCCCCAGACTTGGATAAGAGAATGCTTTATTCAGTTATGAAATTAAATACTCTAAAGCTCATGAGATGACAGCCATTAGAGCACAGCATGACTAAATACTATTCACCTGACATAACATTATCCATCAAGAATCTAACACACACACGCACAAATGGCCCACACCCAGTGCACCCAGCCAATACCTAATCTGTTGAAAATTAAGCTGGTAATGTATGTTAAAACATTTGTGGGAAGTTTGGATCCTGAGATATTTTGCTTAAGTCTACGGGCCTTTCAATTAATTCATTACTCATTTTCCCCACTTGCTTATTCATAACCAGAGGCTATTGTCTTGTGTTTCTGACATCACAGTCCGTTGCCTTAGGAACAGTGATGATGTCACAAGTGTAGAATTAGCACCTGTTAATATGAACAGGCACACAGAAGGATGAAAAATGAATTTAAGGCCTGAATTAGACACAAATTACCAGGAACTTTTTGGACAGGAAAAATACTTGAAAGGTAAATGGGGCTTATACTTAAATATTAGGTTTTCATTGCACTTGGACAAGGAACAAAAGTTGATATTTGAGTAATAGAATTACAAATATCGGGGTGAGAACAGCTGTAGGATCATGAAAGGTTTTTTCCATGTAAATGAGCCAAAAATTATTCCTGTATTTTGAATGCTAATAGATAAGAGTGTGTGACCTAGAACCAAACAAGGCACTAACATCTTAGTACTTGAAGTTCACAGTCTGACAGATCACAGTTCAACAGGGTATTGCATTGTATCTAACCTCACTTTCCTCTATTTCCCACTGAGATATCTTTCCACTTACATTTGTTATTTGTTTATTGGTTGACATTTTTATTTTCTGTTTTGTTCAGTCTCAAAATTTTTTTGTCTGAATTAGGCTAAATAATTGGCATAATCATGCACTCAGCTGTATGAACAGAATCACAGAATTATAGAACCATAGAATAGTTTGGGTTGGAAGGGATCTTCAAAGCTCATCTCATCCGACACCCTCTTCAATGAGCAGGGACATCTTCAACTAGATCAGGTAGCTCAGAGCCCTGTCCAACCTGACCTGGAATGTTTCCAGGGATGGCACATCTATCACCTCTCTGCACAACCTGGGCCAGTGTTTCACCACTCTCATTGTAAAAAAAAAATTTCTTCCTTCTGTTTAGTCTAAATCTCCTTTCATTTAGTTTCAAACCATTATCCCTTGTCCTATCACAACAGACCCTGCTAAAAAGTTTGTTCCCACCTTTCTTATAAGCCACCTTTAAATGTTGAAAAGCTGCAATAAGGTCTCCTGGAGCCTTCTCCAGGCTGAACAACCCCAGCTCTCTTAGCCTGTCCTCACAGCAGAAGTGCTCCAGCCCTCTGATCATCTTGGTGGCCTCCTCTGGACCTGTTCCAACAGGTCTGTGTCTTTCCTGTGCTGAGGTCCCCAGAGCTGGAGGCAGCACTGCAGCTGCGATCTCATCAGAACTGAGCAGAGGGGCAGAACCCCCTCCCTTGACCTGCTGGACAAGCTGCTGGGGATGTAGCCCAGGATATAGTTGGCTTTCTGGTCTGTGAGCACACATTGCCAGCTCATATTCAGCTTCTCATCAACCAACACTCCCAGGGCCTTCTCGGCAGTGCTGGTCTCAAGCCCTTCATCCTCCAGACTGTGTTTATACCAGGGGTTGCCCCAACCCAACTGCAGGACCCTGCATTTGGTCTTGTCGAACCTCATGAGGTTCATATGGGCCCACTTCTTGAGCTTGTCCAGGTCCCTTTGGATGGCATCCTATCCCTGAGGCATGTAGACCGCTCCACTCAGCTTGGTGTCGTCTGCAAATTTGCTGAGGGTGCACTCGATCCCATTGTCTATGTCACTGATTAAGTTATTGAACAGTACTGGTGCCAATATGCACACCTGAGGGGCACCACTTGTAGCTGATCTCTCTCTGGACATTGAGTTGCGGACCACTACCCTCTGGATGCGACTATTTAACCAATTCCTCAACCACTGAACATCCACTAATAAAACAGTTGCTGAAATAGTGACTTTTGTGAAAAGAGGAGAGCTATGTATTCTGGTCTAGAATAAATCAGAAGTTTAAATACTCTCTTTTTCTTACTCTTGTTTTCTTTTGTTTCCCAGGAAAAAAAATTAGTAACATAGGGTTCACTATGTCAAATTAACTTTTAACTGTGCAGTTTGTATGCGTATCACCAGCTTTGATTGTCTTGTTCCTTTGTAGCCTAGTTTGGAACTAGGAGAACTTTTCCACAGGTTGCACTGGTACATGGGAAGGAGAGAAGCCAGAGTGGGGAAAAGGTGTCTCTTTCCTCTGATGTCTGGATCATGGTGCCCTTGCAAAGGACTCAGGACATTTCTTGCTTAGCCAAATCCCTCTTATAAACATGTTTTATTCCCACCTCACTTCTCTTGGTTTCCCATTCCTTGGCTGTGTTCATCATTAAGTTTTCTGAGCCCAGATTCACTTCATCTAACTTGGGCACCAAACTGAAGTGTTTGAATGAGGGTTATGGTCACCTGCAGCTCTCCCAGCAGTCAGGAGGGGAAAGCAGACACCTCCAGAAGCTGATTCTGCTGATTCAAGGCTGTTTGTGTGTGGACAATTAAGGCACATGAATCTCAGCCCTGACAGCTGAAATGGTTTAGGTTTAGTACAGGGTATTTGATTAAATGTGACAGTTGATCTTATCCAAGGAGAGGCACTTGAGCAGCAAACCACCACCTCTGACCTGCAGTTCCACGAAGCGCTGAAACAACTTCTTCACTATGCAATCACTTCTCCACTTGTCACAGTTTTCTTGCTGGCACCGTTCCTCCCCTCTCTCCTCAATTTAGGGCTTTTATTGTGACATTTTCATACTGATAGCACCAAGGCTTTAATTTTTTTTTTTAGTAGCAAAATAATGGTAATATAGTGTTTCCTATTTTTAAAGCTTTCAAAGCTTTTATTTTTCCCTTTTCCTTATTTTTTAAAGGAAATTCTAGCATTATTTTACATAAAAAAGAAAATGGAAAAAAAAGAAGTAAGCTTCTCTACCTACACAGTTGTGAGCTGCACTTTTGAAGGTGGGTCAGGCTATGAGATTTTAGGTTGAAATTGCCTAATCTTTCTGCCCTTCCCTCAGCAAGACAATGCCTACACCATGGTTGGAGAGAATTCACAATTGGCCCAGGAGTTACTGATGGCAGGAATACCCTGTCCCAAGCACCTTCTCTCGGTGAGTGTTTTTCCAGAGGCGGCAAGGCCTTCCACTCCATCTTTTGGCAGGTGATATGTAACACCAAACCTTACAGGCAGGAAGGTGAAAGCCAAGTCTTGAGGATGCTGTCAGCGTGGAGGGATGTGCTGCGACAGTCGGCTCCGTGCCTGGCCCCATGGACCCCAGGCAGGTGGCAAAAAGCATATTTTCGCTCCCCACTCTTGACACGGGGATCAAGTTGCCCATCTGCTTCCACCATGGGGTCTGATATTGGCCCCCTTGGACTCAGTATGGAGCCACGCTGGCTTCACCAGGGGAGATAGCGGTGACCTGGTGTGTCCTCAGCTTGTCACTCTCTATCCCGACAGTCCTGAGAAGAAGCAGCTGTCCCGGCAGCAGGAATCACAACTCCCCAGATTACCTTCCCTGCTTGCCTCTAGTCAGTTATGAACATATATGTGTCCATTGCACCTTTTTCCCATCTAAAAATCATCTAAAATACATAAGAAGGACAAGGACTTGTTGGAGTGAGTCCAGAGGAGGCCACGAGGATGATCAGAGGGCTGGAGCCCCTCTGCTGTGAGGACAGGCTGAGAGTTGGGGTTGTTCAGCATGGAGAATACAAGGCTCTGGGGAGACCTTAGAACCCCTTTCAGTACCTAAAGGGGGTCTACAGGAAAGATGGGGAGGGACTCTGAATCAAAGAGTGGAGTGATAGGATGATGGGTAGCGGTTTTAAACTGAAGGGTGAAATTTAGATTAGATATTAGAAAGAAATTCTTTACTGTGAGGCTCGTCAAACCCTGTCCCAGGTTGTTCAGAGAAACTGTGGATACCCCATCGCTGGAGATGTTCAAGGCCAGGTTGGACAGGGCTCTGAACCTGGTCTAGTGGAAGGTGCCCCTGCCAATGGCAAGGGAGTTGGACTAGGTGGTCTTTAAAGTTCCTTTCCAACTCTAACTATTCTATGACTCTATGATATGTTGATCTTCCCAAGGTGTTGGAAGGCCGAGCAGATGCTAATTCATGTATGACAGAAACATTTTAAAAGTCAGCTAAGTCATGCTTGTTCATAAGTGTTGGTCCTTAAGAGGCCTTACACATATTGCTTTATAAATATATATACGCAGAGCATATCACAAACACTCACGTGTGCACACATGACTCCATGCAGACAAACACGCACAGACATTTACGAGACAACTACTGCTTTGATCACCTTGTATTTTAAATAGGGGAAGGCAGCATTAGTTTTATCCTGTTTTACAGATGAGATGAACCAAGGATCAGAGCGATTAAGGGTCAGGTTTGCAAAAGTGTCTCAGCAGCTATGGGTGAATGAAGCCAAAGTACCTGCTTTTGATAATCCTTTCCAGCATCTCTTTGAACTACTGGATTCCTAAAGTAGCCCACCTCAGTCAGGGTCGCTGTGGAAGGCATTGATTGTCCTTCAGACGTGCTTTCACCACTAGGCTGTCCTTCAAGAGACTTTAGCTAGGTTGTGTGACTATTTAAGGTAGGATACAGAAAAAATGTGTTTGAATAAAAAGAAAAACCAGGCTGCAAAAGGTTCAGTTTGCTGCAGGAGCACATGCGATACATCTGGCATGTATTTGTAGCCATCCGGCAATGACAGAGCATGCATACACATCAGAAGCACCAAAGAAAACAGGAGCAGCTCAGAGTCCTGGGCTGATCCCAAGCAGGCTCTACTGCTGCTCTTTTTTTTTATGGAAGGCTTCCTGCCTCTATGCTGAGAGTGTGATGGCTCTTCCATGCCGGGTGACTCACTTCAAGTGTGAGGAGCCAAAGCTCCCCACCTCTCAGTTCCTCATTTATCATATCCCTCCCCTCCTTGCTGTCTGCAACTGCACAGGCGTCATCACTACAGATCAATCCGGGGAGCCAACATTGCTCCACAGTAGACAGAAATGGTGAAACGGGCAGTATTTTTGCTTATGTTTCTGTGTATCTACATCTGATCTTATATTTAACACCAGACTAGATGGTTATAATAAATACCTCTGGCTCTAAAATCTGCTCGTTTCATTGAATGCACTATATGGAAAGTATTCATTCTTCTTTGCCTGGATAAATATACAGGTATAGACAAATATGTGCAATATATGAAAGTATGCACACCCACAGCCTGCACACGCACATATGCATTTTATAACCCTTCACCTAGATATCTATAAATCTCTAACCTCTTCTGTTTAAATTTTCCCTAGAGTTAAGCTATAGATTATTAATGGTGAAATATGAAGTAATGTTCATAACATCCCTGTGTATTTAAGGTGGGATTTCATTTCAGCTAATGTTAGCCCACTAAAAGTAAAATTTTGAGCCTAGCCTAGTTTTCTGGGCTTCTTCAGAGTCAATAAAAAGAGACAGACACATCCAGAGGGCAATTCGGCTGATCTGTTTTAGTATTTTTTGGCTAGATACAGATGTAAAGGGTGAAGTGGGGCTGTTAGGAGGGTGTATGAAATGAACTGGGAATGGCTAGGGCAGAATTAAAACACTGGTTCAGAGCCTGAACACAGGCTGTTTTCAGTGCTGGTGTGTTCATGTGAGCTAGGTGTGCAAATTCCCATTATAGTCATTGGAGACCTTTTCATTGCAGCCAGGTGGATCCTGAAGAGTAATATAGATGACCCTAAAATAGACATCTACCAGCTTATGACCTGAATTTTGTCCTCAGACTGCAGCCACTAAACTGCCTAGAGGCAAGATGTTATTCCCCAAACACACATATGGAATTCTATGATTCTATGGAGTGTAGACTATGGGATATCCAAGGCACCTGCACAGGGCTCACAAGTATGACACAGGACCTCTGGGAGACCTGCATCATTCTGAAGTGGAGCTGGAGGACCTATGGAGTACACTAAAGTATTTCAACACTAAATGCCTAGTGCTGAAACAGCTTCAGATTTTCAAGGACTGCGACTGAAGGAAATGGTTAGATAAACAGGTCATAGGGACATGTGGGACTCAGCTTGGAGCACAAGTCTAGTGCCGCATAAGGTCCCACCGGGACATCACCTCACTAACTGCCTCTCTGGCGAAGCACAGATCTACCGTAGGTTTTGTGTCAGATTTAAATGCTCCAGGTATTTTAGAGGCAGTTCAGATGGCATGAAAACACAAAATCCTTAACAGGGCGTGTCTGTGCATGGCAACCTTACGCTGAAATTCGGTCGGTAATCCTTAAAACCTAAACAGATCTAATTTTAAAATGTTCTTCCATCTAGGCAGA
Organism: Chionis minor; assembly: GCA_013398295.1. Lineage (NCBI taxonomy): Eukaryota > Metazoa > Chordata > Aves > Charadriiformes > Chionidae > Chionis > Chionis minor. The sequence continues at coordinate 480,885 of VZSF01002488.1, forward strand.
TAGTGCCAAGGACAAACCAAAAGGAAGATTCTCTGTAACAGTTCAAGTGAAGGAACACTCTCAGTATCTCTTTCTTAAAACTGCCTCCTGAGAACTGTTGGGGGTTTGCCCTTTAGTAAGGAAATAAGCATCTTATCAGCCTTATCAGCAAGGAAACTGAGTATGGGTGGCTGAACAAATGTGTTGCAAAGATATAGAAAGGCTGTGGCTACTCGTAGCGTGATGCAGGTTGGAAGATACCTACAAAAGGTATCTGGTCCACCTTCCACTCAAGGTAGGACCAACAAGCCCATATCTCTGACCATGCATTTAGAATACGGTTCACAAAAAATATTCTCCTTCTGCATTTATGGTTAGTTTTTAGCTATCATAACTGTCCCACAAATAATTCCATGTCCTCCTCAGATTTTTTTTTTTTTTTCTTGCAGCTCCAGCTTTTAGCATGACTCCTGGATCAATGATGTGAATGACCAGTCTATTAATGAAGGGAACTTACATCTATTTCTGAACAAAGTTCTTCTCTGGCTTTAAGGGTTGAATGGCAATGGTCGTTAAGGTGAATTTTAAGGTTGCCCGCAAAGCTTTAGTATGAAAAGTTCTACAGTATTAGTCTTAATGAAATTTGTTGCTTGACTTATGATCTCCCTCTTCTTTTTAGTAGTTGTGAATGAAGTAAATAAAGAGGGGAAAACAAACCATCCGCAGACACTTTCCTAGAAGGTCTTTTCTTCACAATAACAAGACAGTGTGGATAGCTTTGGACCAGTTCAGACAATATCACCACAAGATGAGGCAATTTAGGGTAACTTCAGAAGAATATTTTGAAGCTTTGATGGCTTCTCTGGATCACTGAAGACGGTGGGATTGTTTCATTTCACTACAATGGGCTTTGGCCAGGTCCTCATACTGCAATCATTCTTACTGTATGCAGGGTCTACTTTAGTGCTTGCATACCTAGAATAAATGCAAGGAGGTTCTTCCAAATAAATAATCAGGAGTTTAAATGAATATGTATTGTCTCTAGTCTATGAGGTGTGCAGGTTGTCATGAGAAAGAGCTAATATTAGAAGAAAAAGGGAAGTAAAAGAACTAAACAACTTGCAAGATTTAGTATTCTTCTCTCCCTTAGACACTCACTGTCCATTGGGTGGATCACTCTTGCTTTCTAACAGGTCTTTTTGTATTTTTTCTTAGTAGTTGGATTGCTCAACAGTTAATGTTTAGCAACAGTTATCATATATGGAAACAAGTACGAGCATATATAAAAGTGTAACATTTTTATTTTCCTACCTAATTGATATTTTCATAGCTCTTTAAGATTGAAAAATAGAAAGTTCACTCTACATGCAGACTGGTATTTGTGAGAAGAGCAGACACCTCACTATTTCCTTTGCTGGGACTGTTCATGAGGTGGAATGACGTATCTAGTGTTCCCCCGTTAAAATGTACAAAACTATAGAGACTCTGCTATTGCTTTCTCTCGATAGAGGAATACCACAGCCATTATGCCTTCTGTGCAGGAGCTGAGGTCATGGGTGTGATTCCGCGGCTATGAATTTTGCAGTGCAGGGCAGGGCTTTCAAAAGGTTAAACCAATGACTGGGCAGCAACCTATAGCAATTGAAAAACCACACACTTCTCTGCCTGGCCTGCTGGCAGCAAGAACTCACTGTAGGAGAACCAAGGCTGAGCAAAGACACGATGCAATGGGCTGGCGGTCATGGCAAGTGTGGATGTTTCAACCAGAGCGTGAAGTTCATCTGGGGGTCATTGCAGCTGTCAGCTGCTTCTGAGGCTTGATCTAAAGCCCACTGACCTCAATACAAAGCTTTCCATTGCTTTCCGTTTGGCAGGATTTGAATTAGTCCCTTGGTGCTAAAGTTTGGAAATGATGAAAAAAAAATTAACAGTTCTTACCTGTGGTTTGCCCTATTTTTGTAACCTGCAAGTGCTGAGATTAGCTGTGTGTTTCTGTTTTGCATGGTGGCTTCAAATCTCAGTTCAGACATATTTGTCCCCTGCAACAGAAATGAACTTCAACAGTAAATCAGGCAAGTATCTAGTAAATTTGTATATTTTCCAAACTCAGCCTCTTGGGGAGAAAAAATCACATGAAACTATCAATGTCACAGTGAAACTGATGGCCCAAATGACAGCTCAAGACATCCATGACCTTTCAGTTTTTCAGTTTAGGAATTTTCAATCTTAATCCTAATCCAAACGTGATAACTGTGCTGCTCGTAGCCTCCCTTTCTTTGCAGAAAGATGTCTTTGTGTAAGTCACAACCAGGCTTTACACCCATAACTGGATGAAACAGCAGTTGATTTGAATACATTTGGAGTCATTTTTGTCTGAATTATGATCAAAGAATTTTTTTTTTGCCATTGGATGCTAAAACAAGGATAGGATCTGAGTTCAGATTCAAGAAGAGTGAAATCTTTTGAATAGTTCTTACCAATTGGCTCCTAACAGTAAAAACTTCCATGTGATTCTTCAGTACTTCATTAGTGAAACCACCTAAGAACTTTCAAAAATTTTAGATTATCTGGCCTGGGGCTTATAAAACCCATTAATATGAAATAAGTGCCTCCTAAAAATCCTGTGGTCCAAAAGTGTCCATTGCAAAAAAAAAAAAAAAANATGTGAGAGTCTCTACTCACAAATGTTTATGACAAAAGCTATATAAAGAGATGACTTCTCTGGCACACGTAGCTTTTCCTCCCAGTCTTGGCTCAGATTCTATGTAAATTATGCTAGTTAAAATTTGCATTGATCTTCACCATAAATTACACTGGGTCATGCTATATGACTGGTAGGATAATGAGCCAGCAACCAGGTCTACAGAGATCCCTCCCTAAAGACAATGTCTATCTAAAAATAACTCATTGTAATAGAAATGAAATAATTATCTAACTTGTTACAAACTGAAGCAGAATCCAGATCTGCGTTGATTAGAAATAGACAGCTGTCCTTTGCTGCCCTGACTAGTCAAAACCTGTCGCATAGACTTCAAAACCCCTGTTCTTCCAATTTAGTGTCCACCAGCAACTATTCATTTTTCTACAATGCAGACTGACTCTAAGTCCAGTTTCCGCATACTCAGGTTAAAAACATTTTTCCCCTTCCCAGCGAAACTTTTGCTAATGAAAAAAAAGTTATCTATTTTTTAATAGGGAGGCATCACTTGAAGTCTGTTAGTAGTTTTTTGTTTTCTTCTCAGGAAACTTGAGAGGGAGAAATTAAAGTGATTCATTGCTTTCCTGAACTATGAGAATCATCTTTAAAGTGTTCTTTGGCCACCACTGAGTTCTCCATGGTTGTCACTTATTCCAGCATCTTCTCATTTTGATGAAAGCATTATATCTGCTGAAACATTGTACTGAAAAATACGTACAATACCATGAAGAAGTTTTTGTCTTTTTTTGGTTGATTGGCTGTTTCTTTTTTTTTTTTTTGGGGGGGGGGGGGGGGGGGCGCAAGGCTGAGGGTTCGGGGGGAAACAATGCATTATTTTCTTGCAAAGTATCATTCTTTGCAGGGGGAAGCCAATTCTAGGTGCAGTTGGATACCAACAAGGGCAGCAGAATCAATGTCAGGTGTCTTCTCCCCATCAGTTCCAAGACACATCATAATCAGATTTGCACAGAGCCAGAAGGCATTAGTAAACCACTTTGGGAAAAGGTCAGAGTACCTGTGCTATGATTTATCTTTAGAATCACTCAAATCCCTAACTTTGCACAACAGTTTCATTAACCTACTCCATCCTATGACCTGGCCTCCAAAGTATTTCACAGTGACATGCCTGACAGTCATCTGGGGTGTCCGCTCCCCCCCCCACACACACGTGCAGAAGAACGCATTCCTGTGTAAAGGCAATGGGCTTGCAAATTATGAAAACAAACTGCAAGTCTGACCTAAAGCTTTACGCCCACTGAGGCTCCATGCTATGTAGTAATAATATTTACAAGGCACATGGACTCTGTCGGCTGGGCTGCCTCGCTCCGTTACCTGCCACACTGACGTACATGCTGCACGGTTGGACGCGTGATGTTACCCTGCAGCCCAGGTTCTTGATTTATAGCGTCTGGTAACGTCTCCCTCGTGCTGAAATTGAAATGTCTGTGATCTTTGGACACTGAAGGAACATTGGGTTTGCTTTGACCTGTAAGTGAAGAGATGGCAATAAATCTTTAAACTTTTTTTTTTTTATGAAAGACCCTTCTCATCTCCTCCCTCTTTTTATGCTGGTATCTACCAGCCTCAGAGGTTTTCAGCATTAATTGAGCCAAAGCCTCCATTTTTCAGATACTGAAAATTAATTTAAGTGCTCACTAAAGTGGCTAGATCAGAATCAACAAGAGATTATCCACAGGTGAAAAGCGGCAAAATGAAGACAAGCCGAACAGTGGATTGGATTCATTTCATCTGGCTCTTGTCTAAGGGTAGACTGGGAATGAGTCACTGAAGAGAATCAAGACCTTTAGAGAAGGTATCATCCTATCCTGATCTAGGTAGTTAACAAGGGGGAGATGAAACCCATATTTTCAAGGTGCTTTATCTTTTTCCATTAGCCATGTAGAAACCTAAATAAATCATTGGCTTAGACTAGACAGTAAACTTAGAGATATTTAAATTCAGACTTTTCCACCCAAGGCCTTGCATACCACTTAAATTTTCTAATAATGTTCTTAGTGTTACTGAATTTCATGACGCCCTAACTGTTCCTCCTGAAATGAACCTTGTTTGACAAGGAAGAGCATAGCTTCATGAAAATATGAAAGGTTTATATGAAAAAATAATAATGAATCTTCCACGAACCATCTCCTACTGACTTTGGCCTCTAATTAATAGTGAAATGTTCTTATTTGCAAATTTTGGGAACACAGGATGTAGGCATCAAATCTTGATTAGTTCACACAAAAGCATCCTCTGGTCTCATTCAAAACACTTTAGAAGACCTCAGCTTGTGCAGATCTCAGCTCCAACCTCAGATACTTGTTGAAATTAAGCTGAAATTAATTATCAGCCGAAATTAAATTTATCTTACTTTATATTTTCTCAGCTAGCTGCAAAAATTATTTCTCCCTTACATCATATGCTGTCTCTGTGACTTCCTTTAACTTAAAAAGCCATTTATACAAACCCTCCCAAACACAGAAAGTTCTTCGTTCACTTTCTTCCAAAGTTTCCTCATCTGCCTCTAGTGTCAAGTGATGCTCAAAGAAAGTATATATTTTCAAAAAAAAAAAGTATACAGAAATTCAGTGATGGAATCATGAAGTGAAACTTCTTGAGTCCCTCAAAGCTGGATACTACTGAACAAGGTTATTAATGGCACAAAATTATTTTGCTTCTTTGAAATTTCTGAGTCTGAGAGAGGAAGAATTAAACTTCTCGCATCTTTCTTGTGCTTTAGATGAAAGAATCAGGACATTATTATTTTTGTTTACCATTTTTGATGGCTTTTCATACCATTTTTAGTTTTTTCTGCCTCCCAGCAGTGATTTCTGTCCTTTATGCTTAGGCTTCTGGATGTAGAGTTGTGCTCTGTTAGACTGTATTTTCCTTTGCTGGGAACTGTTTATTGAGGGCTGCACACTGGCAATATTGGATGATGGACGATTTACTAAGGTCTCCGATTTAGAAATTCCAGTTCATATTCCTAAGCACTAGAAGATGGCCTGTTCAATTATATATCCATTTATCCATCCATATTACAGATATACCTAATATTCAAGTTTAAGGAGTTTTTTACATTATAATGGTTTTTTAAACTCACTTGCCTCTCATTTCAAACTTCTTTTGTTTTTCAGTGGTAGATTTTTTTTCTTCCTCCTAGATTTTTTATGCCTTAGGTTTTTTTGGGGGTACTTTTGTTGTTTTTTTAATTTCTACATAGTACTACATAAATTATTTATTGCAATATGGCTTTATGGACCCCAAGTGCACTGTAATGATGACGGGGAAAATAACTTACAGGGACAATAGTCCCAGTTATGGCTGCTAAGAAATATTCAAGAAGGGCTTTTAGGAGCTCCATCGCCCAGGGACTCAGTGGTCCAGCTTATCTGAAAGGTTGCTGTGATATTTCTTTTTTATTGGTGATATTCTGAAATGCTTCAAAAATGCATGTTAATTCCCAGTCTAGTGCTTCATGACAAAGCTCTGTCCAGGAAAGGATTATGATCCAGTCCAAAGACCCATGCAAAGACTCCCACAGGCTTCAGAGGGCTTTCACACTGTCCCCAATGGCTCACCTCAATTTAATGCATAAGGAAGCAACAATTCTTAAAATTATGTGAGGAGGAAGTCTCAGAGTGGATTTTGTCAGGAAGCTTCTTCCAAATTATCTAGGGCTCAATTAACTCTTCATGCCCAGCCTGAGGTAAGGCACACTAGATAATCATGGCACACAGACGTGGTGTTTCCAAGGTTTCTTTTCTTGCTCAAGTTTGAGGCAACAATAAAAACCTGCAACTCATGAAAGCCAGTGGATCATAGAATTTTTTAGGTCGAAAAAGACCTTCAAGATCATCAAGACCAACCATTAACCTGGCTGCCAGGTCCACCACTGAACGATGTCCCTGAGCATCACATCTACACTTCTTTTAAATACCTCCAGGGCCGGTGACTCGTTTCCTTGCTTAGGCTTCATCAAGAGAGCTTTTCAGATGAGCAAAGATGAGAGAACAAGCATCTGCCATGCCTGTTTGTCCCTTGCTTCTATTCAAGAAATGTACAGTCAGATCTTCAAACCTGATGAAGATGTGGGTAAGTTTGGTACATCTTTGCTCCCAGATAGGTTTCAATAGAGGGAGGCCACAGGCTGCCCACGGGAAGAATTTGCCTTTTCCATTTCCTCCCGAAGGATCCTGCAAGATGTTTCCCATTCCTCCTGCAACACCCTCATTCCCTCAGTGAAGAATCCTAATTTTCCCCAAGGACAGTACTAAAGCACTTACAGTGTCATGAAGTAACCACTTTTACCAAATTGCTTACAGTTCAAGTAGATAGGAGAGATCAACGGGGTGACAGCGACAGAGACCTGCCCCAGGTCACATACTGGGGTCAGACCCATCATAAGGGTTCCTACAGGCAGAGTTACACATAACCCAGGGAGGTAAACTTTAATTGCAAAGGACTAGGAGAAACCAAAAACTTGTGCCATTGAAAAACTGCTGCTTTGGACTATTCAGCTTAAGAGGACACATTTCCTAGGTACAGGGAATGTTTCATGGCTGTGTAATACAGAAAAAGCTAAATGCAGCCAAAAAGAGTGCTTTTTCTGGCACCGCTGCCTATGCTTAGGAGACAGGGAAGGAAAAAGGGGGACAGAACATGCTAACCCACAAGAAGAGGCACAGTGTACAACTTCATGTACACTGCCTTCAGCCGACTGTGGATTTCAGCATGTGTGTACCTCCAAAGCCTTCCACTAAATGCCCCATCAAAAAGTCATTCATACTGAATTTCAAGTGTTATCTCCAATGAATGATTTTCAGATCTTCTCAACAAAACACTTCCAAAATTTTTGACATTTTCTTGTGCTTTCCACACACAACATACGCATACATTTTTTACATAATATTTATGCCATACTTACATGTGATTTATGCCACTGTATGCCTTGAGAATGGATACATAATGTCCACATTGTCTATGTAAATAATCTATTTTGTTAACCCCTTCCAAGAGGGGTGCACCATTTTGCCTGCTCTGTCTCCCCCACGCCACTTTCTCCCTTCCTCAGGAGAAAGGTCAGAGGAGGACATCTGCAGCTGGATATGGTTTGTGACACGGGAAAGGCTGGATGGCCTTCATAAAAATGTAGGTACCAAGTCAAACTACAATATTCCTCACTGGGAAGGATGACGTGAGACAAAGCTACGATTCAGATGCTGAGCACTTTCAAGGGAAGAGCCTGGAGATTTTACATAAAGGTTGTAACCTGAATTATTTAACATCTTCCAATTAAAAAAAAAAAGTATTATAAACAGTGGTGTCTATCATAATATCAGGAAGAGATTCTGGGGTCAGAAAAGTCAGTCCTCATTTTTCTTTTCAGACCAAAGGTGCTGCAATGGGTGGGTTACTCGCCTGCTAAGGTTGATATGTTCTTATTGAGGGTGATAGGTCAGCTTCTGTTTGGTGTTAATTAACACAACAAAGCTGCAACCAAGAAGGGGAAGTCTGAAAACAATGATTACCATCTTTCTAGTAAATTAACTGGGATAGGACCTTCAGCAGTTGAAAATCATCACAGTCAGGTGTGTTTGGTCTGGTTTGGAATGCTTGGGGCAATAGTCAACCCCATTTCACACATCTCCCTTAGCTAAGCCTGCTCATCGCAGGTTTGTAGAAGTCTGTAGCTCCACACAGCTGTGTAGATGCTGCTTGGCAGAGCCCTCCTGGCGGCTGCCTTCCTCAGCTACAGCCCTGTGCTGTATCTCCATCACTTAAACTATTGCAACTCCACAAAATCCAGTGCAGCTCTCATTTGCAAATGCAACAAAAGCTGCAGGATCCAGGAGCACTGATTGCACAATGGATACAGATCAAGACAGTGAAGCCACTTCAGGTTTAACCACCTAAGGAACAGATTAGACAGAGAAGATATCTCTATTCAAAACCTGACTGAACACAGCCCTGAGTGCCCTGATCTCAGCTGACCTGGTTTTGAGCCAGGGACCAGGCCAGATAATCCTCACAGGTCCTTCCAAAAAGCTATCTTATGGTTCTACTCTCCGATTTGGTCAAGTGATTTTTTCCATATCTGTGATACCCAGGTGTCTGTTGTGTGTTTGTGTGGCTTTACCTGATGTTATGATGGTGGGGATCATAGGTGCAGGGCTTATACATACAGAGGCCATTTCAGGCTTGTGGAGATCTCCCTTCTTTTCCTGTTAATCACTCTGGAATCAGCAAAGGAAAATCCAAAGGCCAAAGCTTTAACTGGCATAAGCTGCTATGGCTTTACTGACTTCAACAGAGCTTTGCTAGTTTGCAGCAGCTGGAGATATGGCCCCTGTCAACAGGATTTTTCACAGAGAACTGGTGCGTAATGCTAGCCATTGGAAAGCAGAGGGTGTGTGGTTTTGGGTAGTTTGGTTACAAAGTTGAAATATATTGTTTTAATACACATTTTAAACATGCTGGTAATTTCTTTGCTTTTTTCTTTAAAAACAAGGCAGAAAAAAATTAATGGTAAGTGGAAATCCATTTTGCCGTGTAATAGTAATACACTGTACATTACTGCTATCCTGCTATTCCTCAGGGAGAGTAAATGCCAATAAAAGGGATTATAAAGCAACATGCATTTTCAATTAGGGCCTACAGTGCTGCTCAAAGCAAGCCTTGCCAAATGTCTAGCTGATGGGACACAGCAAGTTCTGGACACACACTGAGCAGGAGGGGAGAGATGAAGGGACCCCTCTGTTGCCGTACAGCGTGCCGGGCCAAGCATGGGCTGAGAACTCCTCTTGACCCTCCAGGCAGGGAGACAAGCATCAGGAGGGCAGAGCAAGGACCAAGAGGGGTTGTGACTCCCGTATCTCAGAGTCAGGGAGAAGGTGGGCTGCGATGGATCGCTTCCCGCAGAGCGAAGAGGCAGACAGGGGCCATCTGTGTCATATTAAATCTCCTGGCCCTGGCCAGAGGCTGTGCAATTAGGAGACAACCCTTCTCCAAGCAGGCTGGTGCTGTCTGTAAATAAGCCAATGTGTGCACGTGCACACTTATCGTTATTGTATCTCATCTCTAACAGCTACACAAACAGTTTGCACACACTACACACACATACGATTAAGCTATACATCGCAGTGTGTATGTAGATATACAACACACGTTTGTATACATACACGTGTACATTATATCACATATACTTATATGTGTGTGTCTCCTTGCTTCTCAATCCAGACACAGAACCTTTAATTATGTAGAAAGTTCAAGAAATCTGTAAAGTTTATATATGTAGACACACATATATTTACATGATTTCAGGCACAGAATGAACAAAACAGGAAGGAGTTGTGATAGGAGGCAGGACAATAAGAAAGAGAGAACAGTGCTTACAAATAGATGAGCCGTTGAAGATGTTGCCTCTTCTCCTCTTAATACACCCACTTTCCAATTAAATAGAAGTAAATCTTACTCTTTTTCCTCTAGGAATGGTGAACCATTCTCATTGCTATCTGGGACAGGATTTGACAGCTTACATCAGGAATGGGCGTGAAGTTGCCCAGATGTGTCTACTGAAGGAACCATTTTCCTGGTGATGACAGAAGTCTGGCAAGATGCCTGATAAAAATCTGAGGGGGATTTTTTTTCCTCTCTTTCAAAACAAAAAATAGGGAAAAGAGAAACCTGTATGCATCAACCACACATATATAAGAAATATCCCTCTTTTTTTTCTTTTTTTTTCTTTTTTTCCCTCCAAATATAAATACCTCTACTTCATCAGAAAAGGCAGGAAATCCTAACACTGCCCTCCCCAGAGCCTCATCTATCAATCAGGTCTTTCCTTTGGCCCCAGAATATTCAGTCTCTCTCCCTCTCTTTCTCAATTTGTTGTATCTTGTACAGGAACCCAAGGCCATGTTTAATATGTTTGTTTTTTACAGGGACAACATAAAGGTCAACATTTAAGTTAGGTTACGTAATCAGATCAGTCCCCTGTGACTAACCACAGAGGAAAATAATTCCCATTTAATTGTCTTCTTCTTCCACCCCCATCCTTCTGAACAGCAAAGTCCTATTATTTCTTCCTTCCCTCTGCCTTGGAATTACTTCAGGGCTGATCTCAGGTTTATACGAATCTGGGATCAAATTTTCAAAAACACTTAAGCAAGAATTCCGTCGTAAGAGGCTGAGGCATTTGGGAAAGAAGACGACTCTTTTTTTCTTTTTTTTTCTTTTTTTTTTTTTAAATGCTGCTGCAATGCAAAAAAGATGCATAGGGATTCTCAGCAGGAGTTAGATGTGCTGGCCTAGTTTGCATTTTTGCACAGCAAATATTCCTTTTGAGTATTGACTTTCCACAGTGAAATCCGTGGGGGCCTGGAGGACCAAAAAGAGACTAAGCTCCTTGGTATTGTAAGAAAGAGATAGGAATAAATGCACCCTCAGAGTCTACTTTCATATTCAATTAGAAACATTTCCAATTTTGGAAATGTCAAACTGAATTACTGACATACATGGTTATAGACTGGAAAGCAACAGGCTAAATATCAGCCTGGAGAAGAAGGACCTGGGAGTAATGGTGAGTGCCAACTTGAACATGAAGTAGGAATAAATTTGAGTGCCACCAGTTTACTCTTATTGTGGCAAACAACATAATAACGTAGCACATTAGAAAGTGTGACCATTTGTGACCATGAACCAGCAACGTGCCCTTGTGGCCAAGAAGGCTGATGGCATCAAGAAGAGTGTAGCAAGCAGGTCGTGGGAGGTCATTCTCCCCATTTACTTTGCCATGGTGAGGCTGCATCTGGACTACTGTGTCCAGTTCTGGGTTCCCCACTTCAAGAAGGACAGGGAACTGCTGGAGAGGGTACAGCAAAGGGCCGCAAAGATGATTAGGGGGCTGGAACATCTTATGAAGAAAGGCTGAGGGACGTGAGTTTTTAGAGTCTGGAGAAGACTGAGGGGGGATCTCATCAGTGTTTATAAATACCTAAAGGGAGGGTGCTGGGAAGAGATGGGACCAGCATTTTTTCAGTGGTGCCCAGTGACAGCACAAGAGGGAACAGGCACAAACGTGAACATAGGAAGTTCAATCTGAACACGAGGAGGAACTTCTTTCCTTTGAGGGTGGCAGAGCACTGGAATGGGCGGCCCAGAGGGGTGGTGCAGTCTCCAACTCTGGAGACATTCAAAACACGCCTGGACACCATCCTGTGCAACATGCTCTAGGTGAACCTGCTGCAGCAGGGGAGTTGGACTAGATGATCTCCAGAGGCCCCTTCCAACCCCGGTCATTCTGTGATTCTGTGAAAGTGCACGTCCAACCTACCAAAAGAAACAATTATTCTGTACACAGTGCTGTTGAGGCTGCATCTGTAGTACAGCACTCAGTTTTGGTAGAGTTCACAATGGATTTGGAGAGCTGCCTTACAGGGCTCCCAATGCACCATCAGCACATGGCCTATGAAAAGATCTCAGTGGAGCTAAGCTTGCATGTTGGGTGGAGACTGAAGAAGCAAATAACTTTCTACAGCTATTTGAGCAGCAGTTAGGAAAAAAAAAAAAGCCAGACACATCAAAACTCTTCTTAATCACTCTACATAATACAAGGGGCAATGGTTTTGGTTTGTGAGTTTAGTCTGGACTTTAAGAATAAGATCATTTCAGTGTAGTGGAGCAGTGGAGCAGGCTACCCAGAGAAGCTCTGACACACATCCTTGGAGGTTTGCAAGCCATAGCTAGGAAAATCCATGGCTGACCTGATTTATAGTTGGCTGTAGTCTTGCCCCAACTGGGATTTTGGACTAGGAGGCCTCTGGTTGTCTCTTCCAAACAGCCTTTCCATGATTCTTTGATTCTAATAGCATCCGATTTCTCAGAAATTGCCCTCCCTAAAAGCACACTTTTAGCCTTCTCAAGGACCTGCTGAAATATTGAATGTGGTAGAAGAAATAAGATGGCTTCTTTCTTTCCCTTAGCTTGTACAAAGGCCTACCATGGTTTAGTTTTCACTGTGTAACTGGAGATTTGGCTTTCATCATGCACATTTAGACAAAATCTCACCACCCAGGTCTGGCTACCAGGATGCGTTAGCAGGGGGGAGGCACATGACATGGTCTCAATGCTTCTCAATGTCTCTGGGAGTTTCTGGCCATGTTGACTACCCAGTTCAAAGTGTCAGCCACTCATTTGTATTGAGTCAGTTGGGGAAATCCTGGAACAAGCCCTGTGCAAGGCTAGAGGGTGCAGCCCTGGATCTGTAACAAAATGTTTTAATTTCTACGCCAGCCAAATTTCTGTATGTAAGTATGTACTGTTATGCCTCTAAAGAAGGATGGAGATCAGAAGTTCTGAGCAGCAATAATATTTCCTTTATTCAAATATAGAAAAGAATCACAGAAAATACCCTCAAAACCATTGACTATTTTGTCTTCAGATACAGCTCCTTAAAACTAGCTTTGCAGCTGAACAGTTACTCCTAAGCTGAGCTCTTCATCGTGAAAGAACATTTTGATTACCAAAATGAATTGCCTTGATCTTACAATCCCCAAGTTTGTTGATATCACTAAATTCATAATTGCCCTCTCAAATTAAGTACCCTGTGTCATTTGGATGTCTATATGGAGTTCCGAGATAAAACATAAGGTCCCGTGGGAGGCCCATGACTTTCTGGAGCTGGCATCTAAAATGGCGCTAGATATTTATCTTTGAGCAGTTGAACTGAGCTTGTAGTACACAGGCAGACATCTCCATGTAGAATTCTGCATCTGGAGCTGAATCCCACCTAATACAATTTACCGAGATGGGATTTTTGAAGAGTTCAAAAATCAGTGTAATTCATGAATAGCTGCTTTTATTATTTTCAGTCCAGATTATTGTTCCTGGTCAGACAATGTTTTCTGAGAGATGTCACAATAGGGGACTATTGCAGTTACAAGGAGTGACTCACTTTGTATTTGTGAAGTATAAAACCACAGCAAAATGTCAGAAGGTGACCTTGGAGTTTTGCCCCACGTTTATGCATTAAGTCCCTGTTGTGGGGTTAAGGTGTTGCGTAGTTTTAGGAAAAACATCCAATAGCAACAGGAATGTCACTATTGAATGTAGAAACGTGCCGTGTGGCACCACGTCCTAAGCAGATATATGAAAGAAATGAGTTCTCTGCTTTCCTTATTTTTTACTCACTTTCCCTGAAATAGTTGATCGCTGTCCACTGTTGGAAGAAGGACAGGGGATTACAAAGGATAATTATTCTCATCCTTATATTCTTAAGCACTTTGACTAATTGGGAAAGAATTAGAAAGGAAGCCTCATGGGCCAGTAAAAAGAGGAAGGGACTGGAAAGCTCAACATCTGGGGTTTATGCCTCAATCTGTCTTGACCGGTACAAACTAAGTTCCATGAAGTACCCAAATCTCGTCATCTTTAACAACTAGAGAGAAGTAGAACATTCCCTTAATTAAAGGAATCAAGTATGTAAAGAGATGTGGGTCTGAAATTCAGCATAACGCAGCTAATGGCATCTTTATGTGAAAGTCTGCAAGCAGCTGTTCAGGTTGTATAATATTGAATTTTTATTAATGTATATAAAGCATAAAACAATAGTTACTGCATATTATGAATTGCTCCTTAGATTAAATTTAAATGAGTAGATGTGAGAGCTGTTGAGGAGTAAAAGTCTCTGCAGACAGGGTGTGCCCCCTTCAGCTGTGAGGCATATAACACTGGATTTCATCCATTATTCCCTGCTACGGAACATGCTGCTTTATCATAAGTGGTGGGGAGAGAAACATTTGTTGACTAGCTATAAATTGAACAAAAAAAAGGTGCATTCAGCAGCCCATTACTGTAATGCTGTAACAGGGCTGGAGGATACAGAGAAGGATTAAGCTTTCTGAGAAAGAAACATAAAACAATATGAAACACATAGAATAACAATGTAAAAAAAAAAGAGGAAAAGAGGCAAAAAAAATAAAAGACCTTTCAGACCACGCACAGAATAATTCAAAGCAAATGTGAAGCCATTCTCTTCAGCGAGACAACTACAGTAGGTCACATGAGTTCTTGTGTTTATTTTTTTGTTTGTTTGTTTCTTTTTAATGGACAACATTAAGCCAGTGGTCCTGGACAGTATTAGTCAGAAATATCTCTTGAATGACTGTGCTTGCCAACTGGCTGTTTTGTATTTATTTTGTAATTATTCTGATTATTTGATATATGTGTTCCGTGCTTTTTTTCCCTTCTACCAGGAAAATAGAAGCATCAGATCCCCATACGTTTCTCATATTTGCGATCAAATGCATTCGTGGAAAATATGGTTTGCTGAATCGCTGTGGGCAGGACTCATACATACTTTTCTAATGCCGGATGTTTGGAGAAAGGTTTTAAGTATACACTCAAGCCTCCACATTTTTTGTGAACAAACCATACCCTGGCTACAGAGATACCTGACTGGCCCTAGGCAGGCCAGCTCAGCTTTGGCAAGGCCTTTTAATGCAGCGTATAGCTTTACAAGCTCTGTAACCCGCTGCAAGTTGGCAGTTTACTACAGAAAGAAGCGATTCTGTCTCCCTCCACCAACGGCTGCTCCCGCTCCCCTCTGCCAGCCCAAACATTTAGGTATCTGTGAGGTGGAATGAGAGAAGAGGCTGAAACTAACCTCCCCCCCCAAAAAATAGCATTGACCCAGATTGGCTCCCTGATCTGGCCCAGTGCACTGCTGCACAAGAATTTGCACTCGGTTTGCCTCACAAATTTCAAAGATGCAGGAAGCCATGAATAAGACTTCTCTGGGCATAGACTGCCTTCCAGGAGTCTTTTCCTGAACTGACAGACCCTTCCAGGGTCATAAGGACATCAATTCCAGGACATCCTATGTGACTCTGGACCACTTAGTTTATGTCCAGATTGCTTGAATGATATCCACAATATCCAAACAGAACATCACCTCTGATACTGCAGAGTTGGCTACAGCTTTGTAGCTGCTTTAGTACAAGACCTGCACACAGCCCATTGCAAACTTGGGTTGTCCCCAGTTACAGTCAAAGAAAACTACCCTCAAAAAGCAGATTTTTTATTTATGTGCGCCTTGTTGTCTTAGTTTTTCAAATTTCAGGAGAGTGAGACCAGTGTACAGAACATTTCTCACTCTTCTTTGCTCTTTGACTGTCATTAAATATATGGCTGTAAGCTGCTTATGGTAAATCCAGAACTGCTTCTGGTATTCTGCTGGGGACCATGGTCTGTTTATATCTGCTTCTCTTCTTCTGTTTAATAATCTGACTCTTAGCCACCAAGATCCACAACATAAAACTGCATACCTCATTCCTAGGATGTTCAAGGAACAGGTATATTATAGAGAGAAGGAAGACCATCATGAGAATACTGGAGGCAAACAGATCAGTTCATGACATGCAGCACCAATTCAGGCCCTGAGGTATTTCATTTTGATTTGTTTGCGCTAAATGCTAGCAAAGGCATTTTATTCTTACTGGGACGACACAGACACTGGTTTAAAATGCACCAGTAGAATCACAAAATCACAGAGTCACAGAATGGTAGGGATTGGAAGGGACCTCTAGAGATCATCATGTCCGACCCCTTTGCCAAAGCAGGTCCACCTAGATCAGGTTGGACAGGAATTCATCCAGACGGAATATGAATATCTCAAGAGAAGGAGACTCCACCACCTCTCTGTGCAGCCTGTTCCAGTGCTCTTTCACCCTTAAAGTAAAAAAGTTTGTCCTCATGTTCAGACAGAATTTCCAGTTTGTGCATGTTGCCCCTTGTCCTGTTGCTGGGCACCACTGAAAAGAGTCTGGTTCCATCCTCTTGACACAAACCTTGTAGATATTGATAATCATTGATGAGGTGCCCTCTCAGTCTGCCCTTCTCCAGGCTAAACAGCCCCAGGTCTCTCAGCCTTTCCTCATAATAGAGGTGCTCCATTTCCTTGATCATCTTTGTAGCCCTCCACTGAACTTTTGAACTTGTCTTCCTTGTCATTCTTGAACTGGGGAACCCAGAACTGGTCACAGCACTCCAGGTGTGGCCTCACCTGGGCAGAGCAGAAGAGAAGGATAACCTTCTTCGACCTGCTGGCCATGCTCTTTTTAATGCACCCCGGGAGACCATTTGCCTTCTTCTTCACAAGGGCACATGGGCACATTTCTCGCTCAGAAGGCAACTATCTCCTTGNTCTTTGTAGCCCTCCACTGAACTTTTGAACTTGTCTTCCTTGTCATTCTTGAACTGGGGAACCCAGAACTGGTCACAGCACTCCAGGTGTGGCCTCACCTGGGCAGAGCAGAAGAGAAGGATAACCTTCTTCGACCTGCTGGCCATGCTCTTTTTAATGCACCCCGGGAGACCATTTGCCTTCTTCTTCACAAGGGCACATGGGCACATTTCTCGCTCAGAAGGCAACTATCTCCTTGCTACCTAGTGGGAATAGGAGAGAATGCTTTCTACAGCATGGTATATCAAATCTAGCCCACAGTCAAGCATGTAAGGAATTTTATTATTTCACTTTGAACTCAGTTGCTTTAGAGAATACAATATGGAAAGCTTACAAAGCATGGTAACATCATGCAAAGTCTGGAATATAAATAAACCACAGCTAACAGGCATAAAGAAGAAAAGCACAGAAGCAGAAAGAGAAAGAAGATACACTGAGTGAATCCAAACATAGCTTGGATATTTTCTCTTTGTGTTTTGCCCTTTCTCCCCCCACCCCCAGTTGCAGATCTGTTTGTTACTTCACTGTTTCCAATGATATTCAGCCTACTGAGCAAGTATTTGGGGGGGATTCACTTCAAAGTAAATAGAGCACTGCATAGGAAAGAAAAAAAGGACATTCAGATACGATGCCTCTAACTACAGATTGACCCCACAGAATAAGTTCAGAGCTTTTTCACAGCTGAAAACTTCCCCTCTTGCCTTTCCTGAACCCTTCCTACCCTTCTTATTCCCTATTTTTCTGTATCTTGCAGGTTGTTTTGATACGTCCCACGCTACCTCACAGCTCAGGGCAGAGTTACACAGCACCATCGCTTCTCCTGACATCCCTCTCCGCCTCCCTCCACTTCAGATGGTTTCAGGCTCCTTTGCATTGTTGCGTGAAAATCAACAAAACCAGAGTGCTTTGATTCTCTTCCAGTTGTCGTTATGATGTTTCCAAAATGAAAGGAACAACAAGAAAAGGGAATGAAACCAGGAGACAAGAGGAGTTTTTATTCTAATGGCTTTTTTTTTTTTCCCCCCTGGTGGAAAGGAGAATTGAGTGGAAAAGGGAGGAAGAAACCTAATGAAAAAATGGTGATAATAAACCTCTAAATATTCATAGTAGATTACCCATAACCAAGCTTTCCTGGAGCTTATGGAAACACATGCATACGTTCTCACTGCCTTCTCTAGCAAAATTACAGTGAGAACATGCGTCTGTGTGTTGCAGCTCTTCTTTAGGCAGAAAGGGGAAAGTTTATTTATTTTTTTACTACATAAAATTTTATCTGTCCCTTGTATGTATTTTCTGCCTGGCAAAAGGTCCTAGAATTTTTAACCTCCTTGAAAAAGGTAGGTCTCAAGCCAGGGTACAACCACAGGAAAAATAATGATTCTTTCTAGGAAGTATCCTTAGAAAGAGGTTAACAAAACACACTGGGCACCAGAAAGAGTGGATAGTTTTAAAAATAAGTAAAGCATACAGTACGGGTATGAAAATTTTTAGCTAAGAGATCCACAAAAAATGGGGGGGAAAAAATCAGACATACATCTACGTGCATGCATGCATGTGTATGTGCAAGAAATAAGAAGGTGGCACTGATACAACTTCTCCAGCTGTCAGGAAAGGTTACTGGCAGGACCAGGACTAGAAGCTTGGTTACGTAATTTCCTAGCTAAGAGACAACGAATTAGAAAATTCCAGCTAACAGCTGATTTTTTCACAATCATTGCAAAAATGGGCAAATTTGAAGCATTTGACATTGAGAAATTAATGATTTTTTTTTTATTAGATATTTATTATTTTTGTATGGTTCTGAGCCAAAGTTCTGGCTCAAACAGGCTCAGAGAACTGATGTTTAAATAAGCATTCCTATTTGTTTTGTCAAAATTCTTTAAGTGAAAACACCTCAGAGTTTATTTTTTTCTTGTTTTTATTACTCATGACTGCTTCTCCTTCTCCCTCTTCTGTTTTTACATACGTATACAACAGTTATATTGATTTGGTGTACATTCTGGATGACTTCATTTTCAAGAGCAGCCTTCCACCCTTCCCACCGCAATCGCAGGCAATTTTTTAATTGCTCATGAGATTAAAAAAAAAGAGAAATATTTTCAAACTTTGCCAAACCAAATGTTTAGAAGGATAAAGGATTTCTTTAACTGTCTTTGTCTGAATATAAAACATGATGTTTTAGTTGCTGGCCAGTTCGTGACCTTGGAAAGTCCTGGTGGACTTTATACCATGGTGTGAGCAGGGACGGTGCAGGCACGGTGTGAGTAGGGATGAGGATACCATGTCACCCTTTATAATCCTGTTGGGGGCCAGCTCTGTGCCCCAGGAAACATTTTAGATCCCAGCAGGTCATCAGCAATCTTACACCTCTGGGAAATATCTTCCATTCTTTCAGTCTTCACTTGCTGTCCATGGAGTTGGAAACAGCAAAGAGGAACCTGTGATTTTGGCCCTTCTCCACAGATTCAGCAAGCAACAAGCGGATTCAACTTGAGTATGTGAAAACATGAACACGTTTACCATCATATTATATATTTCCCGGTGTAATACGACAGCATCCACAAACGAAACCTCCCGGTTTCACTTAAAACAAGCATCCCAGAGCCAGGACACCTGAATGAGCCTACCTGGATTTGTGGGAGCCTGGAAAACTAAGCTGGAAATTTCACAGGAATGTAATCTCATTGAATTTCAAGTAGCATCTCTTCTCTGTTGAGAGGGATACTCACAAGACTAATCTGCATCAATTCCTGTATTTAGTCTCACTCCAAGCAAGAAATAGTTCACCAATTTTCACCAAAATCATATAATCACAGAATCATAGA
>VZSF01002489.1:640-16625 GCA_013398295.1 Chionis minor
CGCCCGGCCCCGCCCCCGCGGGGGGGGGGGGGGGGGGGTTGGGGCACACAAAGGGTGGCCGCTCATTTGCGGCTAATGAGCAGCGAATTGTTAATGAAGCGAACAGTACCGGGGCTATTTGCTGCAGGCAGCTCTGCCCTTTTTAAGTGCCCGGGCTCCCGCTCGCCATAATGACAAGTGATGATGACGAGCCGGGGTGACGTGAGCGAGCCTCTCGCCCCCCGCCGTGCCCTCCGCGCCGCTTGCAAAACCCGAAATTGCTCAGCGGAGTCTCGGAGGGACCTTCCTTGACAGTGTCTATTTTTAACTAACATCCGAAAGTGTATATAGGCGTCTATGCGAATAGTCTTTCCTCACTGGTTTTACCGGTTTTTAATTATTTTTAACGGTTTGCTCCTCACCGGTGACACCGGACTTCACAAGTCGCCTCCCGCGTTCCTCGCTGTATTTTCTTGAGTGGGCGCGGACACGAAAAACATAAAAATGACGCAAAAACTTGGGGAACTTGGCGTAATTTAAGCGTGTAACTGCTTCTTTGGGATTTACGGCCAAATTGGCCAAACAAACGCGTAAAAGACGCGTAAATCTCCCAGAGCGGCAGCAAACGTTTCTCTACGCCGCTGTGCGTGGGCACGTCTGTAGGTGAGGGTGTGTGTGAGGCGCTGCGTCTCTCTTCGTGAGGGCTTTTGGCAATGTCTGTTCTAAAAATAAAGTTAAAAATCGGCGGATTTCGTTAAGCGCAGGTTTTGGGCAGAGGAGCAAATTCGGGCTCCGATCCTGCAACCGCTAACGGAGCGAGCGGGTGACATTTATCACCACCGTTTCTAGGATAAATTGTGCGTAACTTCTGCAAAACCAGAGGCGAAGTCCCCGCCTAAGCGCCAAGCAAACGAAAAAGGAGACACCCATACGACGAGAAGTAGATCTAATGAAAAATTAAGGAAGATTTAGGAGGTGCTGGCTCGTTTGCAGGGGTCAGGCGTGGGTAGAAAATTAGTAGAAGTTCAGCCGGTGCGTGGGTGCGGGACGTGGCATGGAGAAGGCGGCCACGCGGCAGTTCACCGCGTTTGGTGTATGAAATATTTGGCGCATGAAATATTTGGTGTATAAAATTCCTTCAGCGCCTGAGAGAGGGAAGAGCGAGTCTGCAATTCCCATCTTTCTGTGCCGGACAGCATCCCTTCGGGGGAGTTATTTTTAAATTGAAAAACGCGAGCTTATCTTACTTCAAAATACCTAAAATGCCTGCCTTTCCCCCCCCCCCCCCCCCCCCCCCCCCAACAAAATCATTCTTCAAGGAAGTGCCATGGGGTGGAGATGGCCTNCGCTACATTGTAAAAGAAGTTTTGTACACCGTTTTCCAGTGTTTCAGCTGCTCATGTGATTTAATAAGGGAGTTGTGCGTGTTTGCCACGTTGTTGCTGACATAAATGCCGTGGTGAAGCACTGAAAACAGAGAGAAAAGCTCGGTGAACGCTTGTAGTAAACTCCCGTGACAGGACTAATTTCTAGCTTAATCGTGCATTTTTCTAGACATTGTCTGCTTCTTGTTATTTACAGATGCTTTAAAATATGCAAGTAATTCATTGGCTGTTCACAGAAGAGCATTACGAATTCCTGCTGTGGAAGCAGAGATAACGCCACTGCATCCTCTTGGCTCTTTACCTGACCTAAATTGGCTTAGGAAGGAACATTTCCCACTAGCAGGGATATCTGTGATATTGACTGATTTATATGCTATTAAGGTCCTGGGATTTAATTTACTTGAACTGCAAAGTGAGTTTTGATGGATAAAGATACAGGATCAGGCCCACGCCAAAAAAAAAAAAAAATTAAAAAATTGCCTAGCAACTGGTGTCAGCTTATTTTTATTGTGTCTTAACTCCTGTTTCAGTTTAACTTTCTAAACCGATTTTGAGATACGGATCATCAATATGTCTGGAACTCAGTGACACAAGATGCTACAGATATAACGAGCTTAGTAGTACTTTTAAAAGGGTTATGTATGGGTAATAAAAGCAAAGTACTTGTAATACGACATGTATAAGGGATATAAATAGTTATCCATCAGGGTGTAAACAGAATCACATAATGGTAGGGATTGGAAGGGACCTTCGGAGATCATCTAAACCAATGACTGGAGTGACACTGATGAACATTGTATTTCCTGGTGCAGTTTTTTTTTTTATAATTTTCTGTTACAAAGTTACTTCTTGTCCCTTACTTTGAGTCACCTGGGATTGACATCCTTCTGAAGCAGAACAGTGAAATACATAAACTGCTTTTTGTTGTTGTTGTTGTTAATGCATATATGTATTTACCTTTTTGAATATCATAAATGATCATATTCCCTGCTTCATTCAAGCTCTGTTCCCCATTAAAATAGATGGGAGTCTTTCCAGCGACTCTGACAGACATTGGATTATGCCCTAAAGGAATTATGCATTGTATTTAATGCAATGCCAAAGAATGAATAAACATGGGCTCTGATCAGATCTGTTTTTTCTCAGTGTTACAGTTATTGTGGTTCGCACAACTGCTAAGTAGCACAAAATTTTGCAGCCAATGTCTGTTCGATGTATGTTCTTCCGCATTTATTTATTTCACACCAATATGTTATATAAGCAGCTACTCACAGAAAGAAAGAGTAGATCTGTTAACTATACAGGGAGACCATAACTATAATTACTAGCTATTGCAACAGAGATTCAAGAATGGTTTGCACCTGGGACTGTACTGCCTAGTGATGAGGAGAGGATGGCTAAATGTAACTCCTAGTTTCTGCTTCCAACCCTGGGGAGCAGCCAGGTGTGTGACCTTGTCTCAATTTACACGTCTATAGCCGGGTTTTCTGGGTTTTCTTCATGGAAGCGGGTTAAGGATCTTGCCTGTAGTGCTCCAACAGTCACCGCTGAAAGATTTTTGGAACTGTAAAGCATTGTTTGGAGACAGGGGAGGCTAGACTGAGAAATAGTAACAAAAACACAGGCAGCTTCTGCATGCCAGAAACATTCAGCCCGTGGACGTAAAGCAAAAACATCAGGGATAATTCATGGATGCGTCAGGAGATTGATTTGCTCTGTACTAAAGACAAACTAAAGTCTTTAAGTTAAAGTAAGTGGAGTAATTGTGCTTACAGACATGGAAGGAAAAAGAGCTCATGTAAAGCACACTGTAGTAACTGCTCCCTGAATTTTTTCTTCTCTTGAGTATTTTCAGGGGCATAAAAACTTCTGCTGTTTCACTGAATGGGTTGGACACTTGAAACTCGTTTGTTATTTTGGTTTTTTTCCAAGCCATGCCTGAGCTTCTGAAACTCAGTTACAGGAGTATCTCTCTCCACGGTTTCTGCTGAACTAGAACTATATTACGTTTTGGTGGGTTAAGTGCAGACTGTCCCAAAGCAGGCTAAGGAATTTGTTTCACTTTATACCATTGTAATTGTGGATTCCCTTCCCTCCTCCTGCCAATTCTGTTTGAATTATTCACTCATGGTAATGTCTGTCATGCTTGTGTGTTCTGACTGTTTGGCGTGAAGCCCATGTCACATCCCTGAAGTCATGGAAACCTGTTCTGTAAACTTTATCTTGCCTTCTTGAAAAAAAAAAAAAGAAAAAAAAAAAAGAAAAGAAATGAGAGAGACGGGCATGTAGCTTTACAAACACCAGGTGCTTACGAATGTAAATGCCATCCTGGAGATTGCTGGACCACAGCATAAAAAGACCAGGGTGCCATGTGATAAAATGGTTAAGATGCTCAAAACTCCATTAACCCGTAAGGTCTCGGGCTTGTTCCTACGGCACCACGAGCTTCTCCTCTGGAGTCCTGGTTGACTTCCAGAGGCTGCTCTGAGAAATGAAGGCAGGTTCACAGCTCTCAGGGCAAAGGAGCTGTGTTACTGCCAGTGCAGGAAAGCAGGGCACCGGAGTAATTCTTTAATCCGCCACAGGGGGATTGGGAGACTGGGGCAACACTGAAATATAGCTCCAAAATGCTGCCTCAGTCCTTCGCTTCAATCCCATGGCAGCAAACCAGAAGGAATGAAAGGGAAACTGCGTAAGGGAAGAGCTCAGGTTAGCACTCCTGCTGAACACAGGGTGGCTTTACATCTACTGGCCAGGTTTATAGTTTAAGCACACAGTTATTTAAACACTTTGTTCTTTTCCAGTTGCTAAACAGTTTTGCACAACTTACTTCAGTCACCTTTTCTCCTCAGTCAACCAAAATACCCATTCCATGTTTTTTTAACCACCAGAAATACTGTTCAATACCAACACAAAAAATAATAGCAAAGGGCAAAATCTCCTTCCCCTTCACCAGCCCAAACACACACCGCAAACCCCAGAGGCACGGGGGATTTCTGATGCAGAAAGTTAGGGACAGGTGTAATGTTCAATTTCCTCCTGTGGAGGCAGAAAAGGCTCAGGTTTTGCCACCTAAATGGACGTCCCCATACATCTGTCACCCTCTGCTCCCACGCAGCAAGTGGCAAAAAGCTCTGGGAAAGCTGCGCTATCCGCAGGGGGAGCAGGAGAACCCACAGCCCCGGGGAGAGCGGGTGATTTGGTGGTGCCCGTGTTGTCTGCCCCCAGCCCTGGGCAGCCTGTGTGTCTGTCGCTTTCCTCCACCCCAAATCCTTGCCCTCGCACCCACAAGTTCCCAGCCTGGAGCTGGGGCTGCCCGGAAAGCGAAGCTACTCTGGAATAGTAGCATAGCATTGTCAGCTCAAAACAGAGAGGACTGGATTTTCCTGTAGAAAAGGATGGCACAAAGTGCACATTTGAGGCCCGCCAGTCGCTCCTTTGCCATAACATAACTGTTCCTTGCCCATTCCCCAGAGCTTTACTTGCACATAATTTCCAGATTATCACTTCCAACACGTGAATATGGAGATGCTGCTACAGTAGAGTTCATCCTCAGGAGAAAATATCACACATTTTAAATTGCTCTCCTAGCCTTTTCCCGGCAGATATATTTTGTGCTAACAGGGAATCCAATCTTCAGCACAAACTGGGGAACAACATGGTGAACTATAATAATTATTGGACCTGTTAGGTCTATTGTGGAAATAAATCTGCTGTGAACCAACATTTCCCCTCATATGTTTCGCAGAGAGACAGTAACCCTTCTGCTGTCAACGAATTAATTTGCTAAAAGAAGCTGGAGATCATAGATAAATCTTGAGATTATTTCTCATTTACATATTAGCTTAGCATTTATGTGCACTTCTATTTGTGTGATACTCCTGGGGACAATCCAGGAAACAATATGAATCATCTAATATGTAAAAATTAGGCTACAATAGGAGAGGGGAAAAGCTACTCTTTTTAAAAATTATTATTATTTTATAAGTATGTAAATCTTTAATTCTTTGGAATGGTCTTTGTGATTACTTTAGTTGCCTAGCACTGTACACATAGTATTTCAGAGTCGGGTTTGCAGCTGTCTGATGCTGGAGCACGCATGAAGAAAGCTTTCTGTGCGACTTGTTCAGAGCGCGTGTTATCTCAAGGACTGCTGGTGGGGGCTTGTGTGATACGGTGGCTCAGACATGGATTGTTTTTTTTCTTATTATTTATGGGGAAGAAACCAGGTCAGAGGCATAACTGAAAGCAGGACCAGTCTACTTCCTATTTCCTGCAGAGTCCCCAGAGCTCTAGTTTGAAACCATTACTGTTGTTAATTAATGATTTGCCAGCTGTCTGCACTAATTTTATAGCATTTATGTATGCAGAGCCATTGTGCCTCAGATTCCTGCTTTAGAGTCCTGGATGCAAGACACTACAATTACAAAACCAGCATCACACTTACACATCCATTTGTTATTTTCAGTGTGGTTTGCTCACAGATAATTCCCTTTAACTTTTCAAATTGGAAAGCTGGCTGAAGAGGTCTAGCAGCAGGGATCTGCTTTGGGACATTGTAGACATTTTAATTTCAAATCTTTGCTTGATTTAGGGTGGTAATAGATCAGGACAAAGGCAGAGTGGCCTTCTGTTGATTCTTACTTTGGAGATGCACGTCAGTTTAAAACCAGAGTGAACATACTGGGCACTAGGATGTGTTAGGCAGACAGATTCCTACAGAAAACACGATTTCTCTGTATGTGTCACTGTCCCACTGCCCTGGATGCCAACACTCTGCTGCAATGTGTGCATGGCTTTGCTTGCCTCCTTCCATTACCCCTTTCACAAACCCCTCATTTTTTCCAGAAGGTTTATTAAACCAGGTGGTTGTAGTAACACAATTCTCACTGACCAAGTCCATTTTGCTGTAGCGGTCCTGCAGCTACAGTTGGCTAAAGGTTTGGTTGGGGTTTTTTTTTGCCCCATCTTCTCCTTTGAGGGCTTGTGTCGATGTGGGCTGTTAAGCAGCTGTGGCATTTCTGCCAGAAACAGCAATATTTCAGCAGCGGCTGACGGTACACACACTATACAGTTTATAGAGTGGGACCCCACTACTCCGGAACTGATTAATCTGAATGGTCGGGTTAGTGTTTGGGTTAATCCTGACCTCCTGCTGCTTCTAGTTCCTCTACAAGGTTTATATTTTTCATACCTACTCCTTGAAGTTATTGTTTAACTTGTGTATTATTCCCTGTAGCCAAAGTACTCTTTCCTGGGGGGGAGGTGGGGTGGGTGGGGAGAGAAAAAAAAAAAAAAACAAAGAAAGAAAAAGAAAAAAGCATGAGCTTAGCTAAAGCATCTACAGAATTCTTATTTTAGAAAAGAGCAAGAGTTTAAAATTAAAGTGAAAATAAAGCAATGTTACAGCAATTCCAGGCTTCAGTAATCTGAGTAGCAATACGGTCCCTCTGCACTTGAACAAACAAGGTTTCGTTGTATTTCAGTTTAAAGCATAGCCTCATGTGTCTCACCTCAGTAAGTGGCAAAATTTCCATGGAAGCCAAGTAATGGTGCAATGGCTTGGAGTCTTTTGAAATGTGCAGTGCTATACAAACATTGAATTACCATAATAACTAAAATTTTAGGTCAGCTGGGCAATTTATAGGTATATGCATAGCACAGGAGTGAACTAAAGAAATCTGTGCCTCCTCTAAAGCCAGACTGTACTTGTTTCTACAGCACTTTTATGCTCCCCCGATGCAGCAGTCTGCAGCTTCCGCTGTCTTTATCAGATTTGGTCATTATGAGCACCAGACCGCCTTGCAAATAACCACCTTAAATTACTTGACTCTATATTGGATAATTAAGATCAGAAAGCAAGGTAAAAAAAAGATTTTAAAGTATCAATGAGCAAAAAATATGCCAGAGGATTTCTCTTCTCCTCCTTCCCCCCTCCCACCCCAAACAATCCTTCTCAATATTGAACAGGTCTGAGAACAATCCAATCCACAAGGTCAAGATAAGGTCAGATTTCCTGACCCGCTTGCCCCCACCTCTTGATAATCTAGAAATGAAAATCAATTCTTGTCTTTGAGCTTGTGAGGAGCTCATAATTGCTTTAGACCAAAGCACAGAGTGCCTGCTTTTTCTGCCACCTTTCAATTCTTGGGGATGGGGATGTCATTTTTCAAGTCGGGTGCACTGTCAGGATTAGATTGCATGGTAACCAAGTAGAAAGATTTCTGCTCAGAATGAGATTTCTTCTCATCACTGTGCCTTTTACTCAGGTCCAAATTCTTTTCTTTTTTTTTTTTTTTTTTTTTTTTTCCCATTTCGCTGTTATCTGGAGGGATATCATAATACGCTTTGAGCAGATTATCTATGGAAAAAAAATTTTTTCTTCTCAGGGCCAAAATTGGGGCTCTTTTATAGCAGCTGTAATTAATAGATAAATAGAAACTGAGACTAAACTTGGTTCTTGATCTTTTGTTTACTTTACACTTCCTGCCAAAAATCACACTGATGAAAAGTAGGCAGAATTACACTTTTTTTTTTTTTTTTTTTAAAGTGTGTCTTTTTAGCCAAGTGAATCAAAATGTGGTATCTTTTCCTTATGATAGAACATTCCCAGGCCATTTTGGATTGTTACAAATTCCTGTGCCACAAAGGAGTTTGTGGGAGGCTGTGCAGTGCCAGCTTGTCTGATGGGGTTTACCTGGCACAGTGGGCTCTGACGGGCAGGTCATTGTCCTGGCAGTCCGGAGAATGGGGCTGGAAATCTGGTCCCAACAAACTCCTAGTTAAGGGAGGAGGGGACTTGCTTAGGACCATACCCTCTTCTGGTGAGCTGCCCTGTGTGAGCCCGAAACCTCAAATCTTTAGCACTTCCCCCCTCCATTTTTTAAACTGGTGCAGATAAAACGTTAAAAATTTGGGGTTTCAGGCTTGAAGGGACCCAGATTTTTTATGTGAAGGACCATGAGGACCAACCATGTATGGAAGATTCAATGGAATAATGTTGTTATCACTTGTTTTTCAGCAGTCTTTTCCTTTTTGCACTGCATGAGTGCGTGCGGATACATATTTTCATCTGTCCTGATCAAAACCACACTGGTGCTGCTGGTGAGTACTTGACTTTTACAGTTTGGGTCCCTTATGCCTAATATTATGTTTGTTGCCCAAACAAAGGTCACTCTCATCTTTGGGGAAGCAGACCATCTTTACATGGCTTTTGTTCTTGGGATTTTGAGAAGTTCTCCTGCTGAACAGCTCCAGCGTTTCTGACAGTGGAGGTATCCTACATACCTACATTAAAATTAGAGAGAAAGGCAGCTCTTTCTCCACTACTCTTCTGCTGCTAAGATCTGTGGTTTGGCTATAACAGCCATTTAGATGACAACAGAAACCATAAGTAAGACAGTGATTCATTGCTAGAATGATTGTTTTTTTTAAATATATACTAATGAACTTTTTTATATCTTTTACCCCATTTGGCAGCTGAGAGTTTCAGTAAGGAGAGCTGCCAAGAATTACAGTAAAATAAAGCCTAAATAATTAATTCTGCCAGTAAATGAGGATACAAGATCAATAGCTAACAATACTCTCAGAGTTAAGGAAAAAAAGAGAAGGAGGAGGAAAGACAATCCTTGCTTTAGGTCCTGCCAGGATGAGCAAAGTAAGGGCAGGATTCAAGTAAAAGATTTGGGGTCTGTTTGTTTGGGTTTTTTTNAGATTCATGTTGAGTCTTGTTTCTTGTTTTCAGAGACTCTGTCACAGAAGGTAGACTCATGAAATAAATGTACTGTGAAACCACAGAAAGTTTGATGTGCTGATGGCTCGGGGGTATCAATCTCTCTTTCCCGATAAAGGAAAGTAAACCAGAAGGGCATCTTTCACAAAGCAAAGCCCGTTCCTCTGCTGATACCAGCTGGCCCAGGGAAGCTGCATCAGGTAATGGCAGCAGAGTCTCCCTTCCATCTTTCTCCACCCTTCGTGGACTCATCCTTCCTTTCCACAGGTCACTCTCCAGATGGCACAGCCTCAATAGCGCTGAGGAAAAGAGGCTTGAAACCAAAGATCTGCCTTTACCCTTCTTGATGTCAGTGAGAATTGTGCCCACTGGTTTTGAATTTTGTAATTTGGATTGCACCAACGGATACTAAAAATCAGCATCGCTCTTGAATGAGGAGTGAAATAATACGTATTTAAATCAGGTTGGACTCAAGTACATACGTTTTATTCAGGTGTAAACCTTACTCAGAACCTCAACTGTCTCTTCCTTGTACTAATGTATAGAGGAAATCAAAGAGAATTTTTACGTTCAGTGTGATCAGAAACACCAAAATCCTCCGCTCACTGTCCTGTGCTTGTTATACTGTTCCTGTAAGGCAAGTTCTGGTTACTTGGGCAGACTAGCAACATTCTGAAGTTTTAACGTATATTGTATCTCAGCACTTGTGAAATTGTAACTTTAATTCTGACCTTCCTGTGACTATTAAGCGAGTTTGTGTTCTTAGGGAGGAGTTTTCAGCTCGGTATCACTTTTTTTCCTTGCTGCTTGCCTCCTCTGTGCAGAAAAGTCTGAAGTTTTCAGATGGGCTCAAAAACAGAAAGTGCAGAGGTGCTAACTAAAGACTAATGCTAACCAAAACCTTCTGTTTCTCAAATAAAAATGAGGAAAAAAAATACAAAGGAAAAGAAAAAATGTTTCCCAACCAAATGTAATTCGAGAGCTGGAGTGACTTTTTCTTCATTTCTTTGTTTTGCTTTTGATAATTACACCTTATCCCTATAATATATTCCGCACTGAATTATTGATATGCACTTTCAACCTCAACCCCTGAGTCCCACTGTTGTTCCTGATGGGGAGTTGCAAACACACCTCCCTCTCTAATGTGCCCCTTGGGAAGTGACTAAATGCAAATATTTAGCACCAGCTTCCTTGCTTGTGTGCATCGTCCTAGATGGGGATGTTGAACCCCATTTTTTTCCTCTTATTTCTTGCTCCTGTGGGCTGTGCAGAGCTGGGTGAGCCCAGGCTGGGACCTGGAGCCTGTCCTGCTGGAAGGACTGGGGTGGCTCCAGGTGTGGGGTGGCCCCGAGGTCTCTGCTTGGCCTGAGTATGGCTGGGCATGGACCGTGATGCAGAAGGACATGCTGCTTTCAGAGCCTGCAGGTTGGGGAGAAAGGAAAGAGGTTTCCTTCTGTAGCTTTTGGGAAATGGGATCTGTGAGAGCCCCTTGGTCACCCCATTTTTACCGTCCTTTTTGGAGTTTCTACAGATACAGCAGGCTCTGGATTGCCAGTTTAAATCATGCTTTTCTAAAACACGTTTCCAAAAGTTTATGATTTTAGTGTCCCAAATTTAGGATGCCAAACATGAACCACATGAGGAAGTACAAGCAGCACTCTGGCAGCCAGAAAGGGCAACAAAAACTACTTTTTTTTTGTCCCCATGGCATTTTATTTTGACTTGCAAAGCCACTTTAGACAGTGAGTGCTTCAGACCTTTAGTGCACTCAGGGCTCCATTAACTCATATGGCTGCTGGATGTTGGTCTAGTTCCAAATCACCTCAAAAATGAAGCCATCTATCTGTAGATCTTCACTCAACAGGAGCAATATTTACTTCTTTATTCTTTACTTAATGCATACAGCATTATGTATTATATGGGTAGCATGAACGGTAGATAAATCTAGGTTTTGGTTTCGACATGCAATGGTATTGCTAATAAAAGAAAAATGTTTCAAACGACTTTTGTATAAATCATGGTTATTTCTGTAGAAGATTAAACAATAGTTTGGTCCCTCAGGATATTCATGAACAGCTGAAACATTAACCACGGGGTCTTAAATGTTTTATAAATCTGCAGTACATTCCTGCAATGGAGAAATAAAAAAACATGATTTATAAGTCAACAGTCCATGGAGGAAGAGTTACTTTTGCAGAGGCAGGGCAGCACACTAGGCAGGGCTGGTATATTTTGCCTGTCAAAATCTGGGATAGTCTCAGACGAGTTGCATTTGTGCAGTGAGTTGCAGGCCATTGCGCACGAGTAATAATTTGTACCATAAAATCATCGTTTATTTAATCGTGTGCAGTAGCCGCACCTCTGGACTTGCATGATCCAGGTTGTTGGAGAAGCAGTGGGTGCAGTGAAAATCCAAGGAAGGCCATTTCCTATAAACTTGTAATGCAGAAATTTTGACGCAATTGTAATATGGGGTATCCTTTACAAGACAGGCTATCTGGCTGTTCTAGAGCTGGGTCAGGTCATAGCCTGCCTTGAACACATCGCAAAGAATTTCTGCATTGGCCTGGAGAAGGCCAAAGGATCGCCCTGGTCTCAAAGGCAATGACCCCCTGGCAAGGTGGAGAGCAGGTCCGAGGGAGGTTTAATGCCACTGCGTGTCATGGCACAAGCTTTTCATCCTCCCCACCAACCATGTTCTTAAAGGTAAGCGAGAGTGTATGGTGTTGATCCCTTTCTGATTTGGGTGATATCGACAATTTAGCCACCTCCACTTGCCTTGTCTCCTGACTGCTGGTGCCCAAACTGTTAGGATGGGGACGTCCTAGCTCTGTGTGAGTATAACTTCAGCTGCAGGCATTATTTCACCTTGCCTTTGCAAAATACACACAGACAATTACAAATCTCTTTCACTTGCTGTGGTCCTTCAGCACAGCAACCACAAGAAAACCTGTGAGCCTCCCAGGGAAATTCCTTCATATCCCTGTGTACTGTAGGCAATGTTGCTGTTCAGTGCGTGCTGCATTCAGTGTCACACCCGCCTTTAATGCAATAGGAGGGAACCTGCTCTGCTGGTGAAACTGGGGCATATGGGTCAGACTGGAGAGAGGTGGCCAGAAAGCACAGTTCTTGTCCACAGGAAAACCCAGGGCTTGGGTCATCTGGTTTCTGTCCAAACTAGAAGATGTTTTTGCCAGGGGGACCCTTCCCTGACTCCGAGGTCCGTGACTCAGGGCTGTCCGTTCTGGGTGGGACAATTCCCCATGACCCTGTGTTCAGGAAGGACATCCCGAAATCCTGCCAGTCTTCCCCGGGAATTACTGAGAGGTCCTTTGGGCTCATTTCAGGCAACACAGGTTTTAGCAGCAACTTGTGGTGTTGGAAAATTTCCTGCTGGTTGGATGGGCATCTGAGACCCTCTACCCATAAAGGTAGGTGTGAGACCTGTCCTTACACCCACACGTCCATGCTTAATCTCTGGAGTAGTTCCCAGCAGGAGGACTTCACCACTGATGATGAAGGCCCAGAGATCAGCATCTGAATGTGCCCACAGGTGTCTAGTGGTATTTCCAAAAAAATATGTCACTGCCTGTGGGTGTCAGGTGCCCACAAAAGCCACTCTGTCACTCCCCTCCTCAGCTGGACATGAGAGAGAAAAATATAATGAAAGACTCGTGGGTCGAGATAAGGACAGGGACGTCACTCACCAATTACCGTCACAGGCAAAACAGACTTGAATTGGGGAAAAATTAATTTAATTTATTACCAATCAAATCACAGTAAGGAGAAATAAACCTAAATCTTAAAAACACCTTCCTCCCATTCTTCCCTTCTTCCCGGGTTCAATTCACTCCCAGTCTCTCTACCTTCTTCCCTGCAGCTGCATAGAGGGATGGGAATGGGAGTTGTGGTCAGTTCATCACATGTTCTTTCTGCTGCTCCTCCTCCTCAGGGGGAGGACTCCTCACAGTCTTCCCTTCCTTTAGTGTGGAGTCCCCCCCCTAGGAGACAGTCTTCCATTAAGTTCTCCAATGTGAGTCTTTCCCATGGGCTGCAGTTCTTCATGAACTGTGGGTCCCTTCCATGAGGTGCAGTCCTTCAGGAACAGACTGCTCCAGCTTGGTTCCCCCCCAGGGTGACAAGTCCTGCCAGCAAACCTGCTCCAGCGTGGGCTCCTCTCTCCATGGGTCCATAGGTCTTGCCAGGAGCCTGCTCCAGCGTGGGCTCTCCATGGGGTCACAGCCTCCTTCAGCAACATCCACCTGCTCCTGTGTGGGGTCCTCCACGGGCTTCAGGTGGATATCTGCTCCAGCGTGGTCCTCCATGGGCTGCAGAGGGACAAGCTGCCTCACCATGGTCTTCACCATGGGCTGCAGGGAAATCTCTGCTCCGATGCCTGGAGCATCTCCTTTCCACTCCTTCTTCATTGACCTTGGTGTCTGCAGATATTCTCACTCCTTTCTTCTGCTGCAGGCTTTCCCCCCATCCTCCCGCTTCTTAAATGTGTTATCCCAGAGGTGCTACCACCTTTGCTGATGGGCTCAGCCTCGGCCAGAGGCGGGTCCCTTTTGTAGCTGGCTGACATGGTTCTGTGGGACATGGAGGAGGCTTCTAGCAGCTTCTCACAGAAGTCACCCCTGTAGCGCCGCTTCGCTACCCAAACCTTGCCGTGCAAACCCCGTACACCACCAGACCCCCATTGCTTACAGTGACTGGGCTGTGCTCGAGTTCCTTGGAAACCTTCCAGATTATTCAGCCCCTGGATCACGAAGCTGGAGACTGGTCCCTCCCTCCAAGGGCGGTCAACGAACGCTGACCTTGCCTCTCACCTTCCTGAGGGATCTTTGGCCTTTTCACCCTGGGTCATCCTCTTCCTTCTCCTCCTCTTTCTCCTGCTCCT
Source organism: Chionis minor (assembly GCA_013398295.1). Classification (NCBI taxonomy): domain Eukaryota; kingdom Metazoa; phylum Chordata; class Aves; order Charadriiformes; family Chionidae; genus Chionis; species Chionis minor. The sequence continues at coordinate 14,637 of VZSF01002489.1, forward strand.
CCTTCTCTCGGTGTAGCAGCGGGATGTGCCGGCGGCCGAGGAAGGGCCATAGGCGTGGGGTGGGTGGTGGGCGGGCAGCAGGGGGCGCTGCGCGGGCGCGCAGAGGGGCGGGCGGGCAGCAGGGGGCGCTGCGCGACCGCACACGGCGCAGCCGCTGACGCAGTCAATGGCTTTGCGCTGCTCTGCCCGGCCCCGCCCGCCGGCCCGGGCGTCGGTGGTGTGGGTGATGCACCGGTCGTGTTCGTCCTTCTAATGTCTGTAACGGGGAATAAATGCGTGTGTGTGTGTGCCGACACGTGTGTGTGCCTGCGGGCGCGTGTGCCGACACGTGTGAGTGCCTGTAGGTGTGTGTGCCTATAGCCGTGTGTGCTAATACATGTGTGTGCCAATACATGTGTGTGCCAATACGTGTGTGTGCCTATAGGTGTGTGTGCTAATACGTNTCTCCTTTCCACTCCTTCTTCATTGACCTTGGTGTCTGCAGATATTCTCACTCCTTTCTTCTGCTGCAGGCTTTCCCCCCATCCTCCCGCTTCTTAAATGTGTTATCCCAGAGGTGCTACCACCTTTGCTGATGGGCTCAGCCTCGGCCAGAGGCGGGGCCCNATACATGTGTGTGCCAATACGTGTGTGTGCCTATAGGTGTGTGTGCTAATACGTGTGTGTGCCTATAGGGGTGTGTGCTGATAAGCATGTGTGCCAATACATGTGTGTACTAATACATGTGTGTGCTAATATGTGTATGCTGATACATGTGTGTGCCAATACATGTGTGTGCCTATAGGGGTGTGTGCAGATATGCGTGTGTGCCAATACATGTGNCATCCTCCCGCTTCTTAAATGTGTTATCCCAGAGGTGCTACCACCTTTGCTGATGGGCTCAGCCTCGGCCAGAGGCGGGTCCCTTTTGTAGCTGGCTGACATGGTTCTGTGGGACATGGAGGAGGCTTCTAGCAGCTTCTCACAGAAGTCACCCCTGTAGCGCCGCTTCGCTACCCAAACCTTGCCGTGCAAACCCCGTACACCACCAGACCCCCATTGCTTACAGTGACTGGGCTGTGCTCGAGTTCCTTGGAAACCTTCCAGATTATTCAGCCCCTGGATCACGAAGCTGGAGACTGGTCCCTCCCTCCAAGGGCGGTCAACGAACGCTGACCTTGCCTCTCACCTTCCTGAGGGATCTTTGGCCTTTTCACCCTGGGTCATCCTCTTCCTTCTCCNTGTGTGCTAATATGTGTATGCTGATACATGTGTGTGCCAATACATGTGTGTGCCTATAGGGGTGTGTGCAGATATGCGTGTGTGCCAATACATGTGTGTACTAATACGTGTGTGTACTAATACGTGTGTGTGCTAATACGTGTATGCTGATACGTGTGTGCGTATAGGTGTGTGTGCCAATACGTGTGTGTGCCTGTAGGTGTGTGTGCTAATATGTCTGTGTGCTGATATGTGCGTGTGTAGATACGTGTGTGTACCTATAGGTGTGTGTGCCAACACGTGTGCATACCTATAGGTGTGTGTGCCTATAGGCATGTGTGCTAATACATGTATGTGCTGATACGTGTGTGTGCCTANGCCGCTTCGCTACCCAAACCTTGCCGTGCAAACCCCGTACACCACCAGACCCCCATTGCTTACAGTGACTGGGCTGTGCTCGAGTTCCTTGGAAACCTTCCAGATTATTCAGCCCCTGGATCACGAAGCTGGAGACTGGTCCCTCCCTCCAAGGGCGGTCAACGAACGCTGACCTTGCCTCTCACCTTCCTGAGGGATCTTTGGCCTTTTCACCCTGGGTCATCCTCTTCCTTCTCCTCCTCTTTCTCCTGCTCCTCCTTCTCTCGGTGTAGCAGCGGGATGTGCCGGCGGCCGAGGAAGGGCCATAGGCGTGGGGTGGGTGGTGGGCGGGCAGCAGGGGGCGCTGCGCGGGCGCGCAGAGAGGGAGGGCGGGCAGCAGGAGGTGCTGCACGGGCGCGCAGAGAGGGCGGG
>VZSF01002489.1:16768-39243 GCA_013398295.1 Chionis minor
AATACATGTGTGTGCCAATACGTGTGTGTGCCTATAGGTGTGTGTGCTAATACGTGTGTGTGCCTATAGGGGTGTGTGCTGATAAGCATGTGTGCCAATACATGTGTGTACTAATACATGTGTGTGCTAATATGTGTATGCTGATACATGTGTGTGCCAATACATGTGTGTGCCTATAGGGGTGTGTGCAGATATGCGTGTGTGCCAATACATGTGTGTACTAATACGTGTGTGTACTAATACGTGTGTGTGCTAATACGTGTATGCTGATACGTGTGTGCGTATAGGTGTGTGTGCCAATACGTGTGTGTGCCTGTAGGTGTGTGTGCTAATATGTCTGTGTGCTGATATGTGCGTGTGTAGATACGTGTGTGTACCTATAGGTGTGTGTGCCAACACGTGTGCATACCTATAGGTGTGTGTGCCTATAGGCATGTGTGCTAATACATGTATGTGCTGATACGTGTGTGTGCCTATAGGTGTGTGTACATCATGTGTATTTGCTGATATGTGTGTGTGCTGATACGTGTGTGTGCTAATACATGTGTGTGCTGATACGTGTGTGTGCCTATAGGTGTGTGTACTTATAGGTATCTGTGCCTATAGGTGTGTGTGCCGATACGTGTGTGTGCTGATATGTGTGTGTGCCTACAGGCGTGTGTGCCTACACCCTGTATATAGGTGTAGCCATATGCATGCACATACCTCTGCATCCGGGTATCTCCGCAGACGCATTATTCCCACTCCTTCCCCACAGCAGAATTAAAAGCGCAAAAAAAGCTCGTTGGTGCTGTCCAGCCTTGCTGGGCACCCCCAGAATGGAATGTGGTGGGGGATTGGAGGCCAAGTACTGTTTGTGCAAAACCTAAAAGAGAATTACAAATTAAATATGCACAGCTACAACCCAGTCCTGGATTGATAGAGTGGGACTTTAAGACGTAATTGAATTAATTTAAAAACCTGAGGTCCAAGCTTTAGGAACACTGACTATGTGCCATAATTGCACTGAACCTATTTATTTTAGCTAGCAACATCAGCCAGAAATTCAGAACTGCTTTTAAAAATACCAAGGAGTTGCAATTATTCAGCTGCGTGTGCTTTCCCCGACTTGCTGTGGTCCTTCCAAGATGCCTCTTTTAGGTTTGGGGAAATAAGGATGCTCGTAATCATCATATGCTGTCACTTACACATGGCTTAAGTCCAGTCATTTATAAACCAATAGTAATTTATAATTAATTAAACACCAAGGCCTGGCTGTCCATTTCTATTCCATACCCAGCGATATTGATCTGTGTGCCTCTGAGAGCGAGAGTTAAATAATTTTATTCCTGTGCTGCTGGCTGATTGATAACAGAAGGCTACGCGTGTTTTTTCTTTCCACAATGCAGCATTGTTCAGGAACATAATAATTTAGTGATACTGTGAGGTTAGAGCACTTACAACTTATTGTCTCACTGGGCAATCATCTCAAGTTTGGCCTGGAACATTTGTGGGCTTTTGTTTTTTTTAATAAAGGCACAAATTAATATGAAATCCAAATTTTTTTCAGGGTATGGAGCAAAGCCTCCTCTCAGCTATGGGCAGGCAACCAGTGCCAGGGAGGCAATGATGCTATTTCAGATTTACTCCAACATAAAGCAAAGCTCTGGCCTTGTAAAGAATACTTTTAAAATGACGTATTTTTTTGTGTGTGTGTTGTACAGCCATCACAGCCAGTTGTTGCGTTGGTAATATGACAGCTAAGGAAGAGTATCTGTTTTCGTATTTCAGGGCTCACCACTATGAGCAGATGCCGAGGAAGGAACCCAGAAGCTTGAAGCACAGCCCAGGGCAGATAAAAACCCCTTTTGTTTTACCTTTAATCTAAAAATAAAATAAAATTTTAAAAAATATCCAACAAAACAACAAACTCCCATTCTGATACAGAAAGAAAGTTTTATGTGATAGTGTACATTCACGTAAATAGGTTTTAAGGCTAGTAGGCCAGGGAATCAGCACCTAACCTGTGCCAGGCTTTCTCCAAGCCCTGTGGGAATTGCGAAGGTGGTGCCCTCAAGCTGGTCTGTTACCCCTGCTCAGGTCCTTCTGGGCTGGAGAAGAAAAATGAAGGGTAGGAAGGAAAGAAGGAAAAAATTTGCATCGAACCTTTACCTCTGCTGCAGAGTTGAGTGGAGTTGAGCAATCTGCACAAGGACCCTGAGAAATGCAAAATAAACGAGAAACCTGACAGTTGTTTGCTTTTCATGTTGATAAATTCCTCAAGCGAAGGCTGGAAACTTGCCAACCGCTGGACAAGCTGCCCAAGCACAGCGAGCCGAGCGTTAACCCCACGTCCCTTGGCAGGGGGTTATAGCAAGCGCTTCGCTCTTTCTCATCACTGAAAATACCGACCGGCTGTCCGGAGGCGGCAGTGGCTGGGCGGCAGTGCTGCTGTCATGCTCACCACCAGGGCCAGCATCGCTCAGGGCTTCCTGCCCGCCTGCTCCACAGCCTAAAGGAGCAGCCCCTCCAGAAACTTAAAAAATAAACTTTTGGAGCTCCCACCCCTCGCCGCCTGCCCAGACAGGGGTTTGGCACGCTTCACAGGCAGCGCAGCAGGAGAACTGGGATGCGGCCTGACCTTCATGTGGTCAAATGCTCCCTGCTCCTGTTAGTGAGTTCCGAGCATCTCCCTCACCTGTGGAGCATCATGGCTGCCATCAGGCCTCTGTCCCTGGGAAGGAGATCTGGGAACAACAGTCCACTATTTACTTGTGGGAAATCACCATCAAGAGGTGTCTCCTGCATTTTCCTTTCCAGAGGAGCCAGTGATCTGATATTAGCAGATCGCAGAGGGTTTGTGCCTGGAGAGAGGCACATCATGTTGGCTCCTGGAGGCTGGCATTGTTGTTCATCCTAGTTTTGTCACCTGTGATTCAAAAAAGTAAGGACGGAGACAAGGAGCCCCTGAATGCTCTTTGCTTTTGAAAAAATACAACAAAGGCTCTGCTGGTGGTCTTTGAAGGGCATAGACATCCCCCTCTGTTAAACTCTTCCTTTCACTTAATTCCTTGCAAAAGAAGTTGCGGATGTCCCATCACTGAAAGCATTCAAGGTCAGGTTGGACAGGTCTTTGAGCAACCTGATCTAGTGATAGGTGTCCCTGCCCACAGCAAGGGCATCGAACTAGGTGATCTTTAAAGGTTGCTTCCAACTCAAAGCATTCTCTGATTCTATGAAAACCATTTCATGTGGACCCATTGCATTTTTCACTTTCTTAAGGTTCCCCCAGGCACTATTGCCCCTTGGGGCACCATTCAAGACATTCTGCATAATAAGAAGGAGGACAGCACCCTAACAGATCCCACCTCCATGGATAGAAAGGCTTCTCTGATAGGGGCTGGAAAGCAACATTAAGCCTAACTCAGTGACCTCCCAGAATTCCTCTTGCTGTGAGAGCAATGTCAAGAAAAATCTGTTGGTGAACTTCACTGAATGTTTTTGCCAACAGAGTCCTGAAGGTATAGCGAATAATCAAGAAAGCAATTCTGTTCCTGCACACATATTATCCCTTTCCATGTCTGCTGGGACTGTCCAGTTGCTCAACTGTGATTTTTTAAATTTTTTTTGTGTGTGTGTGGAGCCTGCTGATCTACTAGAAACTACATCAAAACAAGTTAATTCATTTTAGAGAGGTTGTTGAAGAGCCTGGTGATCAAGCAGCAAGGGGGTCAAGTGCTACAGTGCTGTCGTATTCATCGATTTCCATTGCTGTTTTCTGAAACATACACCATGAATGGTATCTTTTCTCATTAAAGTAACATTTTTGCTATAGGAAGAGGGCCCACAAGGTGGCTCAGATGGAAAAGAAATGCAGTGCTTTTGACCTCTGGCTAGCACATATAGGACAGTGTGATAAGAAAATGCTGCTCTGAAACAGCTATCTCCCAAAAGATCTGTTGATTTGAATACAGCTAATGATGAAGAGGTGCAGAATCCCAAATCAGTGCCAGTCAGTGCTGAGGGGACCTCATCTCATACCCACTCAAGAAACCAAGCACTGAGACACAATAGGTTGGGCACGCATTGAAGATTGTGATCCAAATCTAAGGGCCCTGGCCTTCTGACGCACCCACAAGTACCTTCTCAAAAAATTAGGTGTATTCAAGTACCCAAGTAAGACTGACAAGCAGACATCTTTCAGCATTTTCTTACAAGTCAATCAAGGAAGTTTTTGCTGAGCCAACAGTTGCCTCTCTTGTTTGGCAAATCCTTTCCAAAGCCCATGAAGTAATTTGTATTATTACAAGATATTTACAAACTGAGAAGCACAGAACCTGTGTGGCTAACAAATTGCTCATGGCAATAATTCATTATCCTGCAGTTTATAATGTATGATTAGCCACGGGGTATTGTTTTTGCTCTCTGAGTGGATGATGGGACATTTAACAGTTGAATGGTGAGCGGAGAACAATATGTAAGCCTGCTGATATAAGTTCTAGGTAATTCAGGATTTTTAGGTGTTTATTTATTTCTCCTTGAATCATCTGAATAGTCACATGAAACACAAGCAAAAGAAACCTATCTGTAGCCCGCCTTTAAATGCAAGTCAGTCCTAGCAGATACGTAGCAGTTTCTTCTCATCACAGCCTGAACTGTCATCCTAGCTAGTTTCTGCACCAACGGTATTCTATTTCCAAATGTTAAATTCAGAAAGTGACAGTACCATTAGAAGAAAAGTTATTTCTACATCAATTCCATTGTGGTTTGGAAGGAATAACAAGTAATCAAAATATATACACGATATTAGAGATAGCCATCAGGGTTTGAATTTCCTAACTAGGGCAGATTAGGAGGAGTACAGTAGTTATCTGATGGTTTTACTTTGTGTCTGCATAAAACAGCTGCCCAATAGATTGCTATCCTCTTTGATAAAAAAAAAGTCAGTTGAAAGGTCACCAGATGGATGGTTTGGTAAAATTAGACTAGTCCTTAGCTAGGAAAGACTGACACTTTTGTTCTTTGTCCCATATGGTTTCAACAACATGCAAAGCCTTTCAGATGAAGCGTCACAGAATCTTGCGTAACTTCTCTGAGCCAAATGTAAATGGTCCCAGTGACAGCCCTTCTGTCCTAAACACCTTGTTAAATGTCTGGGCAGTCCTATGCAAAAGCATGCATGGGAGAGCCCTACCCGTCTTCTTAGAGTTACCAGTGACAAATTCCTTCTGAAGAAGTAGAATAGCAATTCTTGCTGACATGGAATAGCAGTTTCTCAAATCTGCTGAAAAGTGAGTGACAACACATAATATGTCAAAGTTTAGAGAGTTATTTCCAGTGCTGTACTTTGGAAATAGTATCCTTTAGGATACCAGTTGTGCTAAAAGGAAACAAGGGTCTATACCTGTTGTGCTCATCTTATTCTCCACTTACTGCTGAAAATGCCAACATCAGAATCAGGCCATTTTTTTCCAAGTGCAGATGGTGGGAAGGATGCCTCGCTAGGATGCACCATTGCCACAGGTATGTTCTCGCACATCCATTCCCACAGGGAGAACGGTCAACTGCTTTCATCAGCTTCTCTCAAAATAGGAAGAGGCCAGTCAAAAAAAGCTCGCACCCAGGACTGGGATTCTCCCTACTAACAGACTTGCTTGGTGCTTTTAGGGAGGCATCCTTCAAAATGTCCCAAAATGCTGGCCTTTAGCTCTCATGTGTGCACCAAGACATTTCCTATCAGTACAACAGGGAAGAGAGGTAAAAGATACAGGGCTTTGGTCACAGAATATTCCCACAGGTACACCAAGACCTGAGAACCCAGCGTATTTTCATCCTGGTAAGTCTTTAGCATCCCCCTTTGATGACTCCTCCCCTCCCGTTTAAACGGGTTCAGCGGCCTTTATTCTGTCAGGAAGCCCGATTTCTTTTGACGCCAAGCCTTCACCACCAAGCACAGTGGTGGCTGAGGGCTGTGAATCACTTCTGCTGGCCCCACAACTGCCGCTGTGACACCCTTGGTCCTGCTGCTGTCCCTGCTCCCACGGGCCTCTGCCAGCATCCCAGGAGTGCCTCAGCCTGATGGTCTCCATAAAGCTATCCTCCTCCCCTACAGAAAACAAAACTATTCTTCTTCATGCTACCACTCATTACTTTGCATTACTGATTTGCTTTAGGAGGTCATTACAACCTCTTAATTTTATAACCATGCTGGCTGGCAAAGCCAGATGCACAAACTGGTCATTTACACTGCAGTGTGTCAGGAACTGCTTCAAACCAATGCCCTATGCCAAATGCATTTAGATAAGGTTAACTAGTTTTGCCTACATTTCCCAGGCAGTATTTCCTTAAGAGTATGAGACAGGAGAGTATGAGATACCAGGGATACCGAGATCTGATGAATGACCAAAATAAGGGTGACTTAGACATTACCTTTTCCACAGATGAAAGAAATTAATCACATTGGACTTACCTCAAAACCCAAGCTCCTATTATATACACACAAAATCAAGGCCCTCCATATGAAGACAGTAACGGTCCTCTATAGACATTGAGTTTACCTGAACTGAATTGTGGGGAAAAAAAAGACTTTATAGAATATGCATATGTTTTTAATTAAAACGACCCGGATTAGCTCCAGGCAACCTGTGACCTATGGTGTGAGCTTTAATCTCTGTGAAGTCCAACAACCCACCTGAGGTAAACCCTCTCCCGAAATCATTTTACTCTGCCATAGCACTACCTCTTCATGATTATATATTTTACTTGAGCCTGGTCCCATCCTGGCTGCATCCCCCGATGCTCCTGGCCCCATGAGCTGGGGAAGGTCACCCACCACACCATCGCATGGTATCATTACAGCTGCTCATCTCCCTCTGAAGAGATGGGGGCAGTGACACTCTACCAAAGCCATGTGAAAACTGAATTTCTAGAGCTAAACTCAAAAATGCAGCAGCCGATCAAAAGCCCGGTGGGGAAGCAGCACCAGTGAGCTTGCCTCCAAAGAAAGACAGTGGTGTGAGTTCAAGGCAGGGGTTTTTGTGTTGGAGCCGTGGAAAGAAACCAGCCTCATCCCTCTACAGGAGGAAGGTCCCTGGTAGGGAAAGGAAGCCAGTGACATCCCCAAGGAAACTGATAGCAGCGACAGTGATAACTCTCTAGGGCTGAACTTAACTGTACGCATAAACTTTATGTGCCTTGTCTATGGGGTGGCCAAAGGGGGTGGTGTATCCAGAGAGGACATACGCAGCGGTAACTCCATCGGATGCTGCCCCAGCCTCCAGTGACCAGTGGCCTGGGGTGCCCGTGCTCCCGGCTCGTGGCCATGCACCCTCATCCCAAACAGCAGCCGGTCTGCCAGGAGCTAGATGCTGCTGGCCCGTGGGGAGGCTTTCAGAGCTGTTGATGTCTAAAAACACCAAAAGTTATACCAGTAAAAATAGAACTGTATTTGGTGTAAGATGCTTAATTACAGACATTCATCAGTTACAAATCTTGTGGCAGCGGGGATCTAACCTTCCGCATGCAGAAGGGGCAGGTTTGCTCTTAAAATATTTACAGAGCTTCCAGACCATGATTAAAAGTTGTATGTGACACACTGGAGGCATAAACAAATTGAATCATATTTCACACCCCCTGAAGTTCAACCATCATTTCCAGTTAACTGATCACTGGCTGAAATCTCGGGATATTCTGGGCATATTTGCTCCACTCTACAGAATTCAGAATTTTTTTACTTTTTTACATCACTTAAGATAGAGTTGCTTTTCATGTTTTCATGCAAGCTTTGTTCAGACAGTCCACAGATTTAAGACATGCTTTCTGCTCAAAAAATACGTGTTCTGAGCTCTTCAGTGAGTGACAGGGAGTTTGGACTGATGGGCGTATTCCCAGGACGCATGAGGAAAGAGTTAACACAGAGCCACTTGCCAACCTGGAACATAGGAAATGATAGATCAGTGTCCTAAATCAGCTTGCATGATAGCGATCACATAAACAATGTATGAGTGGGATGATGGATTATTTAATTTACAGTTTGTGAAAGGTTACTTAATTTTTTTTCTTCCCCAAAACTCAGGGTGAGCAGTAAAATGGACATAAGTTAATGCATTGCATTAGCTGTTCTTAAGGAGAACATTAAAATCTTAAATACAAAGTGTCGTAGGTAGTACAGACACCAGTGTTTCCAGCTAAGAAATTGTTAGGAAAAGAAAGGAGTATAGTTAGTTAATGTTTCTTCTGGGAAATTCTTCTTTCTTGTTAAATATCACCATTTATTAATCCTATCTAGGCACTTCCTAGCTTAATGGTACATTCAAAGTAGATTATTTGAAATTTAATTTGGAATTCATTCAAATTCAATTCTCTTATACCATAGAAAAGTCTTCAGACTTTGAAGGGCTGATCTTTAGATTAAATGCTTTCCTCTCTGGAGGAAAACCAATAGCCTACACATGCAAGAATGCAGTTAAAATACTGGCACTGCAAAAGGATTTCTCAGATATTTTTTTTTTCCATATTTCTAGAGTTTCCTTGGAAAATACGCTGTCTGACCTCCTGAGGGAGCAAAGCATCTTCTCCACAAATGAGGTTGGAGAGCTTGGGAGGAAAGCAGCCATTTGCTTCAGCATTGTGCTCTGTGGGTTGCTAATTTGAGTTTCTGTAAAATGGAACCAGCTTCAAGCGCCTCAAATGATTCCTATCAAGCGATGACATTTCCAGATAAGGAGAACATTAGCTCCTTCGTTGCCTTTCTCTGAAGCTTCAGCAAGCTGGTTCTTAGCCCTTTGCTTTCCAGTATCGCTGCACATTTACTCTAGCTTTTGTTTTCAATGTCAAGTGACTAGAACTACTGGGAGAATTTCTACACTGTAGGGGAGAACATGCTTTTTCATCAGGCAGAAGCAGCTCAGAAGAAGAAACGAAAAAAATGTAATTATTATAGGTCTCAGGGTGAGGAATAGCAAATGTTATGGGGGTAATTTAAAGGGACAAAGCCCCCTCAGGTATCTCAAACCCTTAAGAGGCTATTGAAAGAAGGAAATTAATTCAAGAATGTCTTGCCAGTCAGGTTATTGATATCAGGAGTGGGTTTTGCTAAGGGCTGCGTGTGAGGGAGAAGTTTGGTGGTGTTCGCAGCTATGTGAAGTGGGCATGGCTGAGTGGTTGGCATCCAGTACCCTCATTTGCTGCTGGATCCTGATGAATATCATGGCCTTTGAAGCTATTTCTGTACTGAAGGTCAGGCCTGGTCTTTGTCCCACTAATGCTCCAGCCCAGCTGGACCAGGGCACTGCTCCTGCCTGGTCCATACGCCCTGGTTCCTGGCCTGTGGGACAAGTGGGGACACGCAGCGTGCAGAAACAGCACCAAAACCACAAGTTTCACATTTTTCTTTATGACTCGCTGAAAGATCTTGATCAGCTTCTGCAAGCGCTGGTGGAGGGAATCAGTGTGAGGCCTGACAACGGCCACCCCAACCTCATATCGTTCTTCCTCGAGAGCCTCTGCTGTGGCTCTTCAGAGAGAGAAACTCAGGCAGAGTCCTACAGCACTTTGTGGTCAGTAATAAAGTCACGCCTGCAATTCAGTTCCTTCGCTGTGACAAAAAAAACTGTCCCAAAGCACCCTATCAAGTTCCTTCTCTCAATTAACATGAGGAGAAATGACATTTCATCACTTCTGTAATGAGCTTAATAATGTTTAATGTTCACTTAATACTATTATTGGTGGCCGACCACAAAATAAAGCCAGGTTGATAGGGATTAGTGACTTTAATGCCAAGGATAACTGGGTTGGAAGATGGTAATTTTATTTTTCACTGAGTTCATTATTATTGCTGCCATCTGTACTGCTGGTGTTATTTCTATAGGAGCATTAGGAAGCCTTCGTTACTTATCACTATACAAGTACATGCCAAAAATGTGACCATTGCCGCGGGCAGTTTGCAACCTGTGGGGGAACATGCAGTACTGGCTTGCTGATACCACTGCCACAGGACTAGGGTACTGTTTAAGAGTCTTCTAGGTCTTTTTTTAAACTATTATTGTTGTTGCTGCTGCTATTGCTGTTGTTATTATTATTATTATTACTACTACAATTGCTTGCCAGCAGGGACTGGATTTTTCTCTATTCAACAGATAGCCAGCAATGAAAGAACTGAAAAACGAGTGACACAAGAAGTCACAAAGCGGATTAACAGAATTAACAGTAATGACCATCCAGTCCTGGGAATTGTGTTCTGAGCTTTGAGCTTCAGCCGACCTCTGCTTTTCAAACAGTTTATTCTCTTCATCAGTCTTTGTTATTTTTTTTTAGGGCTAAAAAAGGCCCCAACACTCCCCAAAGTAGGATCATGTTATTACATGTATATGGAGCTCTTGAGGATGAGCACATTTATCTTATTTTCGGGTTCAGTTTTGAAAATAGATCAGCCACTATCTGGCATTATTCTTCCCTCACTCCTGTTAGGATGATCATCAGCTCTGAAGGGGATGCTGCGCATTGGCAGCACTGGGCCAGAAATAATTTTCGAAGGGGCACAGTGTTTGGACACATGAGCAAGAACCTTGATATGATAATGTCGTTCACTTACAATGTTTGTGGGGTTTTTTTTTCTCTGGTTTGAGCTGCCTTGGAAGCAAAAGCGATTCCAAAGGCAGTTTGCTTCTGTGCTGGGATCTGTTTCATCAACTGTTTGACGGGCATTGCCCATGAACGCTGCTTTTCCAGGGTTCAGCCTTAACACCTCATACAAAACCAACCGTCAGGCTGCCACGGCGTCACTTGCCGTGCAAGTGTCGCTGCACAACCTTCCCTAACAAACAGAAGCAGCCGGATTCCTCACAGTGCCGAGGAAGGAAATTTTTCTCTACGTCCGATGTCTTTCACTTCTCCTGCTCTTAGTTATAAATATTCTAGTGCGTGAGCTCAGATGAATAATGCTCATACTACAAATAACTTAAGCTGAGGAGCTCTGCATTTAAAGGTAAAGACTCATTTATTTGAGAATAGAAAGATTGTGGTTTTTTTTCTTTTTGTTTAGCAGCTTTCAAACATGAACAAAGTCTTCCATGAAAGAATTGAAATGATGGGGTTGTGGCTTTATTTTTAAACCTAGAAACTCCAGTACTGATTTTTATCCAGCTTAGGTTTTAAGACAACATTAAATACTTAAAAAGAAGGGGCAAGGAGACCCGTAACTATGAACATGAGTATATAGCATGTCAGCAAAACCTTTCTAATTGATATTCTGTTTTGAAGTGACCTCATCTATGCCAGGTTTTTTTGTCTTCTGTGCAAGTCCTCTATTAGGAAACTTCTGTGATTGCACTGTTCAAATCCACACAGGGAATCTGAGATTTTATTGTTCCTCTTCTGTGAGGCTGTGGTTAGGAATGACTTAAGTAACGCGTCATAATTTGTTTGTAGCCTAGTATCTCCTTGAAGAAGACAGACAAGTTTGAGTCTTTTCTTTACAAAATGACTTACCAATACATCTCTTCTTGAAAGAGCTGTACTGATTTAAACCCAAGAATGAGGAATTAAATAAACATAGGTAGGATTGGTTTTGAGTAACTAAAAACTTGCAATACACTGCAGACACCTTTCCTTTTTGTTCTGAAAGTGCTGAGATGAAAAGCTGGATTTTGGGTTTGTCCTCCCATAAAACAATTTTGAGAATCAATGCTAAGAAAATTATGAGACGTATCAGTGATAAACATCTCTGGCATATTGAGGGACTTATTCACCAGGGACAGTATGACATAGAAACCCACAAACCGACAGGATTATCAGTGCAGATCTTGCCCATGGCCACGCTCAGGATTGTCTTGTTACTGCAACTATTTAGCAGGGAGCCTTTCCCACCCACCTTTTAAATTTGCCCCTGCCAAACTGCTGCAGGCCCAAACCAGTCATTTTGCATTTGGCTGCTACCTGTTACCATTCCGTTCTTTTCCAGCTATTAAGCATCTTAACCCCTGTGATGTCTGTTCTATATTTTTTCTTTTCTGTGGTGTTCACATAAAACTGGGTCACGTTTAAAACTTCCGCATTGTTGAATAGGGACCATGACTGTTGAAAAGCAAAAACCTTAACAGCTTCAAGTAGGCTACGATGTAATAGCCGCATCTTTGCTTGTAATGTTTAACAAGATGCGCACCGCTAGTTTTGCAGTTTCTCGTGCAAATTCAAATGCCTTCAAAGTTGCCTCTTTCCTTGGTGCAGATGTTGCCCTGTCACCAGCTCCACCAACAGACAGCTAGCTCCTGCAGGCACTTTGCCCATCCGTGCTTCGTCGAAGCTGGAGAAGCAGTCTCTTTAAAAGGGAGACCCACTGCAGGTCTGGCACTCCAGTAAAGAGCAGGAATAAAAACATCCAACAAGTTCTATCAGGAGAAGGCTGGATCATGGCAATTATGAGCCTACATAAACATTTAAGATTATGCATGACTGTCAATACACAATGGACCATCCATGTCGTCAACGGAAGGCTTGGACACGGGTCAAGCATAGAAACTCGCTTGTGTTCTCAGCTTGTGCAATAAGTTATTTGTTCATTTTAAGTCAATATAAACTGCCTCTAGCCCTCCTTAGGTTTGCCAGTCCCTAAATGACTTTCCTCACTCTTCCAGTGTTCCTCTGTAATACTATGGGGATCGTCATTGTAATGGCTTTGAAAGAAACCCCAACAAGTAGGAAGACTCCTCCATTTGAAGCGCCATGGACAAGCAACGTGCTACCAGTACATCCTGTCACCAGCAGCCTTATTTGTTTCCTGAAAGACCCACCCTGGAGCTGCAGCACAACTCACTGTGTCCAAAAAACCAGGTAGGCTTTGTTGTCTGAGAAAGAACAGGTAGGTACACAATTCAGATCCAGATTTTGCTCCACAGCACTTATGTTAAATGCTCCGGAGGGTACGTTTGCAACACTAAGCCTCTCTCCCTATGTTTAACCCGCATACTGTGTATTTGCCAATGTAAGGAGTAGTATTTTCTAGTTCATTTGGGTGAGCCTGGAGAATGAACTTCAGATAATGCTGGTTCACGAATAGGCATGAAACTTTTCACACCTATGGATTAAAGCCAAAGCTGCTTTTCTGTTTGACTCTATCAGCACTTTGTTCCTGTTACCACCTTAACCACCAGGCTCCAATCTTGGCCATCTCCGGCTGGGGTGTGTTTTGTGCTTTCCACCATCATGCGCCATAACCGTGCCTTTGTTAACAAATGCCTTCAGCTCCTCAAGCTCTTTATTAAGATCCCACGAATACTTGGCATCTTCACAGTCCTGCTTGGCAATTGATGACTCAAACAGCCATGTCAGACACGAACTC
The DNA here is from genome assembly GCA_013398295.1 of Chionis minor. Classification (NCBI taxonomy): domain Eukaryota; kingdom Metazoa; phylum Chordata; class Aves; order Charadriiformes; family Chionidae; genus Chionis; species Chionis minor. The sequence goes on from VZSF01002489.1 coordinate 30,084, forward strand.
ACTCACTCACTCCTCTGTTCTCAGAGGCTTTGCATCACCTCCCTGCATGCCAGAGCATCGACCACCACGCCACCCCAGCTTCTCACCTGCTTGTTTTGGTTGAATAAAACCCTAACACCCTTTACTTTATATCTAGCAGTCATTTCCAAAGCTGCTCAGAGCCTCTGCTTATCTCCTGTTATCCCCCAGTTGTATCATTTAGGATATTCATGCAACAGTGGTATAGCCCTTATCCTGAGAAAAGCTACTAGATCGCACCAAATGGACATACAAATACTCTCTCCAAAGCCAGTTATGTTGGATGCACCACAGCCTAACCACACCTCTCAAACTTTGGTCCTCCAAGCACTGGAAAACGTTTAGCTGTGTGCCTTTCTCCACAGCACGTCCTTCATGCTTTTGCTCTTAAACGTTTAACTTTTCCTCCCTATTGGATGAAAACATTTGCATAATTTAGAAAAAACCTCCACTGACTAGAAGGCAAATTCACTCTTTTGGGTTTCCTCACCTCTGCAGTGGTTCACAGTAATTAACTTAGCTCCCAACTATTTTACTAGGGAGCATAAGTCATGAAAAGATTCCTTATGACTGCGAAACATCCCTTCATTCTTTCTCAGTTGCTTTTGTCCCTTTTCCTCCAGGGAATACGCTGCCCTAGACTAGATGGATCTTTTACTGCAAGTGCTCATTGCCCAGGAGGAATTCCCCCAGCTGGCAGCACTGCCATCCTCTGCCCAGTGTCACACACAGGTATCCCTCCTCCCCTGCATGCAACGCCTCCATTGTGACATGTGGTGTAATCAAATCTTAAAGTATTAGTGTCCAGAGTAAACTGGGTTTAGACTATCCAAAATCCATGTTCAAAAGATCCCTTCTGCATACTGTGCACTTGAAAAAACTTCATAAGCATCAAAATCTAAAGCCATACTTTTGACATACATACCTAAATGTGTGTTTATGTGCATATAGATAATCACGTACCATTAAACTTTTTCCTCCCCAAAAAAACCAGTTTCTGAAGCAGAATAAATACCATCAATGTGCCAAAGTGTGATCCACCAGCAACTCCTCTCACAAATGCTTTTTACTCTTAAAGCAGGGAAATCATTTCAGTCCAGAGACTATAAAACCCATTTGTTGTCCGAAGTATTCGAATAGGTTTCTTTATGCATTCAGTAACTTCGAATGTGACTTTCACATGTTGTTGAAAGCCTTACATAGCTAGCAATATTTCTGCTGCTTATTGTTCTATACACTGAAATCACAGCTGCCACCGGTACGTTCGCCTTCATACATCAGAAGTGAGTTTAGTGTGGTTACAAAAGCTTCACATTTTAACATTACCCTGCTAATAAGCTGCTGATTTAACACGATTTAAGCAAAAAGACTTCACAACATTGAGAGCAAGATCAATATGGGCTTGCAATACAAATTTTTCATGCTTTTGTTAGCCTTCACTTGCCAGGCCGCTGAGTGTAGATGGCAAGTGGTCCACATAATGCCGGAGAGAGAATCTCAGCAATAAATGCTGCAAACCCATGCTCTGAGCTTCCCTTCACTTACATGCAACCACTAAGGTTTGCCTTTACATCTTCCCATTGCTTGATCCCAATTATAACTAGATTTAACACCAAAATTTAAACAATATGGTTCAGACAAGTGAACCGTATTGAACAACAATGTCATCCAAAACTGGATGCTTAACTTTAAGCCAAGAACACACAATTTGAATAACAAAATATTTTAAAGACAGGATTCAATTTTCATTGTATTTTTATTCTTGCTGCTTAATCAAACCCGCATGGAAAGCATTGTGCTTAATGAAACTACAAAATTAATATTTCAACAGACCAGTCTGTTCACTGAGCGCAAGTCGAACAGGTTATTTTAAAATATTTTTGAAAAAGACTTTTAAGAGAGAAGTACCCTCCCGCAGGCTTAAGCCTGCTTTCTCTTCTCTTCCAGAGTGCCCCAGAGTAAGAGTAGCTCTCCTTGACCACCAAGCTTTGCCTCCATGTGCTATTCCTTGCTTTTCAGCTCTGCCTCGGATTTGTCTGGCTGAGAACAAATCAGGCCAGAAAAAGTTTTCATCTTCCGTGTTATCTCCTCAAACAGTCACTTTGACGACGCTGTTGTCTGAAACTTTTACTTAGAGGACTTGTGAGCCTTCTCTCCCTCCTTAGGGCTTTATTGGTATCGATCGTTTACTGGGCAAGGGTTAAGCACAGCTTTGCTTTCTTGGCAGCACTCAAACTCTCCTCTTTCTCTCTAAAGAAGATAGTTAATTACAGTTTGTTTGGCAACAACAGCTGTTTGAGTACCATGGCTCCTCACTGGTTTAGCTTAGGTAACCATATTTGAAAGAATGCATTTCTATGACATCAGGAAAAGTCCTAAGAATCCAGAATTTGGAGTCTACTTTTATATTCAAATTAATGCACAGCATAAATTAAAAGGCCATGTTATGTAACTACAGCATTTTATGAACATTATGTTTCGGGTACTTACTAAAGTATCTCAAGAGGCACAGACTCCTCTCACACAGTGTAATTATACATAAGGCTCCTGAATTAGTTTGGTCAATGTACAGTCTGGCAGTTTAACATCTGAGAGCACGCTTACCAAATCGCTGTCACATGGACATCAAAGTTCACAGCAGAACCTAAATCTTGCTCCTCTGGAAACTTGCATGGCCTCTTTGACCCGCTGCCCCCAGCCTTTTCCTCTCTCCCTTCCTACTTCTCTCCCCAGCTGTATCCACATCTTCTTCCCCCTGGTCCCCCCCAAGCTGTACCTGCAGGAGAGGGCAGCACTTTACACAGCGGCAGCAAAGCAAATATTCTCCAGCATATTTGCTCTTCAAGGCAAGGACTACAAGAGTTTACATTTAGCAGCTAGCGCGAAATGCACCTTTTTTTTTCCTCCAAGGCCTGCTCCAGGCTATCAGCTTCTTGGCCTTAATGGCTATGTAGGGGATAGAGCGATGCAACTCCTTGGAGACTAAACAGAAGCGACCTTGAAAACACAGCAGTGCAGCCAGATATTCCTTATCGTTATTTGAAGCCTTTATGCCTACCTGACACTACTCGGCAAGGGGAAAACACCAACAGCTCCTTTAGCCTTCAACTGCAGCAAACCCTCACCTCATCAACACTTCTGCACCAGCAAGGTCCTTCCCTCCTACAGAGAAGCACGATTTGCCATGCCCTGCTGTGACTTTCAGCACAGGTCCTTTCTCCTGATGAAGGAGCGAGGAGCAGGTCTCAGGGGCAATGGTGCAGTTTAGTTAAGAGAGCTGCGTCCACACTAGGAATGTGTTCGTTAGTCTATCAACAATACTGCAGTGGAACAGCTTTACGTAAAGGAAATCTTGAGCTTTAGTTGCTTCCTCTTGTGTGCCCAGTCATGGCTGAAGGGCAAAACCCACTACTTCCAAGAGATTAACAATCACCCAGGAAAGTGGGAATTCATTTCCATTAAACACATTTAATCCTGTGCTTTACTACTTACTAAGGTTAAAGTAAGAATACCTCTCTTCCATGGGATGCAACTTTTGTTCTTTATGCTCAAGCCTCAAATCAAGCTAAATAAGACACCTGACTCAAAGGTGAACACTATGTGCTTCACACTACGTTTATCCAGGTGAACACTGTTCTTCTGCAAGCCTTCTCCCCCTCTGCTCTCTGTTTTATAAATGAAAGGATTATTCATGTGACAATAAGCAGAAGTGGAAGAAACTGCGGGATGGGGACAAGACAGCTGGAAAGATAAAGCAGTTTTCTGAGTATAAAGTTAGGAAAAGAATCCCAGAATGACAGAGGTTGGAAGGTACCTCTGGAGCTCATCTGGTCCAACCCCATGGTCAAGAAGGGCCACCTAGAGCAGGTTGCCCAGGGCCACATCCAGAAAGCTTTTGAATATCTTCAAGGACAGAGACTTCACAGCCTGTTTGGGTATCCTGCACCAGTGCTTGGTCACCCTCAGAGTGAAAAAAGTGTTTCTAGATGTTCAGACAGAACCTCCTGTGTTTCAGTTTGTGAAAGGAGCAACTAAAGGATGATAACCGATAGCTGTATCTCCACTCATTTCCCCAAACTAAGACCATCCTTTCTCTGTTTCTTCCAGGGAAGAAGCACCTGAAAGACTGTTACAGTTAGTCACAATTCTGGGACATGCTAATGGCAGCTAGGAGTCACTACAGCAAAAGTGACAGCACTCACTGCAACAGAGCTTATTGCCTATATATGAACTTAAGACACCTCTGAGTCACCCAGCTGCCAAAATGCAGAGTATTAAACTGCTTCTGCTTGCCTAAATAGGACTACTCACACAACTTAAATATACTCTTGGTCATTAGTTTGAGCCTCTTGTACTGTTAATCATGTTCCCACAACTAGTGTTCCTGCAAATTACTACAAAACGCATTAAGGATTTTACTGCACAAGCAGGTCAACACTCAGTATTGAGACTTACTTTTATTAAAAGCAGAAAAGTGTCACTTTACTACAGCTGAAGAACATTCACAGGAGCTCTGCAAGAGACCAAATGTTGCTGCAAGAACATAGTTCGCAAAACTAAAAAGGTAAGAACCATCAGAGAGGGCAAAACCTGTTGCTGCACAGAAAGGCAATATTGCCACACAGCCCACCTGAACTTGAAATAAAGCAGCAATTATTCATCAATAGTTTAATGCTGTTTTTTTCATGAAGCTCATGACTTTGTATGCTCATTTCAAAAAGTTTATATATATATATATAAACTGACCAAGTAATTACCTTTGTGCTGGCTATACGAAGCCAAGTTTCAGCTCCCTCCTTCTGCAGTTAATTAGGGTGAGGTTCAATACAACACCTCTAGTATCTTAAATATAGGTTCAACTGCACTGAGCTATTTTCAGTAGCATTAGCACTAGTATTCCAAACAAACCCCAAACCCTGGTCATAGCAAAGATTATTTCTAGAGTATAGCAAGCATAACTGGCACATGGTTGAATTCCTAGTCTGCTTGTTTCTCAAAGCAAGAAAAAAGCCTTATTTGAATGGCATTTGCCAAGTTTTCCTAACTTCTACTTTCCTCCCAGAATAAAATAGAAGTTAAGCTTGGGATTGCTTAGCAGTTGCAGTTTCCACTCACTTTTAGCTCAATGTCCTATTTCGATGAGAATCAGGTTTGCCTCCTTTGGCTCCAACTATGAGGCAAATCCTTCACCGCATGGTGCCATTGACCTACCTCCACTGCTGCAACTCTCCTTCCCATTCTGTACCCGACAGGCAGACACGGCCTTGTGCTGGTAACTTAGGTAAAATGTGAAATAATTCTATCCTGCTGGCCAAAGATTTAGAGCAAAGACCGTGACTACCATCAAAAGCCCAACAAATGAGCCACTGCTGTCGGTGGGTTTTCAGGGTGCTTCGTTCTACACAGATCCAGAGAAGTTTCTTGACCATAGCTGCTCAGGCAGCAGATGAATACAAATATCCAGTGTTTTTTGGAGTCAGCTCATGACTTCCAATACTTTATTTGTATTTCATTAGACTCTATGGTCTATTTATAGATTGTTTATCATACAGTTGCTAGAAGTCAGCCAGTCTACTTCTGTTTCTAGTAAAACATTACAAGTTAGTTCTGTGAAAACACACATTAAAAACTTGTCCTTTTAATCTTTTGACCACATTTCTGGACTACAGGCACAAGAGTTAGATTCTTGCTTAAAACTTCACCAGCTCAAAATTCAGATCTCTGGAAACTAAAGCAAGCACATTCCTCAACTCCATCAGCTCCAGTGGCACCCTGAGACTAACCAGCTACAGGCTGCACAGCTTGCCTTTACTCTGTACTCCCCTGTGCTCTTAATTATTCTCCCATCACAAAGCAAACTAAACTGTCTACCATTTAACATGCTTGCCGCCTCATCATCACTCCCAGCAGGGTAAGAAATAACTAAGTCTTAGGATTGTAAGGAGATCCTGACCCGGAAAAGACAAAAATGCACAAGATAAAAAGAGACAGTTTAGAAGCATAAAAACTGCTAAAGTCTGAATTCAAAGTTCGGCACATATTCAGAGTTCAGGCACATACACACAGCTGGATCAATACATGCAGGGAATCTGGGCCATCCTCAGATGTATTCAGCCTCAACCCTCAGAGTACTTGACAGCAAACTCCTTTCCTGTTCTCCAGCTTGCAGAACAATAAATAGGTTGGTAGCATTTCCTTTGCCTCTGCCCCTTCAAATAACAGGCCTGTACTATTTCGGAAGTTCATGTAATTTACTCAGCATGCTCATTTGCCACTCTTCCAATGAGGAAGGGACTGTAATTGGAACAGACACTCTAAAGTGTTAAAAAGCACCAAAAAATAAAGCACCAGTTTAGAGTGTGCCTCTAGTGATATACTGCCTAACAGAGAAGCAGAAGATGCCGAGAAGTCATCAGAAAATAAGTTGCATCAGTGCAGTTACAGTTCGGCATTCAGACTTTATTTTGAACAGCATCACCAGGTCTTTTTGTTTCCAAATCCTGCACCATCTTAATCAAACACTGCTCTTAAAAGTTTAGTCAAAACTCTTCATCTTCCATTCAAGGCCTCAAGTACTATAAACGTCTCAAGCTTGCTTTCAAGTGTCTTACACTGCCACGAAGTGAGAAAGTTCAAATGCCAAGGGACTGTCAGATTGCCCACATTTTAGTGGAAAAATAAAACGCAAAATCGAAAGCATTGAGCAATTTTCTAGTCCCACCTGAAGGCCACATGATTTCCTGTATCAAAGCAGAAGTGTCACCAAAAGGTCACTATTCAAGTATAACTTGTAGGACAGGAGGTACAACACGCTGCAGATTCATGGCACGGACAAACGAGGGGTACCAGGAGGCCAAGTGTTACTCACCTTGCCTTCAGAGCTGGTCAGCTTGACCACCAAGGAACTAAAGCAGGCAGAAAATTGGCTCCAGCTGAAAGATGTTGAGAGAAAGCAGATCAACTCTTCATTCCCACCACAGCTGGCCGCAGGTTTGCTATCTGCCATCACATCCAGTCCAGTGCAAGAGACTTCAGGCTCTGGACCCCCTATTCTGGGCTGAATTTACATTGAACTAAGCTAAGGTCCAAACACGCTAGGCTTACCCTGGAAAAGTAAGTGTATGCTCCAGTCTGTGGGTTTTCAGAACTGTAAGCATCTATACAGAGTTTTAACCACCAATTCTCAGTATCTAAGAAGCCTTTATAAGACCTACTGCGCCCCCCCCCCCCCCCCCCAANGGAAACTGCAATTTGCATTACATATCCTGCTAGGCAGGAACCACCCCTAAATTAAATACAGTGGGACTTTAGCCCTGACAGTACAAGGTGTTTCCCTATAACTGCACTGATTAAACAGTTGCAGACACCAGACTCCCAAGTCCTTTTTAGCAGACGTCACACTGCACAACATAAAGCAGCAGGCAATTGGCCAAAAATGGTTAGCAAAAAGGATTCCTTAAACCTCCAGCATCCAAATATAGCCCTAGCTGGTCACATGGGCTGCCATACAGTAAGTGCTCCTCATTTTACCTACCCTTTGATTAAATGGTTTGAGCCAAAAAGCATGTACTTAGAATAGCATTTCGATTTCCAGCCCAGTTCCATAAACTGCATAATCTTCCTGTACTTTCCACGTTCAGATTGGCAGAAAGGAAAAGTTGATTTAGGTTTCTAGTGAGCGCAAAGGGGATCATTAGCTACAAAAAGCTAACAGAATATGAGACCTCTAACACATGTGTGTACACACACAGACATATACTTATGCGTATAAATATAAAAGCAGCATATCTGCCATACAGCGGAGCTGCTGTGAAAGACTCGCTCACTAACAAACTACTGATTTGTAATTTAAAATAAATCAGCATGCCTTACTCCACCTGACCTCTAGCAATTCCTGTTTTTCATATTGCTCTCATCATGATGAGACCCGATCAGCTGATTTTGTCCACCTCACCAGAACTCCACCATCGAGTTTCTACATCAAGAAACTCTGCAAAAACTTCTGAAGGGAGACAGGCTGACTTGTACTGTTGCGAGATTCCAACTTAAACTGAAGAAAAGAAGCTGAGTTTGGTCCTTCATTTCTCAGCCCTTCAAGCCATTGCCCACGTTCAATACAGTCCAGGCGTCAAACAAGGTTATATTAGAAAACTTTGCAACTGCGCTAATAAATACTGGTGTCACTTATGAGTCACTGGGAAGGCCAAAACCTCCCCCTTGCACCAGCGAGGATGACGTATTGCAGTGCTAACTTACAACAAACCCTGTGATTTTCGCTGAGGGTTGAATTTACGTGGTAGCAATCACTCAACACACGTTGAGGAGTCTGAGGTGCCTAAAGAGGAAGAAAAAGCTCAGTGCCACAAGGCAAGGCCTAAACATTGAATCAGCAGCACACTTAATGCACCGCATTACAATAGGGCTTTATATCATATCGCAGGTTTTTGCTAACAGCAAAAAGTCTTTTATCCAACTCCTGGTCCCTAGTGAAGCTACTATTCTTTTTACACGCTTAAAACAAAGCACAATTGGGAGCAGCGTCGAGCACATTGACATACCCAGTACCGATTCAGTCCCACCGAGCACCACAGTCGGTTTCACATTTACACCGACAGCCAGGCTGGCCTGACTACACCGAAATAACCCTCGGATACCCAGATGTTGCACTATTTTTACCCTGGAAAATGAAAAAAAAAAAAAAAAGAAAAAAAAAAAAAAAAAGAAAGAAGAAAAAAAAAAACCCCAACACAACAACCCACAAAACTTCAGAGCAGGAGGCCAGGGCAGCAAAGACTTTATTCCCAGGCTGCAGGGGTGCAGGTTTGGGTGCTGGGCAGCGGGACGGCTCGCCGTCCGTCTGTCGGTCGGTGGGGTCCCGGCGGGGCAGCCTGCAGTGACGTGTCCACCTGAGGCTCCCGGGGCCGCCGCCGCCGCCGGAGACAAAGTTCTGTAGTGCACTGACTGCTATCGTACCCAGAGTCGGAGTGTCACAGAACTTTGCTTCCGGAGGCTCCAATCCTCCGCCGGTACCGGCACCGGCGCCGCCTGCCAGCGCAAGTTTCCCTGCCTGGGAAGGAAGCGGAGAGGCGCACACGGTTAGAGGTGGGGAAGGCAGCCCCCTCCTCCTCCTCCTCCTCCCCCC
>VZSF01002489.1:39605-101023 GCA_013398295.1 Chionis minor
TCGGTGCTCCCCGCCCCGCCTCGGCCCGCCGCCCCTCAACGCCCGGGCCGGCGAAGGCGAAGCGGCGCTGCCGCCGCGGCGGGGGCTGTTGGGATGCGTCCTGCCCTCCGGCGGGGGTGCTCAGCCGGTGCGGCGGCGGGAGGGCTGCGGCCGGGCCTCCCGCTTAGAGCGCCTCGGTGTCACGGCGGGCGGGGAGCTCTGGCTGCCGCTCCCCCTAAAGCCCCCTCAGGTGGCCTGGCTTCCCCCTGGGACGGCAGCCCGCAGCGTGGCGGCTGTGAGCGGCAGAAAATGTGGGGCGTGTCTAGTTCCTGCTTCGAATTTGAAGGATTTTGGAAAGTGTGTAACAGTTTTTACTTCAAAGTGTGCTCCCGCGCCCGGAACAAAGAGCCGGGGGGGGGGGAAGGGGTGGGTGTGCTGGGGGAAGAGGGGGTTTGCTGCTCGCCTTTTGAGAAGGTGTCAAGACTTGGCTCGGGGCTCCGTGGGTCTCGAAGTACACTCTAGTGTGAAATCGGCCGAGTGAAGATTTGAAAATAATAATTCCCGCGGTTGTTTTTCCTCTTTTACATTGAATTAAAGTCTTTAAAGTTCAACCTGCCTTGCCGCTCGGCTTGTTCACGAGGCTCGGACGAAACTGCCGAGGCAGCTGACTGAAGAAGGGGCGCGGGGCGAAGTTTGTAGCCGCGCAGGCCTCAAGAGTGGAAGTCCTCTTGTGCCTCAGGTGGCGGAGCAGCCTTAGGGGAACCCTCTGTCCACCCATCCATCCACCCACCCATCCATCCATCCGTGGGTCAGAGCTGCGCGTGCATGCAGGTGTGCACGGGAGGAGGCGCGCGGCCCTGTCTGCCGGCACCAGCACGGTGCAGGTGACATCCATCCAGCACTGGCGTGGTCCTCATTGCCGCAGGATCACAGTGATAGCTGTTAATCCAGGCCCATGGCTGTCATTTCAGTGTCTGAAAGGGAAATAAACTGAAAAAAGCCTTGAAATATTATCACTTTTTTTTAGGTTGTTTTTTTTTTTTTTCATTTAAACCGATTTAAAAACATAGTGTTTGGGGAGGGAGCAGCTCAGAAGAACCTCTTACCTTTGAAAACTTGAATTTTGCGTCCTCCTCTTTAGGTCCTTTGTCTTCCGAACCAGAAATGGCAAGTGGTTCCTGAGCCTTTCTGCCATGTTTATGAAGCCCGTTCCTCCCTCCCTCTCCTGCACCTTCACCGTGCTGTTCAGTCTTTAGCCTTTTGCTGCGGTTTTCCATGCATTGTGTTATTTCCCACTTTCCTGTTCCCCCTCTATCCTTGCTTCCTCAGCGTACCACCCGTCTGCTAGGCCACAGAGTTGGCCTCGGCTATGCTGTTGCCACTCGGCCGTGTGTACGGGAATATTGATTTTACAGTGTGTATGCTCTGTAAAAAAAAAATCAATATTTCAGTAGATTGAGGAGAGCGTGCGGCAGTGTAACGGAGCCCAGCCTGCTCATGTAACATGCAGGGGTCCTCATTCAGAGATTGAGGTCAGTCAGAAAATGGAAATGTGTTTTCTTATTTTATTGTCTGTTTCAGATTTAATGTAGGTGTTTATGTTCTCGTGTTTAACTTACAGCAGGGCAGGCAGTTACTTTAAAGTCATATCCAACAGAATGTCACACGATGCAGGCAACATACACAAAAAAGCATGCCTCAGGCATACAATCCATTTTTTAGAGCTTAATAAACCCCCTCTTCCTCTTACCCATCATATGTCTATCAAACAACAGTTGTGAGGAAAAATTAGTAATTTTTGTCTCTGCAAATATAAAATCACTTTCCGTTGTTCAGTGCAAACGTGGGTTTTGATTATATAATGAAACCTGCAGTGCTTTAATGAACTCCAGTACAGTGGCGTGTATCGATGAGTGTCATAAAATGAGCATAAGAGAAAAGAATGAGGGAGGAGAAATAACGAATGTATGACACAAAACCAGAGTAAAAACTCCCATCGATTTTAATGGACCTGGGATTTCAGCCAGAGTGTTCTCCGTGATGCACTAACCGCTTTTTAAACTGTTGCATCATGCCTTAAAATTCAGCAAAAGTACTTCTTGAAATGACATGTGAAACCACTGCATTCTCAGGCTCAGAGTCAAGATTAGTGTAAGCTAGCTATTGTTTCACAGCTCTGGAGAGGCTTGATATGGCTTTATCTTTACTTAATAATTTTATCTTCTGTTTTTTGTCGGAGGCTATTTCTCATCTACTGAAACCTCTCACTGCAGCAGTGAGTGCAGATCTATACAATGGGCAGAGGAGTATGACATTTGTGAATGTTGCGGTGCTTTGCGCTGAATAACGTGCATTTAGGGATGCTACAGGGGCCCTCGTGCTCGGTAAAGAGGCAAAGGTATTTATTCTTCCATCATTGTGCATTGTTAGTTGGAGACTTTGATTTGGCAGTCGTGGCTGGGGAGGCACGCAAGGCTGGAGCGGTAATGTCTTCTCTCAGTTACAGCTCCGGTTTAGGACATGACTCATGTTGAAGGCTTCCAAATGTAAAATACTGCTACCTACAGATGCAGGCTATACTGGGCTTTCTCAAACGTCAGCTGATTTTCTCCAGTCACTGACCACTGATTTCCAATATGTTTGTGTTTCACTGTTCTGAAAAAGTATTTGTTGTGCTCAAGTGTGGAGGGGTTTTTCCTTATTGAAAACTGTTCATTTTAACATTTTTTTAAAAAGTTCAGTAAGAAATTAAATGTAAAAGGAATGGTAATAGTGGTAATACTTAGTATTACCAGTTGCTGGGAACCTTTGCACTTACCACGCTTCAAAGCGTACCTCAAGACATGCAATATGTCCTAATGTATTTTAGGTATAGTTTACAAAATAGTAGTGCAATAACATAGAATGTAAAATATATTAAAACCACTATGACATAGTTTTCTTTAATTCTACAATGTTTTTTCCCAGTATAAATATGATAAAACTTCAAGGAAAGTGTTATTCCAGTTTAAATTATAAAGTAAACTCATACCTGAAGATTAAGGAATAATAATTAGGGTTGCATATTACTTTAAGAATCCATCTGCTTTAGCAGCAACTGCTTCCAACTAAGAAGATTCAAGAAGGTGGTTACTGCACAAGACAAGGCAAAAGCACACGATACAGAGGACCTAGCTGTGACATTTTTTGTGAAATAAGGAAGAACAATATTTTACAGAATATTATCCTTAACTTAAAAGGTGGGAGAGTTTTATGATAGAATCCACTTTTATGAACAGAAGACACTTTTTTCCAGGTGTCCTCCTCTGCCAGCTTTATGAAATGGTAAATGGGGGTTTTGGGGGGTTTTTTTGTGTTTTTTTGTTTGTTTTGGGGGTTGTCTTTGTGTTTTTTTATTTTTCCATTTTGAAATCATTAGTACATTATAAGAATTAGTATTTAATTTGAAACTGGAGTTGTGCAGGATGGAAAATTAATTATCTCATTAGTAGGAGAACTTTTACAATATTCATACAATAAGTAAAGACTCAGTCATAAACATCAATCAGTATTATAGAACGTTTTAAAACAAATGTAAACAATTTATATCATGACAGTTTATAGCACTACTTATTCATAAAAGAAAAATAATACATATAAACTCAGTGGCATATCATTCTAATTCTTAGTTGGTTATTATCTGAGATTGCTCTTGATTAAATATGATTTGTGTTATATCTGTGTAATTCTGTACTTCATTACTATAATAAATGTGCATTAAAACTGCATTATAATGTCCTAATTGTGAAATTGCCATTGAGTAAATTAAGGTTATGAGCACTGTAATGCAGTATTTTACTAAAATGTTATATTTCCTAGTGCTTAAATTTCCTTGCATCTTAGAATCATGAAATTAATTGCTAAAGTTAATAAATAATGATAGATAGTCTAAGCAAGTCAGTGGTAATTCAGGAAAAAAAAATCCAGGTTTCCTGAGTTCTCACTGTCTCTCTAAATAGGAGACAAAGATGATACCTCTTTCTGTAATCATAGAGATAAGTGTTTGATAGAAATATAATTTTGTTAGAACCTGGACACCACAAAATAAGATCAAGTGTTAGGTTAAAATTTCAAGATACAAAGATGTCATTGAACGAACTTTTCGTTCAAGTCCAGTGGAAGTCTAAGTCTTTCTATTGACTTTAATAAAGCTTTATCAATTTGTAATGTGCTGGCATCAAGTGTATGAATAGCTCCATTAGTTAAGTAACTAATGCAAATTTGCTCATAACATCTCAGAGTTTAGAAATCGAATCCTAGATGTCTCCTAAAAATCCGCAAAGGTTCAGAAGGACTTCATATGAGTTGCAGATCCCAAATGGAGGGATTCTGTCAGCATTTTAAAGGTATGGATGGATCTGCAAGGCAACCACTGCTGTGCTGGTGTAAGAGTATCTGCAAAACATTAGTATTTTGGAGAACAATAGAAATTTCAAAATTTGCTTTTGTTGTGCATTAAAATGAAATTAGGACCTTCCTGAAAAAATGCCAAAATGGACATACAAAGATGTAACCCAGTAAGAATACTCCCTTTTACCCTGTCTGAGGCTGTTCGGCTTTGTATAACTGGCCCAGAAAGACACTAACATGCTGAATCGATGGGTTTTGAACCTCTCTTGCCCATATCCCCCAGGGAATGCCTGAACGCTGAGCAGCCATCTGTTTTGAGGAAAAGAAGGGAAAGTTTGTCTTTCACTTTTTTTTTTCCAGAAATTCACTTCTGAATCTGAGAAGCCTTCTTACTGGAACAAATGCTTTCCCACAAAAAGGTTCCGTGTCAGCGAGTCAGCATTTTCGGATACAAACAAATATATTGTGGGAAAATTCCCAACAAGCTTTACTTTGGAGTCCTTCAGAAAAAAATCACGCAAAGGAGAATTGTTGGAATGGCATTTACAAAGGGGACGCACATGCGATCCTCTATAGAGTCCAAATAAAGAGACATGGCGGTATCTAGGACAAAGACTTGAGGGAATTTAACCTTTCATTTTTAGGGCAGTAGAAATCCCCGTTATAAGAGAATCAGACAGAGATAAATAAACAACCAAATTGTGTACCATCCACCACAAGCCATGATTTAATTGGTTTATAACAACTTTAATGGGGATTGTGCTGAAGCTGCTAGGCAGAGTCTGCAGGACCGGCGCTGAGATGTGGCGACCACGGGGTTACTGACATAACAGGCCCAACTTTTCTTGAACGATGTGTCCTAGAAATGGAAACCGAGGGTCATATTGCTCAAACTCATGAACAACTGCTTACGTAAGTATTCTCCCTCAATTCAAACCTGTCCTAAAAAGGCACTTGCCAAGCTTCTGGCTGCGACAATGTGAAAAGAAGGCAAATAAGCAGACTAAGAACCGTTCAGGCTGTAGTCAAATGCTGCTTGCAGAAATGGCTGGGGCAGCCATGAAGTTACCTACTTCTTCCACCTGCCCCGCATTGGCAGCTCAAACTAACCCAGTTGCCTTCACGGTGATGGAGAGAAGAACTTGCACACACCATTCCTGTGGTGAAAGCTGTAAAGCCGGACACCATCGCTGCCCTTTCTCTGGTGGGCGTCTGTCAGTGTTTGATTGCAACTTTTTCCCAAGCCTAGCAGATCAAAACTGGCGACCTTCAAGGCTGAGGGACAGAATTCACGTGGCAAAACTGAATGGACAAATGTCAGTAATGCAACTGGCAACTGCAGACTAGCTGCGAGTGCGAAGAATATTAAAGAAAGTCACCCCCTCCTCCCTGCACGTACATTTTGTCTGGGGCTTTTTAATAAAGAGGCAAAAGCGGTGTCATTTGCAGATATTAGTCTTGTGTGGAACTTTGGGAAGCATTTAGGAAAGGAAAACTCTTTTTACATTCTGAATAACCAAAGAAGATAGAAGGTGGTGGAAAAAATATGCGTGACAGTTGTGTTGTGTGACAATTTTTCTTATCCTCCTCCAAACCATTTGCCTGGCAAATCTCTTCTTTTTTCTTTTTTATTTTTTTTTCCCCACTTAATTTTTAGGGCCTCATATGCAGGTCACCCCTCAAGGCACAAGCACAAATAATGATTGAAACTTACTTGCTAAGTATCCAAAGCAATAAAATTATAGGTAGTAACTACTATTTACAAATATTTTTAAAAATAGTATTTGACTTAGAAGTATCCTTACTTGATAAAAATAATATCTCTACCACATTTAGTTAATTTCTCCTACCTACATCAAAGCATGAATTTCGGGAAGATAGGGTCGTTCAAGGAAAAGAAACTGAATCTGTAGCAGAAAAGCCCTTTCCTCAGTTTCCTTAAATATGTACATGAAAAATTATCAAACAATCCTATGACACAGAGGCATTTGGCTAGGGAAGACCTGCTCTAATGGAAAGCCTTTAGTTAGCTTGGGGGTGGGAGAGATGCCACACTTCCCGATGAATCCTGGAGCGGGGGGCTTTTCTGGGTCATCCCAGTTCTAGCTCCCTTGGAGCCTGTCGCTATGCCGAGCACTCGGCAGCTTCGGTATTCATCCAGGATGCAGCCTGGCTACTCCAGAAGGTACCCAGCTCCATGATCATGTTGCAAACATCAGCTCCTGTCTCGGAGGTGACAGGCTGGGTACGATGACTCGGAGTCCCACTGAAATCAGCATTGTACACCCAGCCTTCAGAGGCCATCTGTACCTCCTCCAGAACACTGCGGCTTTTCATAACAGTCTTGAAAGAGGAAGCGCACTCATTGCACCTTCTGGGAATTTCTGAAGAATACAGTTCAAAAGTTTCCTCTTCCACTGTTTCCTAATTCTAAGGAAGAAAAAGTATCTTTGTCCTGTCCAAATGCTGAGGAGATGAAAGGAAGTTTGGCACCTTGGGTTCAGAACATTAACGATCACTTAGACTTTCACCTCTGCTTAGCGCTGATTTATGGCTTTCACCTTGCAGGATGCATAATTCAAATCACCATCTGCTGGGTCCACAGGAAGAATCTTCAGGCCAAACCATTACGGCAACCCGTTACTCCTCCGGCTTTCTACACCAGCAGGAAACATCAGTGAATGCCAAGCTTGTGCAACTGCAAACAAAGGGAAATGGGTATTCATATCTACCATTACTTTCATAATTGGTTGAACAGGGCAAAAACAATCTTACCAGGAAATCCTCACAAGTCTGAACTACATCTATCAGCCTTGTTTGCTTGCCAGTTCTTCTGATGAACCGCAGGAAATACATTCCGACTCCAGCACAGATTGTTCGGAGGAGACAAGATAGGCTCATTAGCTCCATAACCTGCAGGCAGTAGGCATACACACAAACCGCTCAGCCTTTGCACGGGGTAGCAGCGATGCAACCCAAGGGGCTTGCCTGGCGCGACTGGATGCTGCGTTCATGTTTATGTTGGTCATATAACCCTGGCTGTGGTTCCTTATCAACGCACGCGTGACCTCGACAGAGCAGGCTGTTAGATCCCAAGCTCCCGTCCACGAGAAACCTGGATATAGCACAGGTTCCCCTGCGTGCAACTTCCCAAAGAACTGTATTTCTTCTGTGCTGGAGGGTAAGTAACTCTTCAGTAAAAACACTAATTGTTGCACTGATCACTGGTAATTAGAATCACTCCAAGGTGTGGTGGAATTGCTGGACAGGACTTCCTAGGCATAGTAAGCCACAATTAGATTATGTCTTTTTTTTTGGAAAAATACATGATTTTGCCAAAGCTATCTGTGCAACACACCATGAAATGCATTTAAATAAATGATCTGGATAACTGAACAGTATGTTTCAAATGAAATACATCAGAAAGTAAATGAGGTATATTCCACGGTTCTGAAGATTTCTGTTCCCTCCAGTTAAATTCCCTGTCATTAAATGGAGAATGTCACGAGATTTATTAGTTTGTTGTCTATAAAACTTTTAGCAAATTTATATATGCCGTACGTAGTTGCTTTCAAATAAAGGAGTTACAAGCTGTCTGACGAAAAGATTTTTTTTTTTTTCTCATTGAAATCCACAGGAAGATTTCTGTCAACGACGCTAAAAGGAGGAGGAAAACTTTATAAAAGTTTCCTTTTGAAACTGATTGCCTAGAGTCCTGTACTGTAAGAAAAATGTTGCTCTCTAGATCCCACCACAGCGTTCTGCTAATTTTATGTGTTTAGGAATAGCCTGTCAAAATTCTGAAACACACGGGGGTCCTAATCATGAGCAGCTTGTTCCAGATAGAATCATATTTCCTACGTTGCAGGACAGCAGGGGGAAAAGTGCTTCATTTGCACCTCACAGAAATGTGCTTTTCCTCCCTGATTTCTCAGCCGAATGCAACAGGACACTTCCTCTGGCCCTTAGCAACAGCTCTTAGCGAGGGCCGACGGAGAAGAGCAAGGAGCAAAGCCAGGACTAGCAAAGAGCTATTGATTCGTGAATGAAAGAGAACATTTTCTGAAATAAAAAAAATCAGCTAGTCACAATAATGTTAGGACAAGGCTAACTTTAGTGACTAGAAGTAAAAAGGACAGGCAACTTAAATTGACATTGATCTTGTTGGCATTCCAAGGGTAATATTTTTATTATGATAAAATGTTCTTTAACAATCTCTCTGGTGAACTGGGCACAAACATGCTTTTCTTCTACCTTGGTCCTGCCTATCTTCCTGTTCCACCTATTTTTATACTATTAAAAAAATATTTGTTTAGGCAATGCAAACAAAACCCCCCCCATCCATGTGTTTAAGTTCCCTCTCCGTTTATGCTATAATGTAGTGCAGGAGCAGGGAGACAGCTGAGAATTTTGTTTCAAACCAATTTGCTGATTTTGTCTCCTTTTCAGTCTCCATTCAGAAAAAAACAATCATAAAACTTGCCTAAAGTGTTTGTAAGCGTATAGGACCTGGATACAAGTTCTACAGCACCCTTCCCAGCAAACACACAGGTGGAGGTACACACATAATAAATACACACACACTTACGCAGGTGGACAGACAAATGTGTTTTGTCCACAGAAGTATTTTTGTGTATGCTAATATAGAATAATCAATAAAGAGGTGTGTGCATATATATATGTAACTTTTTCAAACATTTTAAAACTTTGATCCCCAAAAGTTAAGAGATGAAAAGATGGAATTAAAAATAACCCCCATGAATTTTCATCTTGCATAATATTCCATGGTTTTCTTTGTCCATGTTCAGCGGCAATAATTCATCTCATTAACATTTTTCATAGCGGGGAAATAGTTTGTGTGCCTTTCAACACTGCTCCAACAATATATAGTAGAATTACATGACAAAATGTATTGGTAGCAGACATATAACTATTGCTTGTTATTATAAAGTATCAACAACACATTCATGGGCTGCACAAAAGACAGTCTCTAGTTGAAGCCCTGTAGAGTCTCTGTGAAGATTTATGTGGGTTTTTTTTCTGCAGCGTATGATGTGGCAGAATGACCAGTTTATGATGTGGGTGGAACTTTGTTCAACACATGAAAATGCCTCCGCTCTCCAGATTATGTTCTCCCGTGGTAGGCAGTAATGCTTTCTGCCCTCCATATGGCCACCATGTGCCAGCAGACACCAAATTAGTGTGTGGGTTAAATGTAAAATAACCACAAGAGCTCCTGAGCCAATAATTACAAAGCTCCTTTTGATATGGTTAGTGTATCATTATCTGTACCGTGCAATAATAAAACAGAGCTCGTGTTGTCCCCCTCTTCTCCTTCAGTAGCTGGGTAGTGCAAAACTACCACACATAATTGATGTCCACGAAATGCTTTTAGGAATTGTCATAGCAGCAGCGAAAAGCACACCAAGTTCTCAGTTCTAAATTAGGCATTAACTTGAATAAAATGCTGGTGGGGGGAAAAATTGGCTTATTCTATGCATTCACTAAATCTTGAATTCTGTTCTGAGTTACCCAGTCTCTGGGGTAGATCATCTGGTTCAGAGAGTTTCTCAGACATTTAAGAAGTCTTTCTGTCCATTTAAAGCCTAAGTTATCAATTTTTAGCACTCAGTACTTGGTGTGGATAAGGAACATGCTGGTCTGTAAACAGCGCCACTTCTTTCCAGGTGCAGTTCAAGGCTTGGATGTGCGGTATTTTATGATTTTGGCCTTGCCACAAGTATCTCAAAAACTAGCCCTTGTGCTTTTACTCAACAGCTGAGATAAGCTGGGGTTCAGAAGCTGACGGTTTCTGGATATGCCTAGCTAAAGGCTTAGGACAGGTCATTCTTAGTAAAGGACTCATGACTATTGCTTTGCTTTGGTGCACTAGTTCCCAAGATTTTTGCAAGGGTTTTTTCAGAGGTTTTTGAGAAGGTGCATTTAGTGGGAGGGATTTGTTGAGCAGGGAGTGCTTACACTGGCTTTTCGCTTACGCTTGGTAAATTTGGATTATTACTGGTGATAGTTCCTAATGGTATTTTGTGTGTGGTTATGACTGACCTACTGTGTTAAATGAAAACAAGTAGCACTTCTCACTCATTTGTCTTCTGAACGTGTAGTTGAGAACATTCTAGCTGTCTGGTCCAGGATGGGCTTCCTACTCATCTCCTTGCAACATCTATAAAGCGATAGATGAGCAAAAATCCATCTTTATCTGAAAACGCACTGGAATAGAGAAGTCGGTGCACGTATAAAATCCTGTTAGAAAGTAGCTCACATAAATCACAAATAGGATTTTCAGTTTTGTCACCTACTTGTCATTTGTAACAATCAGCAGTGGTTCTGATGAGCTTTATCCTCTTCTTCATTAGAGTGTATTAATTATATTAGTAAGTAATTAATTATAGTGTACTAATTATTAATTATGCTGAATTAAATAATAAAGAAAAGTATGTCTAGGGTATAGAAAGGAAAGCTATGTGTAGAGGGGCAGCGCGCCAAGGGTTCTGTTGTTAATGCTCTGTAATGGATCATCATTGTTTCAATGCTTCTGGTGTTACCCTCTGATGGAGGACTGACACCTGAGGGAAGTGAAAGAAGTCTCGGTGGCAGCTTCTCCAGCTGTGATTTCCCACCCAGGCTTCACATTGCCTGCTCTGTAAAACCAACAGTGTGACACTTCATTGAGAACCATGTCACACATCAGGAGCGGCTGCAGCTCCTTCTCACATTTTGTATGAGCAATTGCAACTTGGCTTATAATCTTTATTAAGACTGTCAGGGAACAGTTATGCAAAAAAAAAAAAATTCTTTCTGATTTACATTGATAATTTGCATTTAATTACAATGGTATTTGTATCTAAAATACTAGCTATGTTTTTTATTTTTTTTTTTTCCCAATCTGTTATATTGGTTTCCTGACCCAGACAGCTCCCACGGGTATCAAACACCCAGTAAGTACTAGATTTTTGCACTGCCTCTCTGGTTTGGCTGGCAGACATGCAAAATCACACACAGGCAAATTGCTCCAAACCAGGTTGGCAGAGACTGAAAGCTGTTACTATCTGGAGTCTGTCCAGAGATAGATGGGAATTACAGTAATTTTAGAGTCTCAGTCAAGTTCCTGGCTGACCAGTATCTACATCACAAAGCCACCACTATACCCTTTGCTTGGCAGTAATTAGTACTTTGTTAACAATCTCCATAGGGAAACTGTTAGCAGAACGCACAAGAAAGACCGGAGAGAGAGTAATAGGGCAAACAGCTGAATATCCAAAATAGCTATATGGAAATATCAGCAATATGTTGAATAAATGTGAAAACTCAAGGTCTTCACAAACTTCACAAACCCATGACATAATAGGTGCCACAGAGTCCTGATGGAATAAATCAGGGACCTGGAATAGGGACACAGATACAGCTTTTTCCAGAAGAATAGACAGGACAAGGCATTTGGACACGTGTACTTGCTTTCCCACTTGAGGGAAAGCTAAGAAGCTAGCTTCTTGACTGCTTTGGGTGGAAATGAGGAAAGACAAGAGCAAGATGGATGTCTTGTTGGAGGTCTTTTGGAGAAAACTAAATCATGAGAAAGAAGAAATACGTGAGGCTCTTTTTGCTTGAACAGCTCACAGAGATATTCAAAAGAGTCAGCCTCACCCCTACAAGGCACTTCAAATAGCATTATACCTACTGAAAAGGAATAGAGGAGGACACAGGCAGTTGTCAGGGTCTTGGAATATGCTGAGGGCAGATTTTTTCTCAGAAGGTGGGGAGGCGAGGAGGCATGATATATGGGGACACAGCTAAATTGTTTTGATTCAGTGAACAATGAGTGGTGTCTCGAGAATCTACAGGTGGAAGGTAGTCTGGGTGAAAGCAAGTATAAAATGACAGATGGCCACTATTTTAAGAAAAGCCTCTCTATTAAGGATGAACTATGAAAAAACAGGTTTCCAAAAATTCATAAGCTGGGGTGGAGGCCTCTTGAGAAGGTAATTGAAAGGATAAAATACTAGGGCACCACTGCCAGATACTGAAAAAAAAATACGTATTAAAGGTTCTACAATAAGCTGCTCGGGTACAAAGGAAAGAGAAAGCATAATTGCAGACTGATGTGGTACTCTGAGGCGTTCTCTAGGCACCTGGAAATCAAAGCTTCACAGAAAACCTGGAAACGGGGACACCTGGCTATATAATATAGAAAGATAAAGCAAAACAGTTGGGCACACAAGGAGTTACAAATCGCAGAAGGCATAAAGGCAACCAGAAAATGTTGCCAGAACATAAGGTGACAAAAGAAGTACAGCTATGTAGCAAGGACAGCAAATAGCAGACAGCACAAAAGAGGCCAAAATACTAAATCCCTTTGTTGTTTCAGCCTTCACTAAAGAAGTTAGTGGTGACCAATACCTAATAAAATTAGTTTAAACAGAAGAATAAGGGGCAGGCCAGAGCAGACAGGGAACAGTTAGAAATGCTTATCTAAATTAGTTATATTCAAGGTCAGATCACATTCACCCAGAAGTAAGTGTTGAAGGAACTAGTCACAGTAATGTTTGAGCCATTAGCAGTTGCCTGGGAGTATGTACAGAATGGACCTGAGGGACAAGAGGGGAATAAATATAATATAATAAATATGACATGACATGACATGACACGACATGACATGACATGACATGACATAACACATAACTATAATGCCTGCCTGGAAAAAGGGGTAAATGAATTACTGGACAGTCAGCCTACCTTTGACACTCAGAAAGAGACTCCAACAACTCAGTGTACGATACACGTATAAGTACTTGGAAGCTAAGAAGGTGTTAAAAAGTAAAACCAAATCACACCAAGCCAGGTTAATTTCCTTCTTTTCTCAGATAACTCACATTCGTAGCATTCAATAGGCCATATCTTTATTTTAGCAAGGGTTCTGGTATGATCCTTTGTGACATTGTTATGAACAAACTGGAGACTAACTGAAAATGTTACCTGGTTAAGCATGAGAAAAAGTGCTGTCTAAAAGAGGACACTCAAAAAGTTACAGACATTCAGTTATGTGATACACACAGTGGTTATTTCAAATGGGATCTCATTGGAAGATCTTATGTATCTCATTTCTGCTTGATATGGGCGATATGGGTGGCGGAACAGACAGTGAGGAATAGGGAGGGAAGAGCTTCCAGGCAGTTCAGAAACCAGGATCTGAATTCAAACCAGTCTTCACTCCAAATGAAACAAATGAGGTGGAGCTCAGTAAAAACATATCTAAAGCATTACACTTGGGAAGGGGAAATCAAATGAACATTTACACAATAAGAAATAAATGCAGTATTTTCAGGAGTACTGCAGAAAAAGAAGCAACTTGAAGTTACGATAGATTTCAAACTCAATGGATTAATAACATGGTGCTGTCACAAAAAAATGCAAGTGTTGCTTTGGAAATGTATTCAGAGCTAGACTGTAAGAAGCAGGGGTTAGAAAGTTTCAGCAGAAATCCTTTTTCCAGCTGTATTTAAGAAGGTAGGAAAGTTAGAGAGAATCCAGAAGGAATCAACAAAAGTGATAAGAACGTATGCAGAAAGGTGGCAGAGACTGCACTGCCTTCTTCTGGACGGGAATGACAAGGGGCACAACAGCAAGCTTGCAGTGCATAAGCTTGTCACAAGGAAAATGGTGGTTTGTTGGGAGTCAGTAGGACAAAAAGAAATGAGTTTCATTGGCAGCAAAGCAGATTTGGATCTGATAGTGAGGACAAAATCCTAGCTATGAAGCCACTTGAGCAAACTTATTAATAAAGGCTGTGGAGTCCTCTCTCCCTGGAAAAGGATGGTATTTTGAACATGTATAGCAGTGAAAAGTCTACAATAAAAAAATCTAATGTAAAGCAAATTTTCTTTCGGAGCCAGGCATCCCAACCTGTCTTCCCCTGACAAATGGAAGGCTTACTGGTAGCTTGCTTCACGTGCTTACGCAGCACTATAATTATCATTACCTACAGATTCATTGAGTTCTGATTTGTCCTCCACTGAATAACTGGTATCCTAGTAACACTTTCTTTGATTTTTTTTTTTTTAAATATCAGTTATTTTTATCTGCATCATTTCTGAAACTGCTGACAGTAGCAAAAGCTGAGGACCTTTCATGCTGTGTAAAGTCTATGTCCTACCATGACAGATAGCCTTTGTTATGCTCTTCAGGATCATACGACTTGTTATGCCAATTTAGAGCAGTCACTTCACCCAGCTTTCCTTCTCCAGCAGCAGCTGTTGCCTTCACAGTATCCTCTTAATGAACAAAGAAAATAGAGAACAAGAAAGATGACTTCAAATCAGTTTTGCTCCTTCTCCAAACCAATTTTGCTCTCTCTCCCTGTACTCAGTCCAGTTTGTCCAGACCAAACAGTACAGGTCTTAATGGGAAAATTATCACTAGACAAAGAACATGGTGGTTTCTTCCCACACACATATCTGCCATGATACAGCAAAAGCCACCATTTCCAGAATCCACGTCTCCTTACACCAACCCTTGTCTTCAGGAAAGAGAAGCACTAATCCTGCAGCATCCCTAAATCCCCTCTGAACACCACTTTGTGGCAGTTTTTAGGTTAAGAATTTGCTGCCTGGAGCTCTGGCTTGGGAGATTGTCTCCAGCACTGTCACATGTCCTTCTTTGATAGAGGCCAGTGATCACACCAGCTACCATTATCACTTCATTGTGGTGATTGATATCTTCTCTATTAGCCTGCATAGGAGTTAAGGTCAGTTGAAATTTTTCCCTGGCTGAAGGGAAGGTGGCTACAAGAGTGCAGGAATTACTGGAATGTGAGGCGACGGCCAAGATTTACCAGACGAGACAGGGTGCAAGATGAGTGGGACTGCTCAAGCTCTTAGCTTTGCTGTGTTTTCCAGCTCCTACCTTCCCTTTTGGGTGATCGGAGGGGTTTTTTCCTCAAAAACCACACTGCTGCCCCATCCTCCAATTTTAATCTGAGCCGTAACATTACCGCGTGGCTAATGCAATCAAACAACGAGGTCTGCAGGCTGGACCTTGAGCGCAAGTGTCTTGCAAAAGGAGTTGAACGGCTCTTGTCATCGCTAGCTGACTACAGACCCTCACCCTCGCCTGCAGTTTCTGCTTGTCTTCATGTTCCTTAAGCAAACTGTAGTCTGTCATTTCCTAGGAAAGGGCTTATTGCTTCAACACCGGATCTGCTTCCCCTTTACTTCTCCCAGGCGTGAATAGACAAATTCAGGATCTTCACTGGCTGCCGTGAATGAAGAGACTAGTACGTGCAGTCATCCTTGTCCTTTCTTGAGGTCCCTCACAAACATCAGCTGGAGAGAAAGCCTGGTTAAAACCTGTGCTCTGTTAACCTGTCCTGAGCTCAGCTGGTCTACCTCAATGTCTTACATCCAATTTTGATTAGTACAGAGTCTCCAGACTTAAATTCTGCCTGTACCTTGGCTAGAGGCAGGGACCTCTGCTCACCACTCCTTGAAACTCGGAGAAGGGAAAGCTGCTGTTAGATAAAGAGTATCAGATGGGTCTGCCAAGGAGGCACTGATGACTGCATCCTTAAAAGCATGCGTTTCCTAGGTTATACATAGACCTAGTTTCTGCCTATGGAAGTTCCTTAAATATACCTTTATTATAGATGGTTTGAAAAGATGATTAGGACCAACACTGTTAATACCTGGATAAATTATAAACTGTTGTATGAATGTCTAACCACAAACAGGGTTGCCCAAAATACCTAAACGATTTGTCTTTTCTGTGGATAACATCAAAACAGAGGAACCAAAAATTGATGGAAAAGATACAGGTTTTGGTCACGAATGCTGCCACATTTCAGAGATCTCATGTTTGTTGCTTGACACTGTTTCTCGAGTGAAACTCTGAAAGCAGTCTCTGTGGACTTGTCCAGAAGCTGTCTGTTGTGCTACCTTTGAAGTTTTTCTACCATTTCCTATGGCAGTATGTTAACAGGGACAGAGCACTGGCACACACATCACCTCTACTTTAAATGTATTCTTTTTTGGTACAGGACCAAATAAGTAGGAGTGCAAGAAAAACATCAAGAAGAAGCTTGAAAGAAACAGAAGCTGTCCAGATAGATGGCAGAGAAAGAGCAAATGATGGGGAAAAACTAATCCTATCCTGCCCACATCATGTCTTTGATACTGAATTTGTTTGACACTTCAGCATTACTTCTGAGGAGCTATATCATCATCCGTGTCATCATTATTCATTTGTCTGCAACACAACCATGCTGAATGACAACAGCACCAGAAGATCCCGTTAAAGTCAGTAGTCATCTTGTGCACTTAACTATTGTACAAAAAAGATAAGATGGCCCCTGCTCAAAAAGCTGAGTTCTGGCTTTGCAGAGATTAACAAAACAATGCAAAATCACAAAATGGATTGTATTCTGAAAACTTCAGACCAGACCCCTAAAACTAGGACAGTGCAGTAAACTGGGTTACTTGTTAATGTACTACTCTGCTGGGATTGTGCACATGGTGCTTGGAAACATCAAGTCGCAGAGCTGATACATCCCAGTGCTGCTGCCAGTGTGCTTCCATCCACAATTACTTTGCTGCATGAGATGTGGAAGGTAAAGAAAATAAAGCAAAAGAGAAGCTATAAAATTAACTTTATAGAGTCCCTGAGAACCCTCTGCTTCTACTGTGGTCAAAAAAAGCAGATAACCTTGTCCTCATGTTTGAAAACAAATGTGGGAGAGGGGTGTTAGTGCTGTGCTGCAGCAAGGTGGCTTCTTCTTAGCAATGTGCTGTGCTAGGTTATTATGCTTAGTTAATTTATCTTATACTTTGCTGTAGGTAAAGGCACTTGCTCATTTCTTTTTGTTTTGTTGTGTAGGTTTTTTTTCCATAAGAAAATAGTCATCTGCTTTATCAAATGGTAGACTATGAAAGCCAGATGCCTTACATATTCCTTTGAATGTTGTGTGTCTAGCCCCCACTTAAACATTATCATTTTTCCTTAATCAAGACAAGAATGTTTCCTAATCTTTCTTTTGGCCTCCAAACAAAGACAAAGTTTGGCTCAAACAATGGAGGATTTATCAATTGTTCGAGCCATATAATCAATAATTTTCAAAGGGAAGTGGTTGATATCTGGACGCTTGCCAAGGGCCATTCTTGGGGAAGGAGGAAGTTTGTAGACAATCTTTGAGGAATGGAGCGCACATCTGTCTTTGCACTAAGGACAACTGGTGAATTCAATCCAGTATTTTTATTTTGTCGTCAGCGTTTAAAAAAAAAAAAGTCTGCTTGGGGTGAAATTCTGGCCCTTGTCATGGCAGTGGTGAAACTCCCGTAAGCTTTATTTGGATCAGGGTTTCACGCATGGTGTACCACAAGAACGAATTGCCTCTTAGTCTGTTGTTTCCTGCAAGCTGCTTAGACAAAAGGACATTATTAATTTCATGCATATTCTTAGCATTGGGCTATCAGAGACTGAAACCTGTAGTGGCAGAATGAAAACGGGAGAGAAACTTGACTTCCAATTAGATGTTGGAACAGTTACAGTTTTGCGGCAATGAAATAATCTTACTGAATGGAGACATTGCTGATGCCTGTTTGGCTTTGTCTCAACGGAAGAAGAAGCAGAAAAAGAGCAAAGAAATGTCAATAAGTTGCCCAAGCACTGTCCACTTCAAGTTCAGCTGTGGGTCATGGTACAGTGGTGCCTATTACCTCTACTACTCCAAAAGCAAACGTGCTTTGCAGAGTGTGATGCAAGCTTTGCTTCAGTTAAGTTACCCCAGAAGCCTAGTGCCGGCAAAGCTGTGTCCAAGAGAGTCACCAAAGGTGCAAAAGTATATCCTGGTCCCACTTCTTCACTAACCATACAGCGTAATCTGATCACAGGAGGATGAAAATGTTTATGTGACGTGGCATCATGAGTGAAGGACATAATTTGCACGTGTAACAGAGGCATTCCCGGACACTAAATAGCTACCTGCATTTTTGCCCTGGGCACCACCAAGGGAGAGACATGACTATCTAAAAAGGAGGCTAAAAGGTGTAATGGGGTCAGTCTAACAATTCCCAGAAAAAACTTGGAACTGTTTATAACAGGCTAGAATAAAACAGTGAGATAAATAATAACTGCCACTGATTTGTTAAGGAAAATTACACCAAAGCAATTAAATTTTTTGATAGGTACTAGACCATGAGAATAGGGAGAAGAAACAGCTGCCATATGTCATGATTTTAGTAAAAAATCAACACTGTCTAAATGGGCAAGCTAAATAAGTATAAAGAATGAACTTACTGAAGAGTGGGGACACAACTGGAGAGAAAACTCTTCAGGAAGTATTTACTAGATCTTCAAAGGGTCTGTCTTAGGGCACTTTTCATCATTTCTATTTGTAAGGTGGGAAAATGTGTATGTGTTAATATTACATGCACAAATATGGAAGGTTGGAAAGATGGAGAAGAATTGTAAAGGATCTTGATGAATTGAATAAATGACCTAGAAATAAGATGCAATCCGATAAGAAGAAGGTTGTACAGTTACGCAAGAGTGATTAACTGCACAAAGAAAGAATAAGAAGTAACTGAGTAGGCAAGAGTTCTGCAGAAAAAGACCCGGGGCTTGTTGCAGATCACAAGTTGAACAAGAGTCAATGAGGTCACACTGCCGTTAAAAAGGCAAATATCACCATGGAATGGATGAAGAGAATTACTGTCTGTAGGACATTTGAAGTTACCTGCCACTCTATTCAGCATTAATAAAACCTCAGCTGGAGTCCTGTGTCCGGTTTGGGAAATTAGTTTCAAGAAAGGTATAGACCAATAGGAAAGAGTTTAGTTTAGAGGTCTTAAAATTGGGGATGTTTCATCTAGAGAAAAGAAAACTGAGGAATGAGTTAACAGTCTTGAAGTATTTTATAGAAGACTACGAAAAGCAATGGGATGATCTGTTTTCCGTGTCCACGAAGGACTGAACAAGGTATAATGGGCTTAAAATGATGAAAGAATTAAACTGAACATTAGAAAAAACTTTTTCTAACTCTAAGGGTAACTAAGTGCTGGACTCTACCACTGGAAGTCTTTTAAGACTCAGTTATGTGAACCACTGAGGCATAGGTACAGGAGATACTATCTTAGGATGGGGGTAAAAATGAGATGATTTTCACAGGTCCCCACAAGCCTTATTGTCTGTGATGCTATGTTCATTTGGAAAGGCCTGAGTTACTGAGGCAATATATATTATCAATACATTGTAACAAAATTCAAATATTTTATACCCATATGAAAACCGTGTGTTCCAACATCTGGTTTTGTAATAGCTGCCATAATAAATTTTACCTACCAGTTAAGTGATCGCATACATTTCCCCTTCCCATACAAAGTAGCGTTTTTCATTAGTGTTTTCCAAGGCTCCATTTAGGGCTGTGTCTTCTGAAACAAGCTCACTTTCTAACACCTGCAGATGCTTTCATTATTTCTAACAATTTTGAAGAAATACCATTGAAATCCGTTTGGTTTTAGTGTGACAGAAAAACTCAGAGAGCTTTGCCTACTACTTTAAGAAGGCAGTGACTCGTTTTCTAAGGATAAATATACCAGTAATACTATAGCAGACAGTGGAGAGATGGTCCCTTAGATTATCTAAACCATCCTTTGCTAAGGCAGGGCTGTTCTTTACAGAGCATTTTATAGCAGTTTTTAATGATTGCTACATATAATGGTTGCATATGGCTGGAGGGTAACATTAGCTTGACACGCAGGGTGATACGAGCAGCCCTTTTATGTTTTATGTCTGTCATGCTGTTGCTCTTATACAGTTCTTTGAACACAGTATATAAAGTACATATGCCAAAAAGAAGCTATGTAGCCATTCCAAAAGAGCAAGGGGAAGGGCAGGAAGGAAATACCTGCCTGTTAGATACATCAGATGGAAATCACTTCATTAATAGTGTGTTCAAAGGCTAAAGGGGAAGGATGTTTGCAGCCAGCTATCTCTGAACTCTTGAAAAGCAACTCGCACAAATGCATCAGCATGATTGGAAGCGAGGATCCTCTCTGCCAGCACTCCAGATGATGGGTCTGCCTCGCTTCCCCCATCAGTTTCAAACAGAGTAAAGTCAGTGTCCAGAGCTAATCCTGATTTCCGTCACTGTGGAGGAAGAATCGGAACCATTCTTCTCTTTTAGGTGTTGCAGATCTCATGATTATCTATCAGTAGCTACAAGCTACTCAGAAATGTGAGAGTGTAGGGTCATATCAGCTGTTAATTTGTTTCATGTTTCACAATTTGCAGTGGAAGAAAAGGAACACTTAGGGCACAAGAGACTTTTTTTTTGTTTGTCTGTATACACAGATGCTGGGCCGCCATTAGACCATTAAACCTATCAACATAGTCACTGCTGCTGCCATGGGAGCCAAGTTCAAGGGAGCAATGGATGATGCAAACTCTAGGTACTCCTGCCAGATTTGGCTTCCCTGCCCAGATTGGCTGAACATTATCCATCCATCCATCCATCCATCCATCCATCCATCCATCTTTGCCTTTGGCAGCTCACAAGCACCGGCTTACCTGATGCACTTTCGACGGGAGGTATGGGTCCATCCTGCTCTGATACCAGTGAGGGATGACACGGATGTCGCCCAGCAGCAGTGGCAGCCCAGGCAGCTCCTGCCTCTCCCTTTGCCACTGCCGCTTGCTGCAGGTCTTGTGCTACACCCTCCCTGTGGCACTACGACTGCTCCTGAGACTGGACTTGGGAACTCGGATGGGTTAAAAATAACCTTTTCTTTTGCTGGCTTATTTTTAATTCAGCAGTTCCCCAATCCGGGTCACCATGCGGCAACATGAATAGTCACGCTAGGGTGTGCCAGTGTATTTGTGGGGTGGAAACAAATGGCTGGAGCAGGGAGAAAGCCTAATCATGGGGAGAAGCTCCTAGGAGCCTTCTCAGAGCTTCTGAGCCGGCATGGTGTGTGTCCTCACCCAGAGTCTCCAGGTGGAGTGGGGCCCAAGAGGCTTTGTGCTCTGTGGTGAAGACACCCAGACAGCATCCAAGGTGCAGCATTTTGTGTTGCTGGTTTGGGCATTGGGAAAGCTGGATGGCAGAACCTGTAAAGCCATCAGGAAGTTGGACAAAGTACCTTGTCACTGGCTTTATCAGCTGCTCTGCTCATGTGGTGTGTATGGGCTTCATAGAAAGCTGGTAATATGCCAGTTTACAATGTGATTTTGCGAACTTTACAGCGTACGTGTATAAATGATATCCTCTATAGTATCTAGTATCAGCTGTTAGAAGCTGCAGCTCATGCTTAAGTGTATAAAGTAAACAGTTTAGATTAGGTGAAAGTGGAATTGTCTCACAGGCTGATTAAGAATGAGGTGACCACAGGAGCCCTTGCTCTTCAGGTCTTCAGGCTGAAACAAGGCTGCCTGGGTAGTTGCCTGGGTATTCCAGAGCAGGGCTTCTGAACCAGCCCAGATAGCAAGTGGAAGATTTTGAGACTGTATTAGCAGTAAATAAGGACGAGGAAGCATGATGCAAAAGAAATGAGGGAGACAGAGAAAAATCGGCTGCTTGTGCACATGGGGGAGTCAGCTGGTGCAAGTCAGGTCATCAGCCCTCAGAGCTGGTACAGCAGCAGGGAAACTACTGCCCAGAAGAGGAGATCCCAAGTCAAGACACAGCCCAGCAGTGGTAGGATTGACCCGTTCCAGACCAGCCTTCCTCAGACTGGAGGGCAGCCCTCAGAAAAATCGGGGTGCTGCTGGGAAGCACCAGCCCCAGTCCTGAGAGCAAAGATACCTTGACTCTCCCAAGTAAACCGGAATAAGCAGCTGCCAAGATATTCAGTTATTACACTTCGACTGGAATCGCGTTTCACGCCTGCCCTGCCTACAGCTTTTTGTTTCCAATCTCGTAACCAAAACTCTTGCCTGAATTCTTGCTGAATAAACCATTGCCTTGTTCTGCCATCAAGGCAGTCTGGTGTTGCAAAGTGAGACAAAATAAAGGTGCTGCTACAAACGTACCAGAGTCAAATGAAAAGATGAAACATCACCCCGAGGGGACTGCACCCCAAGGCATGTTCAGGGTCAGGCACTTCTCCTTAGCCCATCCTATGTTTTGGAAAGAAGTTCCTGCTGCCAAGCACGTCCTTTACCCTACCCCATTTCTTTCTACTGCAGAGGAATGAAATACCAGCCATAACCACAGGCAAATCCCCAAACTTCCAAGCAGCAAACTCTGAAAAATGTGATCTAAACAGAAACTGGAAATTGGAATGGCATTTTGGATGGGGCTGTACTGGAAACTTGTCTTCTTGGAGGTGGAGCTACAGCAACATTGTAAATAAACCTTGTAAATTTCTCACCTTTCTGAAAGGTAGCTAGCAAGGAAGTGGTAAATAGATGCATTTTTTGTTTATTATATATTTTGAAGTAAATTTTTAAAAGTTTAAATTTTCAGTTTAAATTGCGTTGCCCGGTGCTTATAAGGAAGCCCCGTCTGAACCCTTAAATAGGATTTGGATGCATAAGAGGTATCCTTCAGACAGGTCTCAGAATACCACGGTAAAGCATCTCTCAAAATCTTGCTGCCTAAGGGTGCCAGAATAAATCCTTAGCAAACTCATCCATGTTCACGACTTTTTTTTTTTTTTGCTCCAGAAGATGCTCCAGCATATCAGGACGCTGTGATCAGCACGACGGCAGTTGACACAGTGGGGACCATATTGCTAATCTCCCCATTTTGCAGAATACATGTGTTCTGCGGAGTATTTTCTGCTCTGAATCAGGATGTTTGGGACTTCAGATCAAATGTTCTTGCTGAGAGAGTCAGCCAACTAATCTCCATGCCAGGAAATTAAGCCATCTGATGTCCCGAGGTGAAGCTATAGGAGGGTGTATGAGTCCAGAACAACTTGAAATCTGTTTTCTAAATAAATCCTCATTGGTTTGGCGTCTTTGAGCAGCATGGTTAGAGTTCCTATTTTCTACCTCAATCGGTATTGCCTTGTTTTGATTTTCAGACCTTATTGGGGGGATAAATGCAGAATCTGCTACTTACAGTTATGTTTTTACACACTTTTATCTTTCTAAGGCAGTTTGAGAAAAATTCTGTGTGCTGTCCAAAGGTGAGAGAATAACACTTAATACTGGCAAGTTGCAATTTGTGATTCTACTTCTGGATCTTGTGTATTGCAATACTGGAAATAAAGATCCTGGAGCCCAAGGGAAGCATGTGCCATTTGTTTGGCTCTAAGGATAAACTGCTATTGGCAATGACATTGACCTCAAACAGATGAAAACTTTCAGTTAGATGAAGTCTTTTAAAATTTAGTCTTTTGACCACAATAGGTTTCTATCCTCCCATCTTTTGGAGAATGAGCAAAGTCCAAAAGTAAAACCCTCCCTTCTGAATTTTGAAGACCTTTCTTCGGCCTTGAAGCTCAATTCTGAAAAGAGTGTGTCCATAAGATAAGTAAGAGCGTAGGGTGTGCTGGCATAGACAATTTGTGCTTCCCAGGGCAACACAGTGGGGCTGGTGCCCAGAGACCATACCCTTTCCCAATGGAGAGGTGTGAGGGGAAGATTTATAGGACATAATATGCAAATGTGAGGTGTGAGTAAAATTTGATACAGAGCTGTCTCTTCCTTTGATGGAGGGATTTTTTTTCTTTTATGAAATTTCTAAATAGTTTCCCATATGATTCAGGTAGTGTGTACCGGGACCAGAGAGGCTACGGAGACCATTATTTGTAGTGGTACTTATTTAGAAGCAAACCATTATTAGGCCACTTCTCATTTAACTGCAGCCATTGAAAACTCCAGTTTCTCATCCAAGTCTGTCATCTAGGATTCCAGTCACTGTCCAGAGGTACTTATATTCCTCCACTGACTGCAGAAGGCCCTGCATGATTATCTCAGTGTGAAGACACACAAAATCTGATTGCTGCTGGTGCCCAAAGGGGAAGAAGATCCTGTTCCTTCTTATCAGTTCTGCCGCTGGCTCCATTTTCCACGTCAGCTTACCTTGTTCAGCTCTGGCGTCCAGCAGACCCCTCCGCAGGCCGGCTCAACTCAGGAATCTGGGAGAAAACTGAAGGCATCAGAAAACTGTGCAGAGCTGTCTGCCAGTTTTGTGAGCTGAACTGGTCCAGGGAAGAGCCCAGAGAGTTGCTGAGCTGGTCCTGTGACATTACACCACCATGATAAGATGATACAGATATTGAAGAGCAGTGAGGTCACCTGCGTGTGGTTTTTCATAGGAAACTTGTATGGTTTTGGAGGAATTTGGACAATTTAAAGAAGCAGGATGTAGATCTCCCACCATGTGGAGCTACTTGGAGTCCAATAGGGAATTTCTGTGCGTAGGAGCCAATTGCTCAAGGTAAAGATGCTGAAGTCTGAAGCCACATTTCAGTTGGTGTGTATAAGGTCTCCGAGGACAGTGGGTCTGCATGCATGGCTTGCGCTGGCACAGAGACCAAAAGAGCTAACTCTGTTCAAAGCTGAGTACATACTAGGGACTTCTGGTGATACCAGAATACTGTCTCTGCAATTAAGAGAGCCAGTTAAGGACCAAGGAAACAGCATATCTTCTGCTAACTGGGCAGTCCCCACTACTAAAGCCAAACCCACAGGATGTGGGGCCAAAGCACCTCAGCAGCGAGGGGCACCGATGGTGAGGTCAGCTCACCTCTGCCTCCCTCCATACACAGCTTGAGGGATTGTGTTCAATGCCTGTGTGAGTGCCAGCAGCACCATTTTGGGGTCTCAAACCACCTTTATCTGGAGAAAATGGGAGGATTTATGGAGTCTGTATTGCAAAGGGCTTGGAAAGGAAGACCTCTGTCATTTTTGCCTTTGAGGTTTACGCTCTTTCTTCTCTTCCCCTTATCACTAGAAGTTTTGCCAGAGCAGAGAATGAATCTCACCATCAAAACATTAGACAGCTGCGTAAAAGAAAGAGGAGAAGTATTTTTCCAAAAAGGAAGCTCAGATGTTTCTGCCCAAGGCAGTTCAGGATCAAAAGAAGGACACATTGATTTCTCAAATAAAAGCATTTTCAAGTGAGAGTCCCTTACTCTTTGGAGTTTTTTAGAAAATGATTTGCAGATGGCACATCCCTCCATGGTGTGACTTCTTCTTCCAGACGCAGTGAACGTTTAGCATGTCCGCAGTTTGGAGGCATTGCCGCCTGAAGATTTATGTTCGGACTTAGTAAATGAACATATTACGGTGAGTACCTCCCAGGTAAATAGCAGCAGTTTTCTTATGAAACGATCAAAGGAAATGCTAACAAAACCCTGCCACCGGCACAATACAAAGTACCCGTTTATCAACTATCTGCAATTATTTACACAAGAAGGTCCCGCAGAGCCCGGAGGAGGCACACGGTGCCAGCTGTGACGCATGGCCACACGCACCTGGAGCTGAGGGGCAGTGAGAGGAGCCCAGCCTCCGTGTCCCCTGGACACAAACCCACGTGAACAGATGTTGGTGCTGTTCTGGGGATGCTGCTCAATGAAAAAGTCTGTTCCAAGTGCACCAGTCTATATAGATCAACAGCAAAACGCATGTATTTGGCAAAACATTCAGCGAAGCACACCTTTCAGAAATAGAGGCAAAATCTTTACATCCTAACTACAGCTTCCAGATGTATCTCAGAGCACCTAGAAATTATTACTGAGATGAAAATCGTATTTCTTTACTAGGCTCTATGTCCTGTCTTTGTCAGCTCTGTTCTCACCATGATTTATGTACATAACTTTTGCTCAGTTTAACAAGTGAAAGCTATGCATGAGACATATAATTCTTGGGTCAAACATGACCAAGTCCTGCCAGGTGTAAAACTAAGTTTGTTTTAATAAGAGTTGTTAAAAAATAATAAGTTGTCTCAGAGCTGTATCTTTGCCTTAACAACTGCCTTATGAAAAGGCGCTCTACAATTTTTATTATTTGCACATTCATATTGGGTGAATATCAATAACACACACAGGCATCCACACGCAGTGGTTGGAGCAGTTTGGTAAACGGCAGTATGGCATAAGGAGACATTTATCAGCAGCAAGTTATAGGTGGCATATCTTGAAACGTGCCTGGTGACATTTTGGGATGTTGGTTCAGTACTAAAACAACAGGAAGAGGGCTGCCTGCTGAACCAGCAGCAATACCTTCTTCTCTGCATAGAAACTTGGGGTTTCGCTCTGGGCCATCCTTCCAAA
This sequence comes from Chionis minor, assembly GCA_013398295.1. NCBI lineage: Eukaryota > Metazoa > Chordata > Aves > Charadriiformes > Chionidae > Chionis > Chionis minor. The sequence goes on from VZSF01002489.1 coordinate 66,203, forward strand.
CGCTCACACAACTTTCTGTTTATCATTTCTGTGAAACCAGGTCACAGTCTCGAGGACAGCATGACACCCGTGTGTGCTCACTTCAGACTGCTCCAGCAAGGGTATATGCCAGTGCTTTTTGGAAATGATGTATTTTTCATTTCAATGTGAAAACCCTTATCAATGTGTTAACATGTGAGGAGTCTCAGGAGACTGTTTGGCAGGAGAACTATGTAGAAAAAATTATACTACAGCGTCTTGAGAAGGGAAATATATTACAGATGGGTTAGGTAGAAATATCTGAACAGTGCGTCACTAAATGATTTAAAAAAACCCCTAGCAATACTGTCTCGGTGCACAGAAGTAACAAGAACCAATTCAAAGTTCAGTGTAGTTAGCAGCAAGGTGCCCACTTAGTTTGTGGATTCTGAATCAGGACCATTTTTGGAATGAAAGAGGGCTTGTAGCTGGATAAGCCAGAAAAAAATGTGTTGGCGGAAAATTCTTTTCACCATCAGTAATGAATTTGTTGACAGATATTATGTAGAGCTGGATACGGACATTGCCTGTACATGAATGATTTAACCAAAAATTACAACATACACCCTTTCAGAAGATTATATGATGAAAATAAACATCTACAGCAAGAACAAAAACATCTCTGAGCTCCACAATTCCTCATGTTTCAGAGGAGACTTATATAAAAAAATCTACATCTCAAAATTTCATGGATATGCTCTCATAGACTTAGTCTTAACCAAGAACAACATAAGCCCTGCTGTATCTAGAAAAACAGCTTTAAGTAGCAAAGTAAAATAATTATCAGGCTAGTTTCTCCACCACATGAGTAACTGCAAAGATTTATAGACTAATTCTGCATGCTGGACTTTTTTTTGTTTGAACTACAGCTACCAATGGAAGGGAAGTGTTTCAACAAAAGAGAAAATAATTTGAGATTATATTTGAAAAAAAGGTTTGTAGTTTACAGAAAGAAGTGCCTTTGAAAAACGACCTGGGGGTTGTGACTATGCACAATTGTTCTTATAGGAGCCAGCAGTTGGAAAGTGGCCGGCCTAACCTGTTTCTCCTGAATGCAAATTCTTCACTGACGCAGTGGAACGGGGATGTATAATGTCCGTGCTGGAAGGGGATGGGCAGCAGCTGAAGGAACGGACGAGTCTGGCAACTGTTTAAGCAAAGTTAAAACCCTTGACTGATCAAATATCCCTTTCATATCCAGGGCAGGGAGTAAAGTGCAGAGATCAGGAAAGCCAGGACCGTAGTTGCAGCGGTGAAGTAACTCCAGAGCTGAGGGGAAATGGGCTGGTCTTCTTTTACTGTTAGCTAATTCTGCTGGCTTTGCTATTTCTACAGACAAAATGAATGCTGTGGAAGGACAGGAAAAGCCAAGACAATATATCACTTTTCCTATTTTGCTTCTTTTGTTTGAATGTTTCATCTTTTCTTATTTAACATGCAAAGAACAGAAAAGTGGTCCTTTTTGCGTCGTTTTTCAAATTTAGTCAACTCATCTTCTATTATGTGTGACAGACACGTGCTTTCAGAAGAGCTTGTTCTTCCAATCCTACTCTGCTCAGGTGGACTTGAGCTTATATGTGGCACCTTACACTCCCAGTTTTTGTTTCTGTATAGCGAGCTTGGAGAGTCAGTCCTGAAATCAAGCACATCTCTAAACCTGCTGTGATCTCTGTGCAAATCAGTGGCCGCTCCCCAATACAGGTATGTTTTTTTATCATTATGAATGCAAACACCACAAATCAGGGACACCTTGTTTCAAATCTTATAGCCTCTGGGGACATTTTAGTCTGCTATACGAAACAAGATCCTTTTCAGTCAACCAGGCCTGACAATGCTGAAGTTAATTTTAGCCACTTGCTGTTTCCATAAATCTACCGTTTAGGTTCTAAATCATGGGTTCTGTCCCAGCAGTCTCGATGGAAATCAATAACTTTTTTGTTTCTAGAGCCGAAATAAAACTTACAACAATAGCATTCTGTATTGTAACTTTGCAGTCGATTATCATCATTCTTACTCAGAGTGAAGTTAGACATTCCCAGCCTGTATTTATGATCAAGGATGCTTCAGAATAATGTATATAAATTGAGTTTTATTGATCATTGAACATCTGCTGGCACTTAAGTATGTGAACACATAAGTATGAACATAAGCTTTGCAAGTATGCATTTTTTGATGCTCATAAAATTATAATTTATAATGAAGTACACAGTGTTATGTTTTCTTTATCACCTTCATAAAGATAAAGTAATATAAGCGGGAGCTTGGATTACAAGACTGTTACAAGATTGCAAAGACACAGGGGTTTATGATTTATGGAAGAATAATTTCATTATTTTTCCCTTACATCTGACGCCATTTAATCACATTTTGCCTGCTGTGGTAGAGGAGGTGTGCCAAACTGTGATTTTTGCAAGCAAAATTGAAAGTACTATAAAATACTCTTTTCCTACAGCACATCCATTGTCGAAGGCGATGAGCAAATGGCTTTGCACAACTTTCTGATCACACAGGTTTGACCCATCCTTTCCAACTGTGACTAATACAGAACACACACCTGTGCTGATGCAGACCTTTTTATAGCATGTGTGCTTCACACACAGCTCTTGCTGATACTCAAACCCTTTTGTGCAAATACGGCTCGAGCAAGGAGTCGGGAGGGGGAAAAGGGTAGCACTGGCGAGAAATAAAATAAAAGGGGTATGAGTACAAGAAAGGTCTCTGCACATGAGAAGAGTGGTGGGAAATTATGGGCTTGTATGAAAATGTGGGTCGTAAGAACAGAAATCGACTCTGAAGAAAGAGCCTTTGTCTCATTTCCCAGAGTTATCAAGTCTCTTTCATGTGGCTCAACCTGATAAAATTCTCTCTTTATTTCTGAAGTCAAACCTGAGCTAAACCAAACATGCTAGCAGCATATCCAGGTGTGGAAGCAATAATGTTGGCCCCTCTGAGTTTTCAGACCTGCTGGTGAAGGTCTGACCAGCTCCAGGGTCGAGCAAGAGGATTCCCGAACCAGGTGTTCAACACAGGTTTTGCTAGGTAAGGGTTACCTAGAAAGTCAAAGCATACTGGAAAATGTGACTGCAAAGGCTCTGAGAATATCACAGTTTCATAGGGGTCTGGAGTATCTAAAGTGAGGAAAGAACAGACATATTTGAGACATAGTTCTTGTAACATGGTGGCCTATAACAAGTATCACACTGAGCTGGCTAAACCAGACTTTAAAACATTTGGGTAAGTCGATCTTTCACGGATGACAATTAATAAACCTCCATCCTTGATTTTTAGGATGCAAAATAACTGTGAAAAACTTATTACATGCTGTTGCCCATGTAATGAGAAATTCAACCTTTAATTGCCATCATGACAATGCTGATAAATTCCCAGGATATTTCTTCCCCATACTTCCTCTTTCCTTTCCCCACCTGTGTCCAGTGCCTCATCACTATTGCTTTGGAACTAAATGATTTAAATACTATAGTCCAAGATAAAGAGGTTAAACACAGCATCTTGGCTCCTGCACAGCCAACTCCTACTCCAAGGTTAGGGAGTGTGTCACTGAACGGTCTCACTAGAGGGCAGCCGATAAAACCTCTAGTAAGAAAATTGCAAAAGCTGAATGTTTCTTTCTTCCCCCCCCCCCCCCCCCACCTTTGGAGTGTGGTGGGATGTAAAATTTGACTCCTGAAATTGCTGCCAGCAGCTCTTCCTCTGGCACTTTGTGTTTGTTTTTTCCATGTAGAGCTGAAGAGGAGGATCCAGCTCACCACTTTAGCTCTGTGGGACTCTTCAGGTCTGATGAATCTGGGAAATCTTTGTGAGGTTTTGAACAAGAATGAACATGAGACACCACTTCATGCTGAACAGGGCAATCATTACTTTCCTACCCTTGCATCTTTTCCTTGACTCCCTAAAGGAAATATCACAACTTACAACAAAATAAGTGTAGTGTAATGCAATCTGAGTTATTTGCCATAAAATTGCTTAAGTAGTCATTAAGGTTCAAATGTATCACTGTATTTCTTCCCTCCCGCCCCCTGTAGTCCTTGTATTGAATTGCAATCTTAAGTGCCTCAAGATTGTCTCACCTCTGGTTTCATAAATACTTCCCAGTACCTGTCCCATTCTGTAAGACCAAAAAAGAAGCACGCTATATGCTTTCCAGAGAAACAAAAGAACAAGATCCCAAGGGCTTCCAAGATAAATACATTCTCTGAATTCCATACATTCACCACGTAGTTTTTATTAGGCCAAAAATTTACTTACAAGATTTTGTGTGGTTCTGAGCCAAGATACATTTTCTATCCCTATAAAAATGTCTTTATTTACTTGATCATATATCACACTGCTATGCAAAAAAAAAAAAAAAAAAAATTAAGCATGTGTTTTCTCCACTCTTCGCGTACCAAGAACAATGTCTATCAAAAATAGTCCTTTAAAACATAAACTATTTCAGAAATAAATACCACTTGATATTTATAAAGTGCATTCCTCTGGCTGTGGCTGTTAAACACTCTGCTCGATGCAGGAGTTCGTTTTAAGTAATTCTGACTTCCCCTAAGGCGACTAAATGTATCAGGACCTACTGTAAGGTCCTAGATCCAGTCCTATTTTATGTTACATATTCAAAACCTCCATTTTCTTCAAAGGCAAAAATGGACAAAATATGCTAAGCTGGAATTTGAAAGGTTCATCAGAAAAATCTTGTTGATGAAATAAAATTTATTGTAGAAGTTTCCATTTCACATCAACACAGTAAACAGTATTTGGTTTTCAATACCAATCAATATAGCCAAGTGAGCAATTAAACAGAAATTTTCTCCTTTTTGTGTTTGCATAACAGCTGCACTTAGTTTACAGTTTCACCAGATTTATTCATTACCCAAACATAGTTAACATTTTTTTGTTCAAGAGAGTAGTAACTTGAGTCTTTGTTTCTTAATCAATTAAGAATGCGTGGTCCTTTTTCTTACACATGTATGTGTGTGTGTGTGTGTGTTACACACACAATTCCTACTAAATTGATTTTGCCTGTGATTACAAAGGTCCTGTAACACTGGCTCTGCTCCCTGGTTGGGTGATCCTATTTCATCCATCAGGAGAACAGCCTGGAGATGCTATCAAAACAGTAGTTTATGGAGCAGAAACAAATAATACATGATCAGAGATTTCATAAAATATTATATTGTTTTCCTCCTTCTCTGCACCCCACAGACTTTTCTCTTACACCAGGAAATGGTAAGATGCATTGGTTAGGAAAGGAGTTTAATTCAATTATTACCCATTGCATTCATACAAAATAATTGAATGCACATGCAGAGTCTGGTTTTAAGGGGTACAGTCAGGCCCTTATCTGATTCACCTAAAGGTCTCCTTGATAGGGAACTGGCAATGAATTTCAAAAGCCTAGTAGCAGCTTTCCACCCTGAGGCAGGATTGAGTGAGAGGCAGAGTTAAGATTGTTCACGAAATACAGTAAAATATTTTTGGCGTGTGTATTTGAAAGATCTTGAAAAGTTGAGGTCAATAACTGGCTGATTTTTTTTTCTTCGTATTTGTAAATACTTAAGTTTTTATTAGCTGGAGTACTCATTTGGTACATGGGAGACTCGATCATATGTTTACTAGAAAGCAGAAAGTCAAGATTTTCAGGAAAGTCAGGACAAAAGCATCTAATTGCTTTTGTTCTTAGAAAAACAGGGATAATGCAAAGCCTACCAAAGTCTCTGCCACCTCTCCAACTGTGACTGTGGCAGTAGCCCAGGGACCACCACTAAGGAGGGTTAAAACGCCGTCAGTCTGCCTGGCTCCATCCCTCAGCTGCCCAATCTTGTGGAGCTTGTGATTTACTTCCAGGACCAGCTGCAATAATTCAATGTGTGTAACAGCATTACAAATTCGGGGATTCTTTTTTTTTTTTTTTTACAAATTATTATTGCCATAGTAATATCGCACTGTGAGACTGTAGCAATACCAGTTCTTTTTAGTCAAGCCCAATCCCTCCTCCTCCCCTTCTCTTGACCTCGCTTTGCCAAGGCATGAGCGCCCTACGGGGAATGGCACCCTGTGCCAAAGAAATCCTTCCCCGTATCCAAGGACCCTTTTCACACAGCTGGGTCAGAGAGTTTCTGCATGGCCTATGGCTCAAAACAGTCTGACCTATTTCCCTCACATAGGAACAATGGTTTCGTATAAACACACCAGAACTCAAGCTAAAAATTCCTCGTCCGTTCAGGTGCTGGCTTTCCACTGGAAAAGTTAAGGCCCTACCACATTCAGGGTGGTGCTCAGGCTTAGGCTTAACTTTGTAGGACCTCAGGGCTGACACCATCTCTCTCCATATAGCCGGGGAACAGAGTCTCCCTCTGCCAGACCCCCAGCGACTCTTTGATATTAGGCGCGAATACTTCTGCCATATGCAGACCCAGATTTGGGCTTCCATGTGATTAGGCGCCCGGGCAGAGTTTGTCCATGCATAGAGCAAGTCGGTGGCCAGAATTAAAAATAAAACACAGTAGCCTTGACTACAGAGCTCCACACCTGGAAATATTGACACGTGTCCTCAGAAGAGGGGCCTTACTCGCCTGGCTGGAGCGTGAGACGACACTACCGCCCAGCTTCACGGCAGGAGAAGGAACGGCTCTCCACTAAGCGTGTTTCATTAACTCAGAACACATGCTTCCATTTATTTAAACCATATGGATGCGTTTTATACGTTTGTTACGTTTCATAAAACTGAGGCCACCGTAAATGCTTGCTATGTGTCTTTGCATATTTTAGTTTCCTGAAGCAATTTTCTCTTATGTTTCAGCTAAGTACAAGCTCCACGAAACGTGTTATTAATTACAGACGTGGGTTGCCTTATGTGGTATGGTGTGTTCCCTCTGCACATTCGCTTAAATGTCTGTTGTGAAACAGTCATACGTATAGTGGTATTTTATCTATAAACTGTCTGAAATACAAGCCTTTATAATTAAACATTGATTAAAGCTTAAATTCTGGAAAGAAAATGCTCAGCTTTGGGAACAGTATTTTCCATACCCAGTAGGTGCTTAATAACATGCTAAAGACGTGTTCATGCCATTAGGAATACTCACGTGCTTTCAGTTAAGTTTGGGCTGAAGTAATTTGCTGTGTCACAGTAAACAAATATCATCTCATAGCACTGAGGTAGGTAGTAAAAATCCCAGTGATTAGGGTCCACTCTATCTTTATATTTACGAAATAGCCTGCGGACTCCTACCAACCACAGCGGCAACGGGATTGACACTCCCAACTCACTGGTGCAGAAACCTTTGAAGCCCTAAAAAAGAAAAAGCTTATTTCAAGCCAATTTCATCTTCATATTGGCTTTAAGCAAGTCATACACAGATGAAAGGGTATGCAATTTGTGACTAATACATTTATTACAATTCTTCAAACCATTGTTTTCAATAGTGGTCTGTTTTGCTTTCCAAATATCTATGCTCATCTGCACTGGGAAAATTATCAAGCAGAGAATTTCTGCGTGAGAATGCAGAATACACTCATAATAAGAAGAGTAGTAATCAAATTCAGAGACGTGATGTTACTTTCAGGAAACTTTCCCCTTTCTGCCACTCTGCCACAAATATCCACTTATAATTAAGGCAGAGAGTGGGTCAGTGGTTAATAATCTCATTAACAAGTAATTCTTGAACAGACAGTAGAGAAAGATGTAAGCTGATGAAGAATTAAATTGGGGCAGGACTTGAGGCCGTGCAGTACAGCCTCTTCATTGCTTCTCACCGTACTAACTAGTCTCCTCCATTGCAAAGTGACTGCTCTGGTTGGGTTGATTTTTCCTCTGGCAGAATTGATGATACCAGGTGCAAAGAAGTAAAGAATCTGGCCCAAGAGACTTTTAAAAACCTGCCAGTCTAAAGCATTATTGGAATCATCCTGTGCCTTGACTACATCTCCACAGACCACTTAATTATACCCCAACATGAATAGAGCTGCTGTCATAAATGTTGTCTGTAACAAAATAAATGTTTATCGCTGCTGCACATTTTAAAGCAATCCCGGATTATCGTTCATTTATTAGCGTTAAATTATTGTCACTAGGTCACAGTGCTGTGAGTGTCTCTGATGTAGCACAGCAAACTAAATCTATGGAGATGCCTCTCTGAAGTGCCTAAGTACCAAGTGTGGAGGCTCCAGAGATCATAGAATTACGGAATCACCAGGGTTGGAAGGGGCCTCTGGAGATCATCTAGTCTAACCCTCCTGCCAAAGCAGGTTCATCTAGAGCTGGTTGCACAGCATGGCATCCAGGCAGGTTTTGAATGTCTCCAGAGTCTGAGACTCCACCACCTTTCTGGGCAGCCTGTTCCAGTGCTCTGCCACCTTCAAAGTAAAGAAGTTCCTCCTCGTGTTTAGATGGAATTTCCTATGTTCAAGTGTGTGCCCTCAGTGGAGAGAGGAGGTGAAACAGTGCATTTAAGCTAGGTTCCTGCCCTCATTCAGCTTGGTAGACCCCCTTTCCATCAATTAAACAGAGACTAGCCTTTTAACATTAGTGCCTACACTGGGTGAGGAAAGGCCCCTGCACACCCATCCTGAAGAGCTTACAGCCCAAAAGTGTGACTGGTTGTGGGTAGAGTTGAACAGCATCAAACTGGGAGCTGGCTGTCGTCAAGGTGGATTTCCAACTACAAAAAGAGATCCAGGCACTGTGTATTCATGATGCTTCTCTCCACCAGCCAGCCCAGTTATCACTGTCAAATCTGAGTTACGAAGCCAATGCCCAGATCTGGTCACATTTTGCTCTTTTCGCTGCCCTCAGCTCCTGCTCACATCTTCAGCCAGGGAAGGACCAGGAAGCAGCCATGGAAGAGGTTGAGGTGCTGGCTTCTGAGGGGTACACAAGGGTTGAGAAAGATTGTCCTTTCCATAGCAGAGATTTTGTACATTGTGCACAGCATCCTTACACCAAGAAGCAAGACGTGCCACCAAGAAGCAAGATGTGCCACACACTCCATGAATACCAGGCATTGCACAAGTTGACCAGGGACCTGTCATACCCAGCACTGCCAAATTGAGAAAAAGTCATGGCTAAATGGTAGTAGGACAACCCACAGCAATAAAGCACCATAAATGAGCAAGCACTGCCTGCTGCCCCTGCGCACCCCTGTGCCAGCTGCTTCCCTTACCCCATCACACACAGCATCTTCCTCCAAGGGACCCTCTGCCTTGGTGGCCCCACATCAGCGACAGCCATTCCAAGGGGGAAGGCTGGTCAGGAGGTGGGTTGTGCCTCTTGCCCCGTGGTGCTACGGGCCTCCCCCGCACACCGCCTGTAGAGAAGGGAAGTGTCAATGACTATAAAAATGGATTATGGATCTCACCCTCTGGTTTCACTGTTTCGAAACTGGCAAGCCATCTGCAGGTGTGTCCCCTCTAGAGAACACGTACCCATCTCATTTCCTGCTCCTGTGCCCCAGTTGCAAAGTGGGTGAGGATATCCCTAGTGAAAACCTGTGGTGCCGCACAGATTGTGCCCAAATCCTCCAGACTCTCTTGAAAATCCCATCATTTGAAAGCCAGTCTGCTATGCTCATCACAAGGTCAAGGTGCCCGCCTAGAGGACAGTGACTGCAATGAACTGACACACATATTTGCACAGCAGTGGCTGAGCATCCCATCACAGCTTGTATGCTGGAGCAGTCAAAGCTCATGGGTGACTGTGGACTGCAGGAACAAAATGGAGAAGTAGGACACTTTGTTCGAGATCTTTTTGCCCCACACAGGAGGTGTTGCAGCAGACCTAGGTGGGGTATTCCCACTGGCAGCCTTCTACAGTGGAGCGTTTCCACTCAAGCAGATGATTTACCCACTTCTCTGATACCCTGTAAACACCTGGTTTTGTGTGGGCAAACTCCAGTAAAGTCGGGGGAGTTATCCTATGTCTACAAGAGGGTAACACAACAGGAGCGGTGTTTGGCATTATGACCCCCATAAGCTATTTTTACCTGGTAGGACTTAGGTCACTGTAAAGCACATTAAGTCAGAACTGCAAAAAAAAGTGCATTACCTTGCACTTCTCATTTCTTATCATAAAGAAATAGCTTGTGGCTTTGCCAAGAAACTAGCGCCCTTTAGGCAGTTCTCGCCTCCCTCAGAAAAGTAGACAAACCAGCTTTGAGTGAAGCTAGGTATGACACGTAGCCCACAGTCATAGAAGCTAGGAGTAAGCGGCTTCAATGTTTTTGGTTCCTCTGCCATACAGGAAACAAAGCTTTGCATACCTATACTTCACCCAAGTGTTTCAAAGTTATTTTTGTCTCCAGAGTTAGACCCCGAGATAAGAAGCCGATGGATTTACGTGCTCTGAAGCACGTAACTGTATTTTAATGCTTGATTAAAGCCTATGAACACTCTAGTGACACCGGCAACTAAATAATGCAACAATTCACAAAACATTGTTTTAAATGGTCCTGATTTTCAGGACGGGGGAGGAAAGATTACGCTAATAACTTTTAATGTGTCCAAGGCAGACACCTGGAAGTAAGGTAGCTGAAGTCACAAGTTAGATGAACGGCTAATATAGAAAGCAGAGAAACATATTTTTAGGAATTGTTCAGTTTTGCAGGGAGGGTTGTAATAAAAGAACAGAAAATGGAACAAATACTTTTTTTTTTTTTGCAAGTCATCTCTCCCAGGGTTTCCCCACCTGCTGTACAGCAATAAAGTTGTCAACATTTAAGATAATTATTTTTGAAGCAGACAGATTTTTCGGGGTTTTGCTTTGTACGTTTTAGTTTCACTTGCAAAACAATCTAAATAAAGTCACCAGCTGGAAGACCAAAACCTCTCGGAACTGGATGCAGGAGACTTCAATGTTGCATTAGTAGCGTAGCTATAGATCAGACAGTCAAAGGTTTTATAAGAGCCCAGATTGTCACTTCTGGTTTGCTCTTGCCTTTTTAGAGTTTAACGATACTTTGGATTTTGCCTGCAATTTGTTTGCTGGCTTGTAGCGCATTGGAAACAAGAGCAGTACGTCCAGTGGGGAGCCTGCCTCCCTTGCTTCTGTGTACACATCACGTACGGCCTCTCTAAGCCTCCCTGGAATGACATTGATGCTAACACTACCCCGTTCTGCTCTGAACTGTAAACAACACTTTGAAATTAATCAAAAATCTGCCTCTCTCCTCTCTTTTTAAACTAGTTTAGTCACGCTGTTTCCTTCCAACTTAATTTCTTGATTTCAGTCATCTGTTACTCGAGGAAACCACTCCCCTTTGAAAAGGAAACATAATTATTTTTTGCTTTCTGGTATCTCATGTTCAGTAGTATTTTTCAGGTATTTCTGGCAAAAGCAACAAAAGATTATAGGATCCTAGCAGGATCTATAGCGTCCGTAAAAACCAAAGGGAGGTCTTTTCTCAAAACCACACTGATGCGATTTATACTATTCATAATATGCCATTTATGATAGATCATTGATGAAGACATTATGTGTCCAAAGCCTAAAAAGTGTTTTTTAGACATATTTATTTTCTGCCAGGGACAGCAGCATGCCTGTTTCCCCTCCGTGTATGTATGATTGCGTTGGCATCTCTGGCATTCTGCAGAGTCTGGACCCGCAATTAAGGGATTTATTCCAGGTTAGAAGAACCAAACTTCCAAGGATACAGCCTACCTGAGAGTCTTCTGAGTCTGTGTGATCAAGACAGTTTGAGCAGGGCTGGTGCCAAGTGATAAAAATTGTTAGATCCAAATTCAATGTCCAGCACTGCCGTTGGACTTGAATTTCTGTGAACTGGTGAAAGATGCCCCGTGCGTGGGGGTTACAATATCTGAATGGGTCTCAGAAAGGTGGGACAGGCTGGGAAACTATAAACTGCTAAACCTCTATCACAGTATCAGAGATCACTAATATACAGACTGCCATTTCGGGATCTGAAAGAAATACAAATGAGCTACTGCTATTGCTGAGCTGTCACTCACAGTTGTGATAAAAACCAAGGCAAAGTTAGGGAACTAGGAAGAAGAATGATATGACAAGAGAAGAAAAATATAAAGCAAAAATATAGCAGCTTTGGCAAAATCATTACAGTACCTTAGCAGCTAAATGTGAAAGAATAAGATGAACCTCAATGGATTGGTTTTTTTCATTCTCCTTGTACCTACATACATGTTTATGAATGTACAAACTGAGTACAAAAGAAGCATAAAACATTTCCATTCTGAGCTGAAAGCATTTTACATCCATTTTGCCTGGGCCTGGATGACTCCACAGGTTTAGGGGCAAAAAATAGCAAGAGCAGAATCTGAACACAATGCAGTGATATGTAGCATGTACATAGTTAGTGAAACATATAGATCACAAGTGGTTATAGAGTCCGGAGACAAAAAGACAAAAGAAAAACAAGATACAAAAGAAGGTAGAAAGTCGTGAAAAGTGGAAATAAGTGAGGCCCAAAGAGTGATTTCCAGTACAAAATACTTTCAAGAAAACAGTGGTCTCAATGTGGACAATTTACAAACAAAGGAGGTGAAAGATCTTGGATAAATTATTCATTATCCACCAAGCTCTAATTAGAACACACCCACACATGTGTGCAAGAGTGGAGGGGAGCTTTTTTAGCTTGTATAAGCAGTTTTCATCTGCTTCCTAAAATGCTGTAGTGGATTGCCAGAGCAAAAACATGGCGCCTCAAGACTTGTCTCAAACTGGAGCTTTCTTAGGAAACAAACAGTTTTGAGGGCATCTCCTTGTGCCAAAAAATGCACAGATGAGAATTCTTCCCGTAACAAGGGAATATGGCATTCCGTAGATTGGATTGCTAATTGCAGCTATGTATTTCTTGTTGACCAATTATGGCATTAAAATAATTTTCTAGATGTACACCTCAACAAAAATTAAAAAAAAACAAAACCAAAACCAACAAAAAGTCACTCTTAATGACTGCAGTTCTTCATATCCTGCCAGAACAGCCTCAGGACAGATTCAGATAGCACTGATTCTGTCTAGCACTACTGTGCCACTTAAAATCCATCTGTCCAAAGACTCCATAAGAAGGCAAATTTGTCATTCAAGTCCAGCATTTTGAAGATCATATTCCAAAAACCATTGCTAGACTAATATTTAATTGATAGTCTTATCTGGCAACAGAGTTACAACAGATTCTCTAGACAGACTCTGAGTTAATCAAATACCATGAGATTTGGTCCCCTATTCTGTTGACTCCTGGACTTTCTTTTTTGCACAGAGGGGGGGTTGCCTTTGAGACCATGAATCTGATGCTTTTCACTATTATACCTGCATGTGGAGAACCACATGCACAAATGTTCCAAAAAGAGGTGTAAGCATTTGCATTTACTTGATTAGGATATGCAAATGAAGCAGTTGCAACCCTACTCCTATTTGCTCTCAAAAACATGGCAAAAATTACTGCAGAAAACAACAAAAAAAATAGATTCTAGACAAAAAACAGGATTTGGAGACTTATATTTCTCCTTTCTACTATGCTCCTGTCATGATTATTAAGAGGAATATGTATATTCTGGCAGATGATACAGAAGCAAAGCATATTAAATGTTGTCGGTACTCATGAATTATGATGAATTAACCAAAATTAGGCATAGTGTAATTCCTGTCAGGGTATGGACGTACAGCGGATCTGATCTATGGTGGAGCAGGACAGAGAAGTTCTTGCTCGAGACTCAGACATGAACCTCATCCATTTATAAAGAGGTATTTGGTGGTGGAGCTAGAGAGCCAAAGGTGGCTGGGCTTGATGGTGGCAATGTTATTCTTGTGCTTTAACTCTCTTAGTTATTAAGCTCTAAAGAGCATTTGAGCTTGGCCAGTTTTGTATGCAATTCAGGTCATAAGGCTCCAGGTGAAAAGAAAGGGTCTATGGTATTAGCAAAGGCAATATCAATGACGAGCCTCCTCCAGGAGTGACATGACACTTTGAGAAGCTTTGGAGAGAGACTTTCAACCTGTGACCTGTCTGGTCAGGTTTGAAGTAATTTAATATTAAAATAAGAATATTCTTTTACCAGGACAAAGATTTCAGCCATGAGAATCTCTGCACAGAGATGAATCCAGTGAGGGGAGGCCACGCCATGGTACCAGGGGAGTCAAAGAAACAGAAATTCTCCATGTAAACAAGGTACAGCAGCACCATTTTCCCTTGAATCTAATTGTGTGCATTCAGGCCTTGCATTACGAATAAACTATGTACCTGCTTAACTTCAAGAATGAGCGCTCTCCTCAAAATCTGTTCCCTAAGGCTCTGTCTCCTTTGCAATGCAAGTGAGCTACCCCACCTTTTACTGTATAAACCACGAAAAGATGATATATCCTTTTTTTCTCTCACTGCATATCCATAATTTTGTATCATGATTACCTCTGCAGCTAACAGATGCACTTATTTTAGGGTTCTTAAACAGAATCATCTCTTATCTGCATCTTTCTGATACAGTCAGATGTGAAAGGTTTTCTTTAAGTTACTGAAGGAGAAAGTTTTTCTCTGCTTGCCTTCTGCATTAATGTTTTTGAATAATTGATTCCCTTCTGGGGAAAAGAAGCAGAGCGTTTTCTTCTACACGCTGATCGCTTCTGAAGCAAGATGCAAGATCTGATGGACCAAAACTCTTTTTAGGTCTGTATGACAAGGGCTGATCTCTTAAATTAATTAATTCCTAGTAACAAATAGCAGCCCCTCAAGCACACCATTTATTGGAACAAACCAGTGTTTTATTTTGCTTTGTGGAGGAAGTACAGAAACCACCTATGAAGAAAAACCTAAGACACTGACAGAAGATTTTGAAAGGTATGCATAATTTAAGGATTACAGTAATTGACATGCCTCCTATTCTTAGATTTCTTTCAAGTCAGGGGTGTGTTTAGTAGATTTGGCTCTTAAATGGTAATACGTGTGAATTAGCTATTCATTCCTGTATCTAGATCTTTGCAAACCATAACACATTTATGGAAAGCAATCATCTTCCATTTTCTAATTGCAGAGCTCGAGGCGTTTTTTTGCTTCTGGAGATTACCCAGGTAGATTTTAAATGGTGGTTTCAGTTTGCCTATCCAACAGCAAATTACAGCTAAAATTTCAGAACAATATTTGAAAACATTTTCTTCTTGGCTTGTCTTCTCCTAATTCTGCATTCCTGGCCATGAAAACATCCCT
Organism: Chionis minor; assembly: GCA_013398295.1. Classification (NCBI taxonomy): domain Eukaryota; kingdom Metazoa; phylum Chordata; class Aves; order Charadriiformes; family Chionidae; genus Chionis; species Chionis minor. The sequence goes on from VZSF01002489.1 coordinate 81,397, forward strand.
TCATAAAGGCATAGGAAGCAAGATCCCTGCCCCAAGAAGAAGATAATTTAATCCAAATATAGAGGATGGGAACAAAAAGATCAAGTGAAGAGGTGGTTGCAGGTAGTGCTGGAGGGCACTCCGAGCAAAGTCTAAGTGGAAGAAAGACATCTGAAGAGAGTTTTGAAAGCAGAGAAGGAATTATCTTAATGAAGGGGTGACTGGTCCAAGTGGATAATGTTCTCTGAAAGTACATAGGATTCAAGGAGAGGAGGAAAGACAAAGAGAGCATTAGGCGAGAATTAGGTGAGGGCTATACCTCATCCCCATTAAAAGAGGTTTGCTAATGTAATTTATGCCAATAAAAAACATGTGCTGGCAAAAATATTTTTTTTCTTCATGAATACATGAGTTCAGCAAGAGATGAACAAGCAGCTTTAAATATATATATGTATATATATATACATACATATCTGTAGAACCTTTTAGTCAAAGAAAGAAGATCACAAAGACAACAGGCAAACCAGAGCTAAAGACCCAAGAAAATCTCTGCACAGACCTGGCCAAAATTATGCCAGAGGACAGTGGAGTGGACAGGAGATGATTAGGACACCTAACAGTCTGACAGACTTTTCCTTCTGTGCAGAAATGTAGGCAGCCTTGAAAAGACAGGGCGTTTATTTGAATCCGCCATATAAAAGAAATGGAACCAAAGATGGGGTGTTCATCAGAGCCACAAGAGAGAAAAGGAAGTAAGCTATGAAGCCTGTGATCCAAACCCTTGTGTACCTCAAATTCAAACTGTCATCAGATGAATATGGGCTCTGATGATTTTATTTGTGCTGAAAAAAATCTTCTGATTCTGAACACTGCACAGTTTCAGGTAAAAAAAGAGATTTATACACTGAAAGAAGGCCATTAGCTCTTCCATTTGAAGAATGTGCCACGATTTCAGCCCACTTGTGTTTACAAAACAAATGTGCTAACTTTCATGCTGGGTGCGGTGCTTTGTTTAATTTTTGGTCTTCCTTAATTACATTTATCCCTGCCCTTGCAAAATTCATATTTTTCAGCTCTCCTCCTTCTTCACCTCCTTTTCAGTAAAAATAATATAAATTACTTCACTTAGCTTCTGCTGATACTTAGAATAGTGCATTTTATTTGAGCAACTTACCAATAAATAACTAATAATACTGGCTAATTTTGTAGCCAGTGATTTTTTAATGGATTGTATAGATTTATATACACTTTTATCTGCCAGTATTGATCAAGAAGTGCAGCAGTCAGGAGTTAAGGGTATTGTAGAATTAGAAATCAGAACTAGAGTTTTGGGCTAGGCACTGTAGTGACCTAAATTCAGAAGTTAATCCCTGTCTCAAGCAGTTTGTACTATAGATTATACCCATGGCAGCAGTCGTGGAACAGGAGATTATGACTTATCTTCACGAAGCCACTTCTCCTCTTTACAAATGACTCTTTCTGGAACGCTATCATCAAATAAGAGCACTATTTATTTATACAGCTCCCAAAAGTATGTTAAGCATTCGAGTGCAGAAGCAGGCAGGATGCAGAAAAAAGACAGTTTTTAGTCTCACAGAACCAAGACTTTGTACATCAACTGTTAATTTTCCTTTTTTTTTTTTTGTTGGCAGTTCATATAGCACAAAGCATTGTTTCTTATCTCTTGGCAGTGAAGATTGACAGGTGCTGCTAGATACTGTTTTAAAGGTACAGAGCATGATACAGTATGCCAATTCAAGAATATTAACAACTTCTTCCAGTGGGGATTTTCCAGTGTTTTATTTGAGAGAAACTCAAGTCTAGAGCATCCTCTTTAATGCAAGAAAAAAGTTCAGAAATTACATTCATAGATCTTCTCCTGTAAATCTGTCTACCAATGATGGTTTTTTTACTGGCAGACCATTAAGGCATTACCTTGACATGAGTTTATTTATCTGTTTGTAAATAAAAATGGAGCAACAGATATATTTCATTTTGAAATTGTACACCATGGTTCCACAATTAATCGGGCTCAACTGCTAGATGATTTCATTTGTTCCTGTTAATGTAGAAGCATGTCAGAGCTTACAGAAAGTTAATCACTGACACTAAGACATAGATGTTATACAGCACAGTGCATCGTTTCCCTATTTGTACTGAATGTGAATTACTGGGCTAGGAGAAACTTGAATAATGCCCCAGATTCCTCATACTATGTATGAGTTATCTTGGGAATGAATTTGACTCATTCACCCTTTACAAGCTCCAAAGACAAAAAAGCCAGATGGGCCAGGGGTGCTGGGTGGGACTTGCCTGGGCAGAGAGGCAGGGATGGACTGATCCAATTGGCAGGTCCCTGGAGAAGTGCTCATACTCATGGCACAGCTTTAACAGGGCTGAGATTTTCCAACTCCCTTCTGACTTCAAATGCCTTCACTTCAGGGTCCTTACCTGAGCCTCGGCATCCAGATCCCGGAGACGGCTCAGGCAAGCTGTAGGCAGAAGAGACCAAAACCTGGCTGCAAAAAAAATCACACAGCTGCCACTGAGCTGTGGGGATGCCTGACATCCACCTGTGGTAGTGCCTGTCCTGCTTCCAGAGGTTCCCAGGCAATGCAGACTGGAGCTCCCGCCCTGCCCCAGCTCGCCGGCACACAGGCAGCCAAAATCTCCCAACCCCAACCCACCTTGTCCATGTACACAGGCATGAAGCAACAAGGCTGAGCTAGAGCAGGAACAGCCATCCTTCCTTTGCACGCAGCCTGAATAACTGGAAGGTTTCCATTCTTGGTCCAAAGGGGTTCAAATTCCCATCTTTCACAGCCAGAAGCATAACAGGCTACTGGCTCGCTGGGTGGTTTGTTCAGCCTTTTTCTGGGTGAAGCTGTGCCACCTGGCAGCACAACAGCCACAGCTCCCACGCTGGTGACGGATTGTGCATTGAATGGAAGTACGGATAGCACCACCACCCACATCCTGAACATGAAATTCCTTCCTCCTGTTGGGTGACCCTGCCACCGGGTGACAACATCTGGGTCCCCCATAAACTTGCAGCTTATTTCTGCCCACGTGGCGGTCATGAAGGTGCTCTCCAAGAGACAGGAGATGAAATCACTTTCTTATGTGGGAAAAAAGTCCGAAATTCTTGGCTGCTCAGGGTGAATGTTTTAAACAAGCAAATCATAAAATGAGAGGTAAACACTGGTGCTCTGCTTTTGCAAAAAGATTTAAAAAAAAAATAAGAAAAGAAAGAATAAAAAGACAGTCATTATGATTCCCTGAAAAATATTAATTATAGGCATGTACTGTTATGAAGAAGATTTCAGGCTCAGGTTGCTGAGCGGCTGGCAGCGCATAACACAGTTCTGGGACAGGCACTTCAGATGTCACATCCCCATACCCAGCAGAACTGCTTGGAGAAGGTGAGGAAAGGCAAAATCCCAAATTTAGAGCAGACCCTGCTCCTAATATTACCGGTTAAGTGAGTAAGAAAGGAAAGAAGGAGACACGGCTTCACCCCTGGGAGAAGAGAAGAGAAAGAGAAGAGAAGAGAAGAGAAGAGAAGAGAAGAGAAGAGAAGAGAAGAGAAGAGAAGAGAAGAGAAGAGAAGAGAAGAGAAGAGAAGAGAAGAGAAGAGAGAAGGCATCAGCATTTTTTGGGACAGGAGTTAGCATTTTGGACTTCCTCAAATGCTCCCATGTGCAGAGAAAGCTCTGTATAAACACTGCCCTTTCCAGCAGGGATTTTTGCCAGATTCTTCTGCTAAAGGCTAGAGTAATCTAGAACTGCAACTCCCAGCAGTCTCTGGCAGCTAGAAGAAAAGTTAACCCACTCTGCTCATGGAGCTCCCACCACCGATCCTCACCAGCATACCTAGACGCAAAAAGGGATTTTTTTCCCCCCATAGGCTTCTTCTCCCATGCCTGCCCCCCAAACCCACTGCTTCTTTTCTGACTCCATCATCAAAAAGAAGTTATTACCGAAACTGAGGATACTTGTCCACAAAAGTTCCCTCCATTCTTTCAGGGAAGGACTATCTCAGAACAGGGGCAATGGGATGCAATTTGTTTTAAAGCTGGCCTGCAGAGAGAAAGAGGGTCTGACATTCCCAGAGTAATATCTTTGGACATGTGAGTATTGAATGTACTGAAAGAATAGGCAGGTGAGGTAGGGTGATCATGAAGACCTGTTAGTTAATCGGTTGGAGATCTCTTGCAGTGAAAAACAGCAACTCAAATGGGCCTTATTTATTTTTGACAGCTGTTAGCATTTGCAGTCACAGAAAATATTAAAGTCATAGGACAGATAATATGATTTTCTTTGAGGTTGCCATGAATTGCTTATGAAGCAGCTGATACAGAGCAGCAGATGTTTGCTGCACCTTGTTGGTGCACACAGATGTGGTTCTGCTCATCAGGTACATTTCAAATCTAGAAGGGCCCGGCACTTCCCATGGGGACTTAGTATGAAATATTTGCAGTTCCTTCCTTGCTAATTTGTAGAAATCTATTTAAAATGCAAGAGAATATGGTTATAACCACATGGCTAAAAAGAATAAAATTATGGCAACTATTTAATGCTGAATTAAGGTGGAGACTTATCAAATACCTTAATTTGCCTAACAGAAAAGTTACTGTTTTCTACCTGCTGGAAGATGTCGTGGCTTTGCTAGATAGCAGATCTCACCAATCCATGCTCCAACAATTGTAACTTCAGTCACTGTCACCAAAAGATGGCAGATAACCTATCTTCCAGTAAATATATGACATTGGGTAGCAGCAGAAAGGCCCATATAGCTAAAAATTAATTGTTTTACAAAACATATTACAAAGTGTTACATCTTGCAGTGGTCAGCCTTGAAGTGTCAACGTCTATGGTTTGAACTTGGTTTGGGTTCTTCCGCGTTTCAGGAGTTCCCCGCACGGCTGTGCCAGTGCTGAGCTCTGCCACGGCCCTGGGGTCCCCCAGCTGTCCCCAGGGAGGCGTCCTACTCCCTGGCTGGGGTGGTGGGACAAGTCCTGCCTGTGAGGTCCTGCGCTGCCACCCCTGAGGAGCCCCTGTGGTCCTGGACCCCAGGGAGCACTCAGCCCCCATGGTGCCCTGGCAATTACTGCATATTGCCTATGAAATTTTATTGTACTATTTAATTTTATAAAGAACAAAAAATAATTACAGCTGGCAAAATAAATGAGCTACGAGTGTTTCCCAGTACATTATCCTGACCTTATTTATATGTGTGTGTGTATGTGTGGTTGCTTGCCACACATTTCTGAATTTTCTGAATTACAGTGAGAAAAAAAAAAGAACTATTTCCAGCAGTTCTTAGTTACTTGTGCTAATTAGCCTGTTTCTAGAAAAGCCATTACTATGACAAAAGGACGCATAAAGGCAAACTGAGCTGGCTTTGTCCCAACAAACTGCACAGAACTGGGGAAATCTGCAGAAGTAATGGCTGGCTGAGGATGCTCAGGCTTGGGCCTCAGCTCCAGCAGCGCTGATGTGGCTGGTGCCAAGAGAGACTGGGGGAGCTGGGGCTTTGCTTCTCCAGTCCTGCTGAGCCCAGGGACCTCTCCATCGGCACCATCCCACCGGCACTCCTCCTGCCTCTCCGTCTCGTGAACGCCAAACAGGCTTATTCCCAAACCGGCAACGTGGCAAATGCTGCCCGTAAACAACGTTGTAGCCAAGTGCGCTTCCTAGCCATTTCTCAGAAAACACCAAGCGCGTTACAAATTCAAACAAGATGCTCAGAGGGTGGTGCGTTTTGGGAGGCATACATACGTAGTTCATTAGATCTTAAGATGAGGGACTCTCTTGCACTGAGTTAGAGGGAAGCATGATTCTCCTTCCCTTCGCTTCCCGCAACCTGTTGTCGTGGGTTTGGGCTGGATTGGCCCAAGCAAGCCGAGCGACAGATGTTCCCTCTCTCCTGCCGAGCAGGAGAGAGAGAAGAAGAGAGACTAGTTTAGTAAGAACTAAACTACTTTAATGAAATATAAAGAATAAAATAACAAAAGAAAATAATGAAATATATACAAAACCGTATCAAGCTCCCAGGATGACAATCACGTCACCAGCAGGCACTGGGAAGTCCCAGACCGGACTCAGCGACGGAAGGGAACTGGATCCAGGAATACATGGGTCAGGATCAAAGGCAGACGAACCGATGGAGTCCTCCTCGGACGCCGGCCATTGAAGAAGGAAAGCAAGAGTCCCAGCAAGAGCAAAAGCCCAAGCAAGTCGGAGAAGAAGGTGAAGCCGTAAAACGGGAAACGGATAAAACCGGAACAACTGAAACAACGGAACCATGGAACAACGGAACAACGGAATGGAACAACGGAACAACGGAACGGAACAACGGAACAATGGAATGCTGAGCCTTTGATCCCTCAGCTCTTATACTGAGCATGATGCAGATGGGATGGAATACACTGTTTGGTCAGTTTTGGGTCACCTGTGCTGTCTGCTCCTCCCCACAGATGGGACCCCTCTACGCCTCTCTGCTTCCAGCCCTCCAACAGGGCAAATAACAAGCTGTCTGGCCTTGGTCGTTATCGCAGTAAGTCTAAGCAAGGGCCTCTCTGCATCTCTTGCCTTGGCATCAGCTATAAACATGGGTCTTATCACTCTGAGAAAGAGCAGTTTTCTGCACAATATGCTGTTAATTTCAGCAGTAAGAAGAGGCCTAGTTAGAAAGCAGAGTTACTGAACAAAATTGGTCCTGTTTTACCTCAAACCAGGACACCTGTCCTGTGTACTTTTGCTTATACTGAAGCCATAAAGCTGTCACATAAAAAAACACCCAGTCCCTTCTTGGTAGTCACCTCTTCCATTACCAATGAAGTGTAACCCGACCGATAAAGGCACATAAAAGGCAGCAATGTCTACTACCGAATAGTTCAGGTTTGTGTATATCCCAAGATACTTGTTTCTGTCCCCCCTGTAGACACCTGGTTGCAATTTGCAACCTGCTGGGTTGTCTCTCTTAAAACCTCTTGTTCCTTATACCCTATACAAAGACCTCCACGGATACAATCTGTCGTATGTGTTATTTATTATGTTTGTACAGAGCCCAGTATAGTGGAGCCTGTGTGTTTGCAGCCTTTTGTTCCTGAATCAAAAGGTAAATAAAATGTGACGCTGTCTCGGAAATCAAACGGGAAACAGAGCATCATTATGCCATTATGCATAAACTGCTGGTAGCGTGTACAGAAAGGTGTGGAAAGAGGCAAGAGGGTGGAACCAGAGTATGGACTAGCTCGCATGAAGATTCGGACTGAGAGAGGTCTGTCCGAGTATGGCCAGCATGGCAAATGCAAACAAGGAATGACTTTTTTACTGTTTCTTATAACACAGATCATATGATATCAGGGGCAATTAATAAAACAATCAGCTAGCAGATTGCCCCAAGCAGCGTATGAGGATATTGTGGAGATCTAAAGGGGGTTCAAAAAGGAATTTGATGAATAGGAAATGGACCCAGGACAGCTGATAAACATGATGGTCCAGATGCAGCCTCTGGCAAGGGAAGACCAGAAGCTGGAAGGGCTCAGCAGGGGAAGGGTCCTGCCCTGCTGCTCCCGCTCTTTCCATCAGTGCTGGAAATAAGTAGATGTAATGAATGATGTAGTTCCTGTTTATAGGCTGCAGTGATCCAAATGATAAATAATAATAGCTGGAAGCCCACTGAGTATTAAAAATAGCAGTGAGAATGTGAGGTAGATCTTCCTTCTGGCCAAGCTCTGGAGGGACACTTCCTTGCAGAACCTGCTGGAGGAGGCTTCATGTAGAGGCAAGCGCAATGATTGCTATAAGCAAAACCTCTGAAATCCACCACTGCTTGGGAGTAAAGCTGAAGGTTTTCAGACCCTCCCCTGTGGCGTATAACTGTTTCCTGCACCACCAAAGAAATATTTCATTTCCTTTTCCATGTGAATTTTGATAGAAACTGTAAGTTGTTTCTTAGACAGATGGAGTGCTTGAGTCAGTCCTTCTATCATTTTCTTTAATAGCAAAATGGGATTTGTTGGGTTTTTCAGGAAGAGGGAGGAATAATTTTGATGGTTCTTCCATGAGATTTCCTGTACTGCTGATTAAAAGGATCAGAATCACACCCGATAGAAGACCAGCAAAACTGCGTTCTAGACTGAGAAGTCTATTTCTGGCTGTAGCTGTGAGGACAGTTGTTTGGAATTCAGCTATCATATTAAAAAAAATCTGTATAATACCATATACAAATGCAGTTTATAAATAGACACATTTGGGGAAATGTCTTCACTCCTCATTTATCCAGGGTATATGGACTAGTGTGATGATAAACTCAGTACATGCACATTCAGGATCTCTGGTTAGGCTAAATGTTTGTCTGATTCAGCATAGCATGCTTTAATAATGTAATTCAATTCTTCCTCATTTTTAATGTTATTTCAGCCCGTTAACATAATTTGGTGAGCTATTATAGTTGTTACAGCTGCTAGTTTTGCCCTTAATACTGATTTCACTTATGACCTCAGTCAGAACTAGATTTAAAGTTTGAGATGATGTAAGTGAATAAGGATTATTAGATTTATTCATATGGCAATTTAAATAAGAAACTGCCTGGCTTAGAATAAACGGTAAATGAAAAATGCATGTGATTTATAGACCTGTCCATTTTAAAGATTTATACATAGAGTGGATGATTAAGTAAGAGACAGACCTGATTATATGAAATATGTAATTTTTGTAATGCAATATTGGAAGCAAGCTGCTAAACAGCACCAGCATAACAATCATTGCCCAAACGGCTTTTATTACAATATTACTGTACAGCTGGTATGCAGTCATGTAAACACAAGCAGCAGGCCTCCGACCATTTCTTTTCCTTGACAACTGGTAGATGGTGTTATGTTCCCATGAAAAACATCTCCCCCTCTCAGTGACTGCAGCACCATCTCCAGTAAGCAGGCTGTAGGACTGGAGTGGCCTCCAGGCGTTGTCTACCCCTGGCATTCAAGAGCTCGGTTTTCCTATTTGTCTCCTGTGCTTTCCTATGAATGTGTGTTCAAGCACTCCCAAGGCTGCATGGCAGGATTACTGTTTTTCTTCCATTAAACTCTCTCCTGTATCAGAAATACGTATTTCTGATACTTGGCAGAAGCAATCGCGCCTCTCCCTCAGGACCTGAGAAGGTCCAGATGCATCATGACAGAAACAACGGGATCAGCAAAAATCATTCCACTCTTCTACTACATACCAGAAAGAACAAAACTCTTCCTTTAGTCTCCATCAAGCTTGAAGAGCCGAAAAAAAAAAAAAAGAAAGAAAAAAAAGGTGTTTCCTTTCATGGGTTTTAAGGCTGGAAGAAGCTGTTGTAATTATCTAGTCTCCCTACTTGTATAACGCAAGCCTCAGACCTCCATTCATTCAGCAGTTCCAGCCATCTTCTTCTTTAGTTCAGGACTGGATGAAGCCCCAAAGCTCACCATTAATACAGTAAAAAGCTTATGTGAATAACACAGGTGAATCGTGCTTTAACGCTCCTTGCGTCCGAGCATTACTACAACCTGTTATGTCTCCTAAGATACTACCTGTTCACGTAAGAATAAAACAGCAATAATACTTGTGGTTATTGTGGCACTTCTGTGCACAGAGATGTGGAGAGTTGAAGACCACATGGGAAACACCCGTACACTGTGTGTAGGGATATTAGGCTATGCCATTCTACATGAATTAATACACTTTTTATGAGAAAGCTTAATAAATGTGTTCCAAACCAGGGGGTCTTCCATAACATAATTTGCATGAAACAGAATTGACCCAGAAAATTTTAATCTAAATCCCAATCTGATTTGTATGAAGTAATTTAATTTCCTCCCTAGTAGTTTTATGGATTTTATCAATTATACCAATTAAATTGTCAAGCAGATTTATTGACCAGTCATCTACAAGACACTTTCTTTGATGTACTATTCTGGTATCATCAACTGGTCATGCATGTCTAGCCTTAGTTTTTGGTGTCATTATGTGTAGCTGAATACTCAAAAGAGAAGGTTCTAATAAATGAGTGGTGTGAACCAAATTTTGAAATGAGGATGGAAAGCTCCTTATTTTGAATTGCAGACACAAAATTACAGGTAATGGCAGAAGCAATCAATTTAGATGCTTAGCCAGCCTACATGGAAAACACACGTTTGATTTCTGACCTCAGAGTTGGCCCTCAGTTAGAGATCTCCATGCTAATCGCTATTATCTAAATGTAATCATTCTTGCAAAAATGCACATCCAGTTAACTTTAAACATAAAAACTGAGGCATAAAATTAAAGGTTGTTTTTGAACTTGGCAACCTATGTTTTTCAGTATGTTAGATTTCCTCTATTGCCTGCGTTCTAGACAAGTGGCAAATCTTCCTGAAATAACCTTATTATACATCTTGAATAATTTCATTATTAAAATAAATTTTAATTTGTCAGAACAGATTACTAGAAGCAGACATCTTGCTTCCATTGAGTGAATCACAGTGCAACTTCTGATTTCTTTGTAACCTTTTTCTAATTTCCTTCTACAAGTTTGCCAAGAAAATGAGAATAATACTGGAAAAAGAATCAAGAAGTTACAGTTTTTGTAGTCAAGGAAAAAACAGAAGTATGCAGCTGCTAAATAAGGTGGTTGTTGTGGAGCAGATTCAAAAGTCTAAAGAAAAAAGCAAACGCAAATAATGAACTTGACCCCCACTGTTTTGGTCACCATTTGATTACTGCAGGTAGACAAGGCACAATGGCACGCAGCCTCTTCTCCCATTGGGGTTCAGAGAATATGCACCATAGCCCATAGCTTGTTTGGTTTCCTAGAATATTCTTCTAGAACTAAGTTTTTTTAGAAATACCAGGCACCCAGCATGAGTAAGAGAAGACAGAGGTGTCTACCATCAATAAAACTAATCCCTGTGGTGCTGGTTGCAGGCAACCACAAACCTGGTGGTTGGTATTATCTCCAACTAGGACTAAGATTTTGTTTTTCACTGTTGACATAGGAAGTCTGAATTTTTGGTTCATGTCACCATAATGCTTTACCCCTAGCTTTAAAATATTTTGAGAAATTTTTAAAAGGCAATAAATGGCACGAGACGTTAAACAGAGCTGACATGTGAAAGACAAAGACCTTTTGGAAAGAAAATAACTTGTTGAAGCATTAAAGAGTCTCTTGGACTATTTCAGAAATACTTGGCTACATGCACAATCTCAGTGTTTTTGGTAAGTCTGACTGTGAATGTATGCTTGAGCCAACAGCTCTGTATCATTGTAGTGAGTGATGTCATGAAAGGTATTTCGTGATGGATATGAAAGATAAATAACAGCTAGCTATGTCAGTGCCAAATACAGACCAAATGCGCCTCCTGAGCTGCTTGACAGCTCAGGACTGTTTCTCTGTCACGCTTACCCTTTCCAATTCCACATCCGCAGTCCCTCCTTTTCCTCTTTGAAAGCCCCAGCTTTTCTTCAGCCGTTATCTACTTTAGAAAAAATAAAGAATAAGGGCACAAAAAGGTTAATACACATGCAAATGGTGTGGGAGAAATTTCATCTTTGGACAGGCAGCTGGTTGCTGACTCTTGTGAAAAGAGTCTGCTAGACTCCAGGACAACAAATACGGCTCCAGCCAGCACTATGGTGAAGGCAGTAGCTCCGATGTTGAGCTGCATTAAGCCCATGCTAAGCAGGTCAGGAAAGAGGAGAAAAAGTTGCTCCCAGACGCATGGTTTCCCTCCACAGGACTTCAGCCACCAGTCTGGTCTCCAACGTAGGGTAGCTGGTTTACTTGTGAAGCACCTGAAGGTGATGCTGGTGGGTGGAAGTGTGCAGGGCAGTGAGAAGTCACAGCTGTGCCTAAACAGAAGAGTGTCATTATAACACGTATGTTCCACGTGATTCCCTCCATGGTGCCATCTGTTTTGCGTAGCTGGAGCAGCACAAATCTGGAGAAGCAGAGGGTACCTTTGGCACTGCACTGGGGCCCAAGGCAGACATGATATTGTGCAATTACTGACTGTTTGCATCCCATCTAGGAAACTTTTATATATTTTAAGCTGCAGAAACTTAAAGTAAGGTGCAGACAGGCGCTGACTACAACTCCCTTGTTCCTGAATCAGACGTCTCACCTTGAGTAAGGCAGCAATGCTTTTACTGGTTAGTTTTGTGATGCTGTCCCACTAAAATCCAGGGGCAGAGAGCCAAAACATACAAGCCAAAATGCAGGGAGCAACTGAGCCCTTGTCATGCAGAAATCTAGGCTCTGCAGCAGGGACAACTGAATCAAAAGTGTCATTAACCTAGCTGGAGGGTGCCCCACCAGAAAAATAATACTTTTCATTATGAAGATGACACTGTAACACCCTGAATCTTAGGCAATATTATTTTTTAGCTACAGTAATTGAATAGCCTGGGTTTGATTTCTGGCCTTCAGCGCTTAACCTAGCTGTAATTACCCAGGACTGTGATTTAAGTAGACAGTATCTCATTCCTTTCTCCTCATCTAAGAGCAGCTTTAAAAAAGTATGCATTATTTAAAATGGAGTCAAGAACATCCTGGTATCATCTGAATGACCCGGGGGGCAGATATGTCAGAGCAGAAAGAACCATTATTAAATGAACTCTTTCATCAGGTGGGTCAGCATCTGGCACCGTGGGAGGAGGGAAGCGAGGTCAGGAGCAAGGTCCTTATCTTGGCCATGAGACCTTACTCCAGAAAAAGACTGACAGATCTCATTCAGTTCCGAACAAAGCGATGTGGTGGATATTAAATGGCAGCAATTCACGTCTCCTGCTCTGCGGGCTCCTTTCAGCCATGGCCATTGGCAATGTCGCCTTGCAGGCTGTGGAGTCAGCAGCACTTCGGTGGGTTACCCACCAGGAGTCTCTGCTCTCTGCATCGACCCATAGGGCCCACGAGGGACAGTTTCTTTATTCATTGTTTCCTGTGAAGAGACGTGCCATTCAGACACTTAAAAACATCCCCTACCAGGTGACCAAAAAAAAAGCTCCGAGTTCAAAACAGCCTCAAGTTTTTGCTAACATATCCTTAGTTCTTTAAAGAAGGAGAAGGATTTTGAGAAGTGCTTTAGAAAGCGGTGGTACTAATTTAATTATGGGATTCAAAATCAATATTATACTCAGGAATAACTTTTACTGTATTATTTCTGTGGGTTCAATACACGCTGAGACAGAAGGGAGTGATTCAGCCAAGATATCATTGCCACATAAATGCAGGTAGCAGTCTCTGTCACTAGCAAACCCTGTGTGCTTTGTTGGGTCTTCAGATACTATTGTTATTGCTATTGTTATTATCCTTGTTGGTATTTTAGCAACAGCAGCCATATTAAGGGTTTTAAAAGAAATGTGAGATGGAGGATGTCAGCAGTTTTTCATTTAGGCATGTGTAGCTGGTGCCTACCAACATGCTCATCGCTTGGTGGAATTGGTGCAGGTGTTTTGCAAAAGGTTTTCAATCTGGCAATGGCGAATAGCTTTGTATAAGATGTCCTGACCATAAAGGGTGCCGTGGGAGAAGACAGGCAGATGACTGAAAGAGTCTGATACTGATGCTGAAAACAGCAACAAAATACAAAACAGAGATGTCACCCAAAAGGTGCTCAGGTAAACACAGCAATAGCAATGCCTCTGTTTGCAAACAGCTTCCAAGAGAAAAGGCATTATGATACACCTACAGCTTCAACACACATTTGCTCTAATCACGGTGGAGATCCAATCATTGCAAACGTGACAGCTGTTGTCCTAATCTAGATCAATGCAACATTTTCTGCCTTTTCCACCCTTTCTTTGAAAGTATCCCAAAGCCAAACAGGCTGGGTCCAGTGCATTGTTGGCACAGGGCAACCTAGTATGAGAGATCCATGAGCCATATAGATTTAATATATCAAAAAGGAAAAAGAGACAGGAAGAGATTTAGGACCCTCTAAAATGTATTAAAGATACAGTTACAAAAGATTGTAAGCAGCAATAGGCACCGAAATAAGTTTCAAAAATTGCTCAGGCAACTAGCAATAATATAAATGCAGCTTGAGTAAGAAACCCAGAGCTGAAATCTTTTTTTTCCCAACATAATGAAATATTTTCTAACAGATGTAGTTTCCTAAATGCCTAAGAATCAATCTTTGACCTGGCCTAGGCCGCTGCCTAAGAGAAATTTCCACATTCCAGTTGAAATCTCCAGCCTAAGCTGAACTCCTAAAATTGCTGAATCATTTAAGACTGAAGTAAGTTTCAGAGCTACGTAACTCTTCCTGTTCCAGCAAATCTACCTGAGTCAAAACGTATTTGTCATTTAGTCATGAACTCCATTGACGGCTGAATACTGTCTTTCTCAATGCTGTGGCTGCAAAATACAAAGCAGTCTACCCTTTCACCTTTCGCTTTCTTGCCTTTCTAGCCTGGATTTCTACAGCCTCTGTGACATATTGTTCCTGGCATACCACAGCATCAATAAGTAAAAAGAAATCAAATATAAAAAGATTTGTTTCTTCCAAGAGCTTTAGATGTGCAGCACCCAGCTCTTGAAAGCACCAAGTGCTCTGTCTCTTATTTTCCTTTACTTTGGTAGTTAGTAGCCAACAGTAGCACAGCACTTTAGGCTATCAAGATTGCCCGGATACTGACTGCCTCCAAAAAGTCAGCGTATCTTATCACATCGCAGATCCTTGGATCCCACAGGTGCCACTACCACAGAAGTGGCAGCTTCAACTGAAAAAGAAACAGAAATGCAGTCCTTTCTGCTGCTAAGTGATAGCCATGTGTAGTAAGCAATGACTTCTGTTCCCTTCCCTTCCTAATTCCCAAATAAAGCAAATTCATTCCCACTACATGTATCAAATTATTTTATTTTCCGTGCTTCAGTATATTTTGTTCTACTTGAGATTGTTTAGAGGGTTTCCTCTTTGGGTTTGGTTTTGGGGTTTTTTTTAATATCTTCTTTCCCTTGGCTTTCAGCTGGTGTCCCTGCTGGGTTTTTTGTTGTCTTTTAGCTTTGCGCTTTGGGTTCTTTTTTTTGTATGGAAGGATCAATCACTTCTCATTTGTCAGCCTCTGCAGGAAGAAGGCAAGTGTTCCTCGGGTCACAACTGTTATTTCCACTAGCCCTGCACTCCGAGTGTGTCTCTATATGTGTGTGCCATCTCCTGTTCTGGCACACGCCGTTGTGACTGGGTTGGTAGGAGGAATTCCTGCTGAGCCATGGCCTCAGCTGGTCCCCGGCTGTCTCTGAAGAAGGAAGAAAGCATCAAGGCACAGATTCAAAACAAGCATGTAGGTGCCCAACACCCATCCGTACAGGGCCACTACCAACAGCCCTTGCACCGAGATCCACCGACGTAACAAAAAGGTGCCCACAGTGGAACAAAGGGTGGATTTTCCTGAATGGAGGCTACTCAGCCAGGGCAAGTGGCTTTCCTTGTGGAGGATGGAGAGGGAGCTGGATCCTACTCAGGCACACCTCAAAGGCAGCAGTGCTGGACTTGGCAGGTCTGCTGTTACTTGAACTGTACGTGAAGGAGGGCTAACAGTACTTTCCTGGATTTAAGAAGAAAATACATTTATTTTCTTTTCTCCAGATGGTAGAGAGAAACGCACTAAGTAGTTGGGCAAGGGCAACGGTCAAAAGAGAAACCCATCACTTTTCTCTGGGAGCCTGCTGTGCATACGCAGAGCACCAGAAAGAGGGGGGTTTGGAGTAAGGGTTTGGAGAAGGAGAGTCTGAGCAGCTTGTTTAAGATGTCAGGATGAATCCAGGGGGGGAGCTGCAGAAAGCACGTGAGCTGCAGCTTCACATCGCTTCTTGCTGCACGCTTAGCTGGTTGAATCTGCGAATGGTTGGCACAATGTCCACAGGACAAAGCTTTTTACCTTTTCAATATCTCGAACATAAGGTCTCTCTGTGTTAAGAAATAGTCGACCTCCCATCCCTGAGTATATATATCTGTATATATCCTTTGCAAGGGGATATACTGGGAGACAAGGCGTGGAAGCATGCATGCGTTACGGACGTGTTTAGGAGGATTTAACGAGCCACTCTCCCATGGTCTGTGTCCAGCTCTATAAACCGCAGCCTCAGCAGCGCTAACGCAGCTATTTCAGAGCCCTGCCAAAGGATTTGTAGTAAGAGTTGAGTAAGATACATGATCCATCCAGGTATTTATATGATGATTTCACTGGTATAGCATCTGTGTATCTGACATAAGGAGAGCTGTTTCGAGCTAGGTGATAAAAGTATGATGTGCAGCAAATTGGGTCCCAGATGTGTGCTCAGCTTGTGCCATTTGATTCACAATATGCCAGATCTGGCTGCTGCAGATTCATTCTCTTTTTCTCCTTTCTGCCCACACAAACCTTTAATGATTTTTTTTCTTTTTTTTTTCCAAAGCTCAGAGCAAAAATTTGACCAAAATTAGCAGAGGATTTTTTTTTCTGTTTGTTTTATAGGTAATACTGCTAGGACTGATAACTGAAGATCCTTATGCACAGAAGAATTAACAAGAGAGTGGTTAAAACCAGCACCAGTGGTAGGACCTCTTACGCCACAAGAAGGGTGAAAACAAAATTAGAACAGGGGTACCCATTAGGAAAGTAATAATAATATCACTACTTGGTCACAGCCAGGGTGACACAGTAATGGGATGGTGGAAAACCAGTCAGATAATAAAACAGGGAAATTATTACAGTCTAAAACTAGGCGACAAATTCTTGACATTGATGTGTTTGTCACTATCAGTACCTGCCTGCTCCGAATAAGGGTTCAAACTTACATGCTCGCATCATTGTAGATAGATGCTGCGAACATTCCTCCTCCATCACTTAGCCTCCACCACAAATGCTCTTTTGCTAAAGAGCCTGTCCCTCCTTTTCAATGCTGGCATGAAGCACAAAGGCGTTCCAGGGAGCAATGCACCCATCTAACACGGCAGAATCAATACCAAGTAATTGAGTAACATATTTATTAAAGCTGATGTTAATGCTTCTCTGAGAGAAGATTGTCTACGAATTGCTTACCTTGATTAAAAGTACGTTTCACAAGAAGTAGGTTTACAAATTGAAATAATGAGAAATGATGCACGAAATGTCACAGGGAAGGAACTTTGATGGTGTTTTATTAAACAAAACAAATTATAATCAGAATTTAGCAGTAAGGAAAAAAAAGAACAGCTATTTCCCAGATTCACTGGCTGTAAGACTAGCAGAGTATTTGAAACTATCAAGAGATTTCTCTGGAATAAATGACTACGGACACATTTAGGAGCTGTAAACAGCTGAGATATAATTTAAGCTCACCTGCAGCTCCATGTAGGGACACATATGCAGCCTTTGTTCCCTAGTAATGCAGATCAGGAGCCTGGTGATAACACTGTGGCACTTGCCTAGGCTGCATGCCCAGCTTCCCCTCCTGCCAACACAAGCCTGGGGCACTGTATGCCGTAGGGATACTCTTTTCCCTTTGAGTAACTCAGGAGAAATTCTGCAAAATTACTGCATTGAGGTAGGGAAGGAGCAGGCCTTCGTTTTTACATCATAGCATTTTTCATGGACTCAGATCAGGCCTTCAGTTAGGATCAGAGAAGCTGGTTGTCTCTTTTCCCTGCCAGAGCAGAGGGAACTGATATCAAGTGTCACTTTTGCTGTTGTGCTGAACTCGATTAAGAGGTTTGGGAAGATCTCTTGTTTAAGGGGTTCATGCTAAAAGAAGTGTTTGGGCTATGACATCATCTGTGTAGTAGTCTTTGCATTGATTTATTAGCAAACAAGCGCAGAAATAATACTGACTTTGCAGATCAGGCTGAGGGGCTGACTGCCTTTGTAGGTAGGGCGTCTGACATGCAAAACAGTCGCAGCGTTGACTGGGAGGCCACAGGAGGTCTCCGTCACTGACACCTTCTCTGCAGGACAGTGAGAGCGCTGAGCACACCCTCATTCATCACCGTTTGAGCACAGGATTTTAATGTCCTGGATATTGGGAGCCAGAGACCTGAACAGCATCCCTAAATCTACCACCATAATGCCTCTTATGAGGGGAGGTTTTCTCCAATTTTAGGTGACTGGGCCAACCAGACAGAGGTTTCAGTCCCCCTCTAGTGGTCCATGTGCACTGCTGGGGGTCTTGAGGACCATGATTCAAAACTCTGTTTGGATGAAAAACTAATAGCCAAAAGCAACTGCAAGAGTGCAGAGCTTCTGTACCCTCTTAACCATTTAAAATCCATCATCTTATTAAAGGAAAAGACCAAGCGATTAAATGGGCATGTTTGATGTACGTTGTTGGCCTATGGTGGCCACAAAGGGGCTCTTGTCTCCCTTGAGGAATGAGATGTGCCAAGGTGCAGGCCAAGTGCTGCATCAAGCATGAGACACGCTGGACGTCATCACTGAAAAGTTAAGGGAAACATAACACTGGTTTCTAGCCCTGAGATGTGTTCAAACATCCCCCAAGTTCTTCTCCCACAGTGTATCCACCAGCACCTTCCAAACACATGCTCCTTTTCTTCACCTCTTGCAAGAAAGTCTATCAGCTATATTCAATTGTCATATACTGTCTTATCATTAAAAGGCTTGATATATAAGCTTAAACGTTATGTGCAAAGACTTTGGTTGCGCCGCAACAGCAACAAAAAAGGGGTTAACAGCAATGAATAATGTGGAATGTAAGGAGTTGTTGTGGTGAAAGTCTGTCTTGGCTCTGTCTTGGCATTTGTGCCATGAATCATAATGTGTAAATGTATTTAGCTTAAGCCACATTTAATTTACTTTTGCAACAGCAAAATCAACATTGTTACCTTCATTATACTTCCACTTAACAAGTCAGTGATCTCACTCCTGCATGGAAAAAAAAAGCTGTTGGTGGAAGATCGTATCAGATTCCAGTTCATCCAGACTTCTAGAAGAAAACAGTTATTTTGTTGGAATTCAAGAAACAAGGCGCATGAAAACACGAGGAGCGTTGTAACACACCCGTTGCATAGTACCACACTGGATGCAACAAAAAATGGAAGTGTCACCGGTGATAAGGGCGAAATGAGAAGCTGCACCCATTACACACACAGTTATCGCTGCAGAAGTGACACTTTTGGGGTCTGCCCAAACAGCCTTACGCCTTGTAAACGCCAAAACAAGCCTGAAACACTCCGATAAGCGGAAGTGATGAGAAGTGATAAAAGGCCTTTACAGAGGACAGAGAGAACAAAACGGCCGGAAAAAGCTATCTCTAGGATGTGCGAGAGTAAGTTCTGGTAGCGCTAAGTAGATGTGTTGAGGAAAATGCAGTTCAGCAGGTGGGAAAGCAAAGGCTTTAGATTTAGATTTAGATTTAGATTTAGATTTAGATTTAGATTTAGATACGAGGTTGATTGTAATTAAAACCTGTACCTGTATGATTGTTTTCTTTTGTTTGGAGATTCTAAAAACCGGGAGGGTGGGGGAAGAAGGTTTACGGCCAGAGACAGGTGGAGAACCACTTTGCATCTTTATTTTTATCTTTTTTTTTTTTTTTTTTTTACCTATTTCCCCCCCGTATCTGCCGTACTTTCTAACTCAGCTCCTTTATTTCCAGCCCGCTCCAGCAGCCGAAGGCTGTCAGTCCCCCCGGGCCCGCAGGAAGCCCCCAGGACACAGG